>CM022303.1:733302898-733403341 GCA_011799875.1 Thinopyrum elongatum
GCCAACAACTCATGATGATGAAGAAGTTGTTGCATTATGAAGAATCATGTGTTCAAATATTTCACGGTATTTATCACAACTACCACGAATTCTTCATGAGGACTTTGGCCAATGCTGCACTATCACCTTTTGAGTTGAAGCCTTATGCTCCCTGGATCATGAGATTCATCAGATCAAGGTTTCAATTCATTACATGGCTGACTTTCAAAATCATCTCAGCTATTTGCCCCCTATTGAAGTCCTCAAACGGACTATTTCCTCAGCTGACGAGAAGGGCAAAGCTGCTGTTATTGATGAAGGTACTCGTCCATTGGATGGACAGTTTCGCAAAGCTACTTCCTCATTCCACCAATGATGACTCGGCACCTCAAGATTCTGCCGCCAAAGCTTCAGAACATCATCCTCAAGCCACAGCTCCGCGTGTGGATACTGATCGTGAACTTCTCCTTAGTATTCATCAGAAAGTTTCGAAATCACAAGTGGGTCAACGTCAGTTTGGTGCAATTCTTCAGAACATGACAGTCACTCAAAATACTGTGAAAGAGATCACTTCTACTTGCATGAAGTCTTTGACCGCACTTGGGCGATTCTATCTAATCTTCATAGTGCTGAAGAACTCAAGGAGATGGGCTTCCAACAGGACTTTGACTGGTCCCAGCCGCCTTCGAAGAAATTCAAGAAAGTCAGTTCCTCAGCTTGTTGCCAGTTCATATTCTTCATCGCGCGAGACGGATGAAGCTGGACTTGAACGACACTGCGGCAGGCCCACACTCAAACGACGACCCCAACAATGCTGGCGCTCCCTCCATCGACATCATGATGTATTCTTCAGGGGCGTTAGTCCTCATTTTCGTCCCTTTTGGTCATTCGATGACAAGGGGGAGAAATTTGAGTTATGTCTTCACAGCGGGTCTTATATATGGGTTATATTTCTGTTAAGTTTTCAACTCTTCTTTTCTGAGGTGTTTGCTCTGATGAGTAGTACCTTAAGTCCTATGGTGGTCTGATACTTTTGCTCTGTTTTCTGCATGCTATTTCCTCAATACCATAATGCAGCATGCCAATTTCGTCAGCCACCATATTTCTATGCATCACCAAATTCTTCATATCATATGATAATGCGTGTATGAATTTCAAGATATAGGAGGAGATCTCCATGATATTACTCAACATGTGCATTTGCTATTTCAAAGCAAATTCTTCAAATATGCACATCTTCAGGGGGAGTTCCTCTATATCTTGCAATCAAATTCCTCAATATTAGTATTTACACTTCATATGTTTACCCGTTGAAAACTTAACCTATATTGTCATCAATCACCAAAAGGGGGGAGATGTAGTGCATCTAGTGCCCCTTAGTGATTTTGTTGTATTGAAGACTTATAGTTTAGGGTCTAATGTGTTTGTGAGTGTACACAGGTCTATAAGTCTATGAGGAGTTTGTTATTTACGATGTATGTCGACCCCTAAAATGAATGTCTTCAACTGAAGAATTTGGTTTCTTGAAGACTTTGAAAGTGAAGAAATTGGTGTGACCGAAGACTTGATTTCATGCGAGGATTATGAAGCGTGAAACTTTTGTTTTCGTAGTTTCATTTTCTTCTTCTTGAGTCATAGGAAACACTGTACTGTTAAAGGGGGTCGAGGTAAAACTAAGGAAAATTTCCAAGTGATGCTCACTCAAATCCTACACCTACCCAATCCTTTTGAGTGAAGCCATTGGAAATCTCATACAGTTTAGTCAGTTCTTCAGTGACAGAGACGAAGTTCTTCTGTTCTCTGAGGAATTTGTTCTGACTGAGGAGTTAAATTCGCCAGTGCGGATTGCCTACAAGTGAGGATAATGATAGCCCTGAGGAATTTGATACTCAATTTCCCGACCGTTGCTGTGCTACGTGCCAGCTGTCCCAAAATATCTACCCACCTAACGGTCATATCATTGAAGGGCATTTATGTCTTTCATGTCGGGCTGCTCCTAGGCTTAATATCCGCCCCTTCAACCACTAGCTGGTTGGCTGCTCCAAGAAATAGATTGACACTTGTCATTTAGAGCATCCCATCCTCCGAGGACTTTGAGCGAAAATCATCAAGTGAGGAAAAACCCAAAAACCCAAACACCTACAAACCCAAAGTGATTGAGCATCACTGAAGAGATTGTCCTATGTGGAACCGACGCTTGTTACCTTTGAGGACTGTGCATCCTCAGACGGTTAGGCGTCATGGTCTAGAGCATCCAAGAGGAAATTGTGGATTGCCGAGTGACCGAGTATGTGAAGGTTTGGAAGTCACCTGAAGACTTACCACGAGTGGTTGGGCGAGGTCTGTGTGACCTTAGCTCAAGGAGAATACGGTGAGGACTAGGTGTCCTGGACTGTGTGTTCAGACTGGGTGTCCGGGACTGTGTGTCCTCAGGTTTAAATACCTAGCCGCTCCAACCAACGTACAACTGTCACCGGCAGTTGGACTGGTCTACCAAATCAGTGTCTTCACCGAGCTACTGGTTCTATTTCCTCATCCCTTTCATCCTCGCTACTTGCTATGTATTTGATCATTACTGTTTGAAGACTTTGTCTGAAGACTTTCTCAATTTCCTCAGTTCAAATTCTTCAGTCAGTTTGTCTTCAGCCTGCTTATCCTGTGTTCGCTTCTCGTACTCTGTGCTCGTTTTCATTTCATCATGATGACTGTGCTACTGCTCTGTTATGCTTGCATCTGAGTACTCATTCTGCTGCTAAGTAGTTCGTCGCTTAGGAATTTCCTCACCTTGATATTCCTCAGTGACGAATTTGTAAAAATCGCCTATTCACCCCCCCCTCTAGTCGATATAACGCACTTTCACTTTGTCATGTGTTGATGACTATTCTCGTTACACATGGGTGCATGTCATTACTTACAAGACTGAAGTGCACGAAGTCTTCAGACGATTTTCCTCAAGGGCTTCGACGAATTTCGGCGTGAAGATCAAGCATATACGTAGTGACAATGGGACTGAGTTCAAGAATACTGGTCTTGATGACTATCTCGATGAACTTGGTATACTCATGCTATCTGCCCCGTACACTCCTCAAGCAGATGTGCGTTGTGAGCACAAGAACAGGACTCTTGTTGAGATGGCTCGCACCATGCTTGATGAATACAAGACACCTCGTCACTTCTGGCCTGAGGCAATTGATACTGCATGCCACATCATCAACAGGGTATATCTTCACAAATTCTTCAAGAAGACCTCATATGAACTCCTCATGACAGACCCAATGTGAGTTATTTCAAAGTCTTTGGTGCTAAATGCTGGTTAGAGATCCACATCACAATTCTAAATTTGCACCGAAAGCACATGAAGGTTTTATGCTTGGTTACGGAAAGGACTCGCACACCTACAGGGTCTTCATGCCTATCACAACAAGGTTGTTGAAACTGTAGATGTGCAGTTCGATGAAACTAACGGCTCGCAAAGAGAGCACCTCCTCCTGTGCTAGATGAAAAGACGCTGAGAACCATCAAGTTCAAAGCTACTGAGGATGTCATTCCTACCGAAGAATCTGCTGAAGAAATCATTCCGAACATGAAGAACAGCATCTGGCGCATCTGAAGAAAATGGCTCTGAAAAATGCTGAGCCAAATCAAAGTCGTCAACCTGCTCATCCCCGCGTTGCAAATGAAGTACAGATTGAGAGAATCATCAACGACATCAACCACACAGGTCCTCTGACTCGCTCAAAAGCTTCACATTTATCTAACTTTGTGGGCATTTTGCTTTCGTCTCTATCACAGAGCCCACCAAAGTTGATGAGGCATTTCTGGAGCCTGAATGGATTCAAGCAATGCAAGAGGAATTACATCAATTCAAGCTGAACAATGTGTGGGGCTTGTCAAGCGACCGGACCCATGCAAGCACATAATCATCGGTGCCAAATGGATCTACCGCAACAAGCAAGATGAAATGGCCTATGGTGAGGAACAAGGCTCGTCTTGTAGCTCAAGGCTCAACACAGGTTGAAGGAATTGATTTCGATAGATTTTGCACTGTTGCTAGACTTGAGGCTATTCGCATATTGCTTGCTTATGCTAACCATCATAATATCATCTTATATCAAATGGATGTGAAAATTCATTCCTCAAAGGTAAGCTTAGGAAGAAGTATATGTTGCTCAACCCCCAGGTTTTGAGATCCTAAACATCCTGACAAGTCTTCAGACTCAATAGGCCCTCTTTGGCCTCAAGCAGGCCCTCGGGCGTGGTATGATACTCTGAAGGAATTCCTCATGAAGAAAGGCTTCAAACCCAGTTCACTCGACCCAACTCTTTTCACCAAACCTATGATGATGATTATTCGTGTGCCAAATATATGTTGATGATATTATCTTTGGCTGTACTAACCAACATTACAGTGACGAATTTGCTTACATGATGAGTGAGGAATATCAAATGTCCATGATGGGAGAATTGAAATTCTTCTTAGGTCTTAAATTCGTCAACAACATAATGGCATTTTCCATTCTCAGAGAAATACCTCAAGGACGTTCTGAGAAATTCGGTATGCAAGAATGGAGGCGTCAAATCCCTATGCCCACAAATGGCCATCTATGCACTGATGAAAATGGAATAGACTTCGATCAAAAGGTTATACCGCTCCATGATTGGTTCTTTATTGTACCTATGTGCATCTAGGCCGGATATTATGCTTAGTGTTTGCATGTGTGCCCGTTTTCAAGCTACACTGAAGGATCACACTATAAGGCTTTGAAACAATTCTTCGTATCTAGCTCACACTCCAACACTTGGATTATGGTATCCCAAGGGCTCGGTTTTTTATCTCATTGGATATTCTGACTCTGGCTATGCCGGTGATTGTGTGGACCGCAAGTCAACTTCAGGCACATGCCATTTCCTCGGACGATCCTTAGTATGTTGTCCTCGAAGAAGCAGAACTGCGTTTCACTCTCTACTGCTGAAGCTGAGTTATTGCTGCTGGTTCTTGCTGTGCCTCAATTGCTATGGATGAAGCACACCCTCAAGGACTATGGCATCAATGTGAAGAATGTGCCCTCTACTGCACAACGAGAGTGCCATCAAAATTGCTCATAACCCAGTTCAGCACTCGAAGACAAAGCACATCGAGATTCGTCATCATTTTCTTCGAGATCATGTGTTGAAGGGTGACATCTCTATTGATCCCGTGAAGTCTGAAGAATAGCTAGCGGATATCTTCACAAAGCCCTTGGATGAGAAGAGATTTAGCAAGTTGCGGTGTGAGCTAAATATCTTAGAATCTTCGAATGTCCTTTGAAAGAACACACATCCTAACCTTATGCAAATTGATGACTTAGATGTGCAACACACGAAGAAACGTTTTTCTTCAATCAATGAAGACTAACCCTCTAAGTGTGAAGAAATAATGAAGAATTTGATTCTCAGAGCCCTATGACATTGTACGCGGTGTCTAAAATCATCATTCTTACCCGGTGGGTCACGCCACCACAAAAATTTGAAAATCTTCAAAATTTAGTTTTTCATCATTGTGCATTTCTCAAATTTCAAATTCTTCAACTTTGCAAAATCTTCACTCTTCCGTCTATGTTCTTCATTGACTATTATATATATATTTGAGTTTTCTGTCCTCTAACATGTCACTTATTGCTAATTCTTCAAGTTGTGTTTTCTTCTAAGTGAATGTGGATCGGACCCGTTCCCCCTCAATGCTATAACTCAATCCAGTCAGTTCCACAATTCATCATGTGCGTTCTATTTGAAACCCGTTCAAAGTCTTCACTTTGTCCTTGACAAGCTGAAGAATTTGCGAACAAACATTAAAATATTCTTATCTGAATTTTCGGCTTTTGCCGTTCAAACCGTTCCTTATCCCTCGATAAGATTTTTATTCACCCCTCGATCTAACACGATCTCCACTTCACAGTTCGTGGGTGACACATGTCGCTAGGATGAGAAGGGTCAGGGGCACTTTTCCCATTTTCTTCGAACGAGCAGTTTTTGACCTCTGCTATAAATACCCCTCACCCTCCTCAGAGCTCATTTACCCCGCTCGATCTTACTCCCTCGCTCGAGCTCTCAGACCTAGCGCCGCCGCTCCAAACTGCGAATTTTCTGATGAGGTGTGCAATTTTTCTTCAAGGAACGCTGCAAATGAGTTAAGTTGATGAGAACCTAGAGATTCAGCAGCGGACATGTGTACCTGTGAACAGAATATAGGTGCGAAGAGTTTTGGAGAGGTCATATGCGTTCTCAGAAGATTTTCAAAAGTATCAAGTTTGAGGAAGATGACCAGGGGTGTCTTGAGGAATTTCACTAAGCATTTTTGACTTAGGTTCCAGAGTTGTGTAGATTGAAAATCCACACAATTGAGGAATCTTGAAGAAAAACGTTGCTTAGAGAAACTGATCAAGGACAGAAGCAAGTTGGTGTTTAAGAACATGAAAGTTGAAGAATAAACACCTTTTGAAGATTTTGTGGAAATCAGCAAAATCAACAAGGGCAGTAAAAATAAATTTTATTTACCCTTGACGAAGAACACGACGAACTGAGAGTGGCAGTGGAGATGTTCGTCCGTTCAGATCTTCCACGCCCTAACTTGGCGATGGAAAACAGCTACGGCGGCGGCGGAGTGAGGATTTCCGCGGCCGGCGTGAGTACGACGGCGACGAGGTCGAGGCAGTGAAGCTCTTCCTCACCGGCGACGATGGAGTGTAGCGGCGGCGCTAGGTCTGAGAGCTCGAGCGAGGGAGTAAGATCGAGCGGGGTAAATGAGCTCTGAGGAGGGTGAGGGGTATTTATAGCAGAGGTCAAAAACTGCTCGTTCGAAGAAAATGGACAAACGTGCCCCTGACCCTTCTCATCCTAGCGACATGTGTCACCCACGAACTGTGAAGTGGAGATCGTGTTAGATCGAGGGTGAATAGATAAATCTTATCGAGGGATAAGGAACGGTTTGAACGGCAAAAGCCGAAAATTCAGATAAGAATATTTTAATGTTTCGTTCGCAAATTCTTCAGCTGTCAAGGACACAGTGAAGACTTTGAACGGGTTTCAAATAGAACGCACATGATGAATTTGTGAACTGACTGGATTGAGTTTAGCATTGAGGGGGAACGGGTCCGATCACATTCACTTAGAAGAAACACAACTTGAAGAATTAGCAATAAGTGAATGCTGTAGAGGACAGAAAACTCAAATATATATATATAGTCAATGAAGAACATAGACGGAAAGAGTGAAGATTTTGCAAAGTTGAAGAATTTGAAAATTTGAAGAATTTGCACAATGATGAAAAACTCAAATTTTGAAGATTTTCAACTTTTTGTGGTGGCGTGACCCACCGTGTAAGAATGATGATTTTAGACACCGCGTACAATTGTCATAGGGCTCTGAGAATCAAATTCTTCATTAATTTCTTCACACTTAGAGGGTTAGTCTTCATTGATTGAAGAAAAACGTTTCTTCGTGTGTTGCACATCTAAGTCATCAATTTGCATAAGTGTTAGGATGTGTGTTCTTTTCAAAGGACATTCGAAGATTCTAAGATATTTAGCTCACACCGCAACTTGCTAAATCTCTTCTCATCCAAGGGCTTTGTGAAGATATCCGCTAGCTATTCTTCAGACTTCACGGGATCAATAGAGATGTCACCCTTCAACACATGATCTCGAAGAAAATGATGACGAATCTCGATGTGCTTTGTCTTCGAGTGCTGAACTGGGTTATGAGCAATTTTGATGGCACTCTCGTTGTCGCAGTAGAGTGGCACATTCTTCACATTGATGCCATAGTCCTTGAGGGTTTGCTTCATCCATAGCAATTGAGCACAGCAAGAACCAGCAGCAATATACTCAGCTTCAGCAGTAGAGAGTGAAACGCAGTTCTGCTTCTTCGAGGACCAACATACTAAGGATCGTCCGAGGAAATGGCATGTGCCTGAAGTTGACTTGCGGTCCACACAATCACCGGCATAGCCAGAGTCAGAATATCCAATGAGATAAAAAACCGAGCCCTTGGGATACCATAATCCAAGTGTTGGAGTGTGAGCTAGATATCGAAGAATATGTTTCACAGCCTTATAGTGTGATTCCTTCAGTGTAGCTTGAAAACGGGCACACATGCAAACACTAAGCATAATATCCGGCCTAGATGCACATAGGTACAATAAAGAACCAATCATGGAGCGGTATACCTTTTGATCGAAGTCTATTCCATTTTCATCAGTGCATAGATGGCCATTTGTGGGCATAGGGATTTTGACGCCTCTGCATTCTTGCATACCGAATTTTCTCAGAACGTCCTTGAGGTATTTCTCTTGAGAAATGAAAATGCCATTATGTTGTTGACGAATTTGAAGACCTAAGAAGAATTTCAATTCTCCCATCATGGACATTTGATATTCCTCACTCATCATGTAAGCAAATTCGTCACTGTAATGTTGGTTAGTACAGCCAAAGATAATATCATCAACATATATTTGGCACACGAATAATTCATCATCATAGGTTTTGGTGAAAAGAGTTGGGTCGAGTGAACTGGGTTTGAAGCCTTTCTTCATGAGGAATTCCTTCAGAGTATCATACCACGCCCGAGGGGCCTGCTTGAGGCCAAAGAGGGCCTTATTGAGTCTGAAGACTTTGTCAGGATGTTTAGGATCTTCAAAACCTGGGGGTTGAGCAACATATACTTCTTCCTTAAGCTTACCTTTGAGGAATGCACTTTTCACATCCATTTGATATAAGATGATATTATGATGGTTAGCATAAGCAAGCAATATGCGAATAGCCTCAAGTCTAGCAACAGGTGCAAAATTCTCATCGAAATCAATTCCTTCAACCTGTGTGTAGCCTTGAGCTACAAGACGAGCCTTGTTCCTCACCACTAGGCCATTTTCATCTTGCTTGTTGCGGTAGATCCATTTGGCACCGATGATATTGTGCTTGCATGGGTCCGGTCGCTTGACAAGCTCCCACACATTGTTCAGCTTGAATTGATGTAATTCCTCTTGCATTGCTTGAATCCATTCAGGCTCCAGAAATGCCTCATCAACTTTGGTGGGCTCTGTGATAGAGACGAAAGCAAAATGCCCACAAAAGTTAGATAAATGTGAAGCTTTTGAGCGAGTCAGAGGACCTGGTGTGTTGATGTCGTTGATGATTCTCTCAATCTGTACTTCATTTGCAACGCGGGGATGAGCAGGTTGACGACTTTGATTTGGCTCAGCATTTTCTTCAGAGCCATTTTCTTCAGATGCGCCAGCATGCTGTTCTTCATGTTCTGGAATGATTTCTTCAGCAGATTCTTCGGTAGGAATGACATCCTCAGTAGCTTTGAACTTGATGGTTTCCTCAGGCGTCTTTTCATCTAGCACAGGAGGTAGGTGCTCTCTTTGCGAGCCGTTAGTTTCATCGAACTGCACATCTACAGTTTCAACAACCTTGTTGTGATAGGCATTGAAGACCCTGTAGGTGTGCGAGTCCTTTCCGTAACCAAGCATAAAACCTTCATGTGCTTTCGGTGCAAATTTAGAATTGTGATGTGGATCTCTAATCCAGCATTTAGCACCAAAGACTTTGAAATAACTCACATTGGGTTTCTTGTCAGTGAGGAGTTCATATGAGGTCTTCTTGAAGAATTTGTGAAGATATACCCTGTTGATGATGTGGCATGCAGTATCAATTGCCTCAGGCCAGAAGTGACGAGGTGTCTTGTATTCATCAAGCATGGTGCGAGCCATCTCAACAAGAGTCCTGTTCTTGTGCTCCACAACGCCATTCTGCTGAGGAGTGTACGGGGCAGATAGCTCATGAGTAATACCAAGTTCATCGAGATAGTCATCAAGACCAGTATTCTTGAACTCAGTCCCATTGTCACTACGTATATGCTTGATCTTCACGCCGAAATTCGTCGAAGCCCTTGAGGAAAATCGTCTGAAGACTTCGTGCACTTCAGTCTTGTAAGTAATGACATGCACCCATGTGTAACGAGAATAGTCATCAACAATGACAAAGTGAAAGTGCGTTATATCGACTAGAGGGGGGGTGAATAGGCGATTTTTACAAATTCGTCACTGAGGAATATCAAGGTGAGGAAATTCCTAAGCGACGAACTACTTAGCAGCAGAATGAGTACTCAGATGCAAGCATAACAGAGCAGTAGCACAGTCATCATGATGAAATGAAAACGAGCACAGAGTACGAGAAGCGTAAACACAGGATAAGCAGGCTGAAGACAAACTGACTGAAGAATTTGAACTGAGGAAATTGAGAAAGTCTTCAGACAAAGTCTTCAAACAGTAATGATCAAATACATAGCAAGTATGCGAGGAAATGAAAGGGATGAGGAAATAGAACCAGTAGCTCGGTGAAGACACTGATTTGGTAGACCAGTTCCAACTGCTGTGACAGTTGTACGTCTGGTTGGAGCGGCTAGGTATTTAAACCTGAGGACACACAGTCCCGGACACCCAGTCCTGAACACACAGTCCAGGACACCTAGTCCTCACCGTATTCTCCTTGAGCTAAGGTCACACAGACCTCGCCCAACCACTCGTGGTAAGTCTTCAGGTGACTTCCAAACCTTCACATACTCGGTCACTCGGCAATCCACAATTTCCTCTTGGATGCTCTAGACCATGACGCCTAACCGTCTGGAGGATGCACAGTCCTCAAAGGTAACAAGCGTCGGTTCCACATAGGAACAATCTCTTCAGTGATGCTCAATCACTTTGGGTTTGTAGGTGTTTGGGTTTTTGGGTTTTTCCTCACTTGATGATTTTCGCTCAAAGTCCTCGGAGGATGGGATGCTCTAAATGACAAGTGTCAATCTATTTCTTGGAGCAGCCAACCAGCTAGTGGTTGAAGGGGGCGGCTATTTATAGCCTAGGGAGCAGCCCGACATGATAAGACATAAATGCCCTTCAATGATATGACCGTTAGGTGGGTAGATATTTTGGGACAGCTGGCACGTAGCACAGCAACGGTCGGAAATTTGAGTATCAAATTCCTCAGGGCTATCATAATCCTCACTTGTAGGCAATCCGCACTGGCGAATTTCTAACTCCTCAGTCAGAACAAATTCCTCAGAGAACAGAAGAACTTCGTCTCTGTCACTGAAGAACTTGACTAAACTGTATGAGATTTCCAATGGCTTCACTCAAAAGGATTGGGTAGGTGTAGGATTTTGAGTTGAGCATCACTTGGAAATTTTTCCTTAGTTTTACCTCGACCCCCTTTAACAGTACAGTGTTTCCTATGACTCAAGAAGAAGAAAATGAAACTACGAAAACAAAAGTCTTCACGCTTCATAATCCTCGCATGAATATCAAGTCTTCAGGGTCACACCAATTTCTTCACTTTCAAAGTCTTCAAGAAAACCAAATTCTTCAGTTGAAGACATTCATTTTTAGGGGTCGACATACATCGTAAATAACAAACTCCTCATAGACTTATAGACCTGTGTACACTCACAAACACATTAGACCCTTAACCTATAAGTCTTCAATACACCAAAATCACTAAGGGGCACTAGATGCACTTACAATCTCCCCCCTTTTGGTGATTGATGACAATATAGGTTAAGTTTTCAACGGGGATAAACATATGAAGTGTAAATACTAATATTGAGGAATTTGATTGCAAGATATAGAGGAACTCCCCCTGAAGATGTGCATATTTGAAGAATTTGCTTTGAAATAGCAAATGCACATTGTTGAGTAATATCATGGAGATCTCCTCCTATATCTTGAAATTCATACACGCATTTATCATATGATATGAAGAATTTGAGATGCATGATGAAATATGGTGGCTGACGAAATTCGGCATGCGTGCATTATGGTATTGAGGAAATAGCATGCAGAAAAACAGAGCAAAAGTATCAGACCACCATAGGACTTAAGTTTACTACTCATCAGAGCAAACACCTCAGAAAAGCAAGAGTTGAAACTTAACAGAAATATAACCCATATATAAGACCCGCTTGAAGACTAAACTCAAATTTCTCCCCCTTTGTCATCGAATGACCAAAAGGGACGAAAAATGAGGACTAACGCCCCTGAAGAATATCATCATGATGTCGATGGAGGAGCGCCAGCATTGTTGGGGTCGTCTGTTGAGGTAGGGCCTGCCGCAGTGTCGTTCAAGTCTTCAGCTTCATCCGTCTCGCGCGATGAAGAATATGAACTGGCAACAAGCTGAGGAACTTTGACTTTCTTGAATTTCTTCGAAGGCGGCTGGGACCAGTCAAAGTCCTGTTGGAAGCCCATCTCCTTGAGTTCTTCAGCACTATGAAGATTAGATAGAATCGCCCAAGTGCGGTCAAAGACTTCATGCAAGTAGAAGTGATTCTTCTTCACAGTATTTTGAGTGACTGTCATGTTCTGAAGAATTGCACCAAACTGACGCTTGACCCACTTGTGATTTCGATCAACTTTCTGATGAATACTAAGGAGAAGTTCACGATCAGTCATCACACGCGGAGCTGTGGCTTGAGGATGATGTTCTGAAGCTTTGGCGGCAGAATCTTGAGTTGCAGAGTCATCATTGGTGGAATAGGAAGTAGCTTTGCGAAACTGTCCATCCAATGGACGAGTACCTTCATCAATAACAGCAGCTTTGCCCTTCTCGTCAGCTGAGGAAATAGTCCGTTTGAGGACTTCAATAGGGGGCAAATAGCTGAGATGATTTTGAAAGTCAGCCATGTAATGAATTGAAGACCTTGATCTGATGAATCTCATGATCCAGGGAGCATAAGGCTTCAACTCAAAAGGTGATAGTGCAGCATTGGCCAAAGTCCTCATGAAGAATTCGTGGTAGTTGATAGGAATACCGTGAATGATATTGAACAGCAGATTCTTCATAATGCCAACAACTTCTTCATCATCAGAGTTGTGGCCCTTGATTGGACTGAGGGTTTTGGTCAATATGCGATAGACTGTCCTTGGCACATAGAGCAATTCCTTGACGAGGAATTTGGTCCTTGGAGCTTGGCCTGGCTTCAAAGGCTTCATCAGCACTTGCATCAGATGATCGGACAGTTCAGGTTCAACATAGAGAAGCCTAGCACCTTCAGTGGGAGGACTGACTGGGACGGCATGAAGCAATTCAGAGGCCGGTGCTTTGAAATGAGTATTATCGGTCATCCAGTCCAATACCCATGAATTGACATCATCAACATTTCCAGTAATGTGCAGCGTGGCGAAGAATTGAAGAATGAGTTCTTCATTCCAATCGCAGATGTCGGTGCAGAAATTGAGTAACCCAGCGTCATGAAGAACACTGAGGACTGGTGTGAAGCAGGGCAGCGATTCCATAACTACATGAGGAATTTTCTCATGTTCAAAGATCTTATCCTTATCAACCAACAATGAGGAGTAGAAGTTCATCTGGCTTGTAGTCCAGAAACGCTTGCGACGAAGACGAGCAGAGTCATAGGGATTGTAGTCAGTGAAGAATATGTGCTCGTTGAAGAAATCCTCAGCATTAAACTTCTGCTTCTTGGAGTGAGGGTTCTGTGGCTTGGGCTGAAGATTAACAGTTGAAGAATTTATAGCCTCTTGAGGTGTAGCCACTGGAGCCATTGGCTGAGGAATTTCAGCAGCAGCCTTGGCCTTCATTTCTTCAGACATATGTATATCAGCGCTAGTGACTGGAACTTCTTCAGGTATAGAGTGAAGTGAAGCTTGACGTTCATCAGAGCCCGTATGAATTTCTTCAGTTTGCACAGGAGACTGAGGAACATGATGTAGAGGGGTTGTCAGAGGTGAATTGGGGTGATGACTTTCCCAAAAGTCATCATTCAGAATAGGTGTTGTAGACCCAATATCCACATCCTCATCTTCTTCAGTTCCTTCGACGCCTGCCCCTTCAGCTGTGAACTGAGGCATGGGCGATGATACCAGTGGGGTTGAAGGGAAAGTATGCACTTCAATTTCTTCATCCATCTGCACTGACGCTTTCATTTTCTTCAGCAGACTGAACAGATGTTCCAGTCTGAGGAAATTTGGGTTGCGATGAAGCTGCAACACTTGGAGTAAATCCTTTTGCCATTCTGACGAATCTAACTTTGGCACCTAGCCAATCTACATGGAATGCATGAAATTCATCACTGAGTGCTTTGATCTCAGCCTGCATAGTCACAAGTTCTTCAGGAGACATTTTCACAACATTGTTCTTCAGAAAACACTCCTTCTTGTACTAAGCCTTCTTCACCTGCCTGGCCTTTTCAAATTTCCATTTTTCTTCATTTATGAAGGCCGTCAACATGTGACTTTGACCAGGAGTGAGGTTTAATTCAGGCAAAGGTGTGTTAGGGTTCTTGTGCCATAGATCAATAAAACCAAGGATCTTCCTTGGATCCAGCATGAGGGGCACAACACTGCCTTTGGCTCTAGCGGCCCTTTGTTGTCGATCTCTGATGAGCTCAGCTAATTCTTCATCATCAGCTTCGTCTTCGCTTGACGGAACCTAAAAGGCGACTTGCTTCTTGTGAGGACTTGGCCTTGTGCCTCGTCCAGCAGTGGCCTTTTTCTTCAGCAAGGTCGGAGTTGTTGAAGACTGAGGTGGAGCTGAAGAACTTGCAGAGACTCCTGAAGCAATTGAGATTCCAGTAGTCCTTTGGCATGTGGCAAGATGCATAGGTGCTGAGGACTTTGCAGGAGCAGCTGAGGATTTTGCAACCGAGGGAGTTGGAGCTGCTTTTGAGGAATTTGCTTGAGGAACAGGCCGTGAGGGCATTGCAGCTGAGGAACTTGTCTTGATAGCTGATTTCTTCAGCATAGCCTTCTTAGGCTTGATAGCAGAGGCCTCAGCGGCGGCAGCAACAGAATCTTCATTGAATTTCTTTACCGCCTCTTTAGCCACTTTGGCCAGCTTGGCTTGACGCTTAGCCCACTCCTGAGGAAATTCCTCACCTCTTCTGATGCTAGTGGGATCAGCTTCTTGGCCAGGAGCCAATGGAGGTCTTGGACATGGAGGGTTAACAGCAAATTTCTTCATGTACTTGGGAGTGACATAGCGATATTCCCTCCATTCTCTTGCCCATCTCCTCTCAATCTTCTGAATGCGCACTTTGCGCTGATTTTTGTTCTCCTTGCCATGAGTTGCTTCATCAGGAGTACAATATTCATCATAGATGTCATCAGGGATCTCAAAAGCAGTATTTGTTTCTGGCCTCTTTCCTCCCTTCTGAGGTCTTTTACCATCAGCCATTTTCTTCACTTGAGGGTTTTGAACAATCGAATTTTCTGATGAGGTGTGCAATTTTTCTTCAAGGAACGCTGCAAATGGGTTAAGTTGATGAGAACCTAGAGATTCAGCAGCGGACATGTGTACCTGTGAACAGAATATAGGTGCGAAGAGTTTTGGAGAGGTCATATGCGTTCTCAGAAGATTTTCAAAAGTATCAAGTTTGAGGAAGATGACCAGGGGTGTCTTGAGGAATTTCACTAAGCATTTTTGACTTAGGTTCCAGAGTTGTGTAGATTGAAAATCCACACAATTGAGGAATCTTGAAGAAAAACGTTGCTTAGAGAAACTGATCAAGGACAGAAGCAAGTTGGTGTTTAAGAACATGAAAGTTGAAGAATAAACACCTTTTGAAGATTTTGTGGAAATCATCAGAATCAACAAGGGCAGTAAAAATAAATTTTATTTACCCTTGACGAAGAACACGACGAACTGAGAGTGGCAGTGGAGATGTTCGTCCGTTCAGATCTTCCACGCCCTAACTTGGCGATGGAAAACAGCTACGGCGGCGGCGGAGTGAGGATTTCCGCGGCCGGCGTGAGTACGACGGCGACGAGGTCGAGGCAGGGAAGCTCTTCCTCACCGGCGACGATGGAGTGTAGCGGCGGCGCTAGGTCTGAGAGCTCGAGCGAGGGAGTAAGATCGAGCGGGGTAAATGAGCTCTGAGGAGGGTGAGGGGTATTTATAGCAGAGGTGAAAAACCGCTCGTCCGAAGAAAATAGACAAACGTGCCCCTAACCCTTCTCATCCTAGCGACATGTGTCACCCACGAACTGTGAAGTGGAGATCGTGTTAGATCGAGGGTGAATAGATAAATCTTATCGAGGGATAAGGAACGGTTTGAACGGCAAAAGACAAAAATTCAGATAAGAATATTTTAATGTTTCGTTCGCAAATTCTTCAGCTGTCAAGGACACAGTGAAGACGTTGAATGGGTTTCAAATAGAACGCACATGAAGAATTTGTGAACGGACTGGATTGAGTTTAGCATAGAGGGGGAACGGGTCCGATCACATTCACTTAGAAGAAACACAACTTGAAGAATTAGCAATAAGTGAATGCTGTAGAGGACAGAAAACTCAAATATATATATATATTCAATGAAGAACACAGACGGAAAGAGTGAAGATTTTGCAAAGTTGAAGAATTTGAAAATTTGAAGAATTTGCACAATGATGAAAAACTCAAATTTTGAAGATTTTCAACTTTTTGTGGTGGCGTGACCCACCGTGTAAGAATGATGATTTCAGACACCGCGTACAATTGTCGTAGGGCTCTGAGAATCAAATTCTTCATTAATTTCTTCACACTTAGAGGGTTAGTCTTCATTGATTGAAGAAAAACGTTTCTTCGTGTGTTGCACATCTAAGTCATCAATTTGCATAAGTGTTAGGATGTGTGTCCTTTTCAAAGGACATTCGAAGATTCTAAGATATTTAGCTCACACCGCAACTTGCTAAATCTCTTCTCATCCAAGGGCTTTGTGAAGATATCCGCTAGCTGTTCTTCAGACTTCACAGGATCAATAGAGATGTCACCCTTCAACACATGATCTCGAAGAAAATGATGACGAATCTCGATGTGCTTTGTCTTCGAGTGCTGAACTGGGTTATGAGCAATTTTGATGGCACTCTCGTTGTCGCAGTAGAGTGGCACATTCTTCACATTGATGCCGTAGTCCTTGAGGGTTTGCTTCATCCATAGCAATTGAGCACAGCAAGAACCAGCAGCAATATACTCAGCTTCAGCAGTAGAGAGTGATACGCAGTTTTGCTTCTTCGAGGACCAACATACTAAGGATTATCCGAGGAAATGGCATGTGCCTGAAGTTGACTTGCGGTCCACACGATCACCGGCATAGTCAGAGTCAGAATATCCAATGAGATAAAAAACCGAGCCCTTGGGATACCATAATCCAAGTGTTGGAGTGTGAGCTAGATATCGAAGAATATGTTTCACAGCCTTATAGTGTGATTCCTTCGGTGTAGCTTGAAAACGGGCACACATGCAAACACTAAGCATAATATCCGGCCTAGATGCACATAGGTACAATAAAGAACCAATCATGGAGCGGTATACCTTTTGATCGAAGTCTATTCCATTTTCATCAGTGCATAGATGGCCATTTGTGGGCATAGGGATTTTGACGCCTCTGCATTCTTGCATACCGAATTTCCTCAGAACGTCCTTGAGGTATTTCTCTTGAGAAATGAAGATGCCATTGCGTTGTTGACGAATTTGAAGACCTAAGAAGAATTTCAATTCTCCCATCATGGACATTTGATATTCCTCACTCATCATGTAAGCAAATTCATCACTGTAATGTTGGTTAGTACAGCCAAAGATAATATCATCAACATATATTTGGCACACGAATAATTCATCATCATAGGTTTTGGTGAAAAGAGTTGGGTCGAGTGAACCGGGTTTGAAGCCTTTCTTCATGAGGAATTCCTTCAGAGTATCATACCACGCCCGAGGGGCCTGCTTGAGGCCATAGAGGGCCTTATTGAGTCTGAAGACTTTGTCAGGATGTTTAGGGTCTTCAAAACCTGGGGGTTGAGCAACATATACTTCTTCCTCAAGCTTACCATTGAGGAATGCACTTTTCACATCCATTTGATATAAGATGATATTATGATGGTTAGCATAAGCAAGCAATATGCGAATAGCCTCAAGTCTAGCAACAGGTGCAAAAGTCGCATCGAAATCAATTCCTTCAACCTGTGTGTAGCCTTGAGCTACAAGACGAGCCTTGTTCCTCACCACTAGGCCATTTTCATCTTGCTTGTTGTGGTAGATCCATTTGGTACCGATGATATTGTGCTTGCATGGGTCCGGTCGCTTGACAAGCTCCCACACATTGTTCAGCTTGAATTGATGTAATTCCTCTTGCATTGCTTGAATCCACTCAGGCTCCAGAAATGCCTCATCAACTTTGGTGGGCTCTGTGATAGAGACGAAAGCAAAATGCCCACAAAAGTTAGATAAATGTGAAGCTTTTGAGCGAGTCAGAGGACCTGGTGCGTTGATGTCGTTGATGATTCTGTCAATCTGTACTTCATTTGCAACGCGGGGATGAGCAGGTTGACGACTTTGATTTGGCTCAGCATTTTCTTCAGAGCCATTTTCTTCAGATGCGCCAGCATGCTGTTCTTCATGTTCTGGAATGATTTCTTCAGCAGATTCTTCGGTAGGAATGACATCCTCAGTAGCTTTGAACTTGATGGTTTCCTCAGGCGTCTTTTCTTCTAGCACAGGAGGTAGGTGCTCTCTTTGCGAGCCGTTAGTTTCATCGAACCGCACATCTACAGTTTCAACAACCTTGTTGTGATAGGCATTGAAGACCCTGTAGGTGTGCGAGTCCTTTCCGTAACCAAGCATAAAACCTTCATGTGCTTTCGGTGCAAATTTAGAATTGTGATGTGGATCTCTAATCCAGCATTTAGCACCGAAGACTTTGAAATAACTCACATTGGGTTTCTTGTCAGTGAGGAGTTCATATGAGGTCTTCTTGAAGAATTTGTGAAGATATACCCTGTTGATGATGTGGCATGCAGTATCAATTGCCTCAGGCCAGAAGTGACGAGGTGTCTTGTATTCATCAAGCATGGTGCGAGCCATCTCAACAAGAGTCCTGTTCTTGCGCTCCACAACGCCATTCTGCTGAGGAGTGTATGGGGCAGATAGCTCATGAGTAATACCAAGTTCATCGAGATAGTCATCAAGACCAGTATTCTTGAACTCAGTCCCATTGTCACTACGTATATGCTTGATCTTCACGCCGAAATTCGTCGAAGCCCTTGAGGAAAATCGTCTGAAAACTTCCTGCACTTCAGTCTTGTAAGTAATGACATGCACCCATGTGTAACGAGAATAGTCATCAACAATGACAAAGCCATATAGAGATGCTGCATTTGTTAGTGTGGCATAATGAGTAGGGCCAAAGAGATCCATATGAAGCAATTCAAAAGGACGAGAAGTAGTCATGATAGTCTTCGAGGGGTGCTTGGCTCTGGTCATCTTTCCAGCCTCACAAGCCCCACAAAGATGATCTTTGAGGAATTTGACACCCTCGATGCCAATGACGTGCTTTTTCTTCACGAGCGTGTGTAAGTTCCTCATGCCAGCATGACCCAGTCGTCGATGCCATAGCCAGCCTTCTGAAGCTTTAGCAAGTAGACAAGTGGCAGGCTGTGGTCCTGCAGAGAAATCAACAATATACAAGTCTCCTCTCCTAAAGCCTTCGAAGACTTTGGAATTGTCAGATTCCATGAGCACTAAGCAACGATATTTGCCAAAGACAACAACCATATCAAGATCACAAAGCATTGAGACAGACATGAGGTTGAATCTGAGGGACTCGACAAGCATGACTTTATCCATGTGTCGATCCTTTGAGATTGCAACCCTACCTAGACCCAATACCTTGCTTTTGCCTTTGTCAGCGTAGGTGATATGCTTCAAGTGTGATGGAGATAAAGGAGTGTTCATCAGTAAGCTCTTGTCACTGGTCATGTGATTTGTACATCCACTATCGAGGACCCACTCAGTAGCTTTGGGTAAATCATCCTTGGCACCTTTTGCCATGAAGCAATAGGTGGGAGCATAGTCATCGTTGCCGTCATCAGCAGTGTTGGGGAAGCCATTTTCCTCAGTGTTGAAGATGGACTTGCTAACGTAAGCAGTAGCGAGGGCTAGGCTCGCCACACCAGAGTCTGACTCCTCAGATGCCTCCTCTTCCTCATGTTCCTCAGATTCAGCTTCAGAGTCCATTTCCTTGCCAATGAATGCCCGAGCTTTCTTGGAGCTGCTCTTCTTGTGAGATGAAGACTTTGAAGATCTTGACGATGAGGACTTTGAAGATTTCTTCTTCCTCTTAGAGTCATCTGAACTATCATCCTTGTATTTCTTCTTCTTTGATTCCTTCTCCCACTGAGGACAATCAGTAATGTAGTGACCAGGTTTCTTGCATTTATGGCAAGTTCTCTTCTTGTAATCACGGGATGAGGAATCTGATTTCATGTCATCACCTCTTGAGGATTTTCCAAATCAGCCACGTCTAGAGAACTTCTGGAATTTCCTCACGAGCATTGCTAGCTCCTGACTCAGTTCTTCAGGATCACCAAGGCTGCTACCAGAATCTTCATCTTCAGATTCAGAGACTGCCTTGGCTTTCAGTGCACGAGATCTACCATAGCTAGGTCCGTAGAGATCTCTCTTCTCAGCTAGTTGGAATTCATGAGTATTTAGCCTCTCGAGGATATCAGCAGGATCAAGTGACTTGTAGTCTCCACGTTCTTGAATCATCAGTGCCAGTGTATCGAATGAAGAATCGAGTGACCTCAGCAATTTCTTCACCACCTCATGGTCGGTGATGTCAGTGGCACCCAGTGCTTGAAGCTCGTTTGAAATGTCAGTGAGGCGATCAAAGGTTTGCTGAACATTTTCGTTGTCGAGTCTTTTGAAGCGGTTGAAGAGATTGCGAAGAACGTCAACTCGAGAGTCACATTGAGTTGAGACTCCTTCGTTGACCTTGGACAGCCTATCCCAGATAAGCTTAGCTGTCTCCAAAGCACTCACTCTGCCATACTGCCCTTTGCTCAGATGGCCACATATGATATTCTTCGCTTGAGAGTCGAGTTGCTTGAATCTCTTCACATCAGCAGCGTTTACGGAAGGAGTGACAGAGGGAACACCCTTTTCCACAACATACCAGAGGTCGTTGTCAATTGCCTCAAGATGCATGCGCATCTTGTTCTTCCAGTAGGGGTAGTCCATCCCATCGAAGGTAGGACACCCAGCTGAGACCTTGATCATGCCTGCAGTCGACATAACTAAAACTCCAGGTGGTTAAACCAAAATCACACAGAACAAGCGAGTACCTTGCTCTGATACCGATTGAAAGTGCGTTATATCGACTAGAGGGGGGGTGAATAGGCGAGTTTTACAAATTCGTCACTGAGGAATATCAAGGTGAGGAAATTCCTAAGCGACGAACTACTTAGCAGCGGAATGAGTACTCAGATGCAAGCATAACAGAGCAGTAGCACAGTCATCATGATGAAATGAAAACAAGCACAGAGTACGAGAAGCGTAAACACAGGATAAGCAGGCTGAAGACAAACTGACTGAAGAATTTGAACTGAGGAAATTGAGAAAGTCTTCAGACAAAGTCTTCAAACAGTAATGATCAAATACATAGCAATTATGCGAGGAAATGAAAGGGATGAGGAAATAGAACCAGTAGCTCGGTGAAGACACTGATTTGGTAGACCAGTTCCAACTGCTGTGACAGTTGTACGTCTGGTTGGAGCGGCTAGGTATTTAAACCTGAGGACACACAGTCCCGGACACCCAGTCCTGAACACACAGTCCAGGACACCTAGTCCTCACCGTATTCTCCTTGAGCTAAGGTCACACAGACCTCGCCCAACCACTCGTGGTAAGTCTTCAGGTGACTTCCAAACCTTCACATACTCGGTCACTCGGCAATCCACAATTTCCTCTTGGATGCTCTAGACCATGACGCCTAACCGTCTGGAGGATGCACAGTCCTCAAAGGTAACAAGCGTCGGTTCCACATAGGAACAATCTCTTCAGTGATGCTCAATCACTTTGGGTTTGTAGGTGTTTGGGTTTTTGGGTTTTTCCTCACTTGATGATTTTCGCTCAAAGTCCTCGGAGGATGGGATGCTCTAAATGACAAGTGTCAATCTATTTCTTGGAGCAGCCAACCAGCTAGTGGTTGTAGAGGGCGGCTATTTATAGCCTAGGGAGCAGCCCGACATGATAAGACATAAATGCCCTTCAATGATATGACCGTTAGGTGGGTAGATATTTTGGGACAGCTGGCACGTAGCACAGCAACGGTCGAAAATTTGAGTATCAAATTCCTCAGGGCTATCATAATCCTCACTTGTAGGCAATCCGCACTGGCGAATTTCTAACTCCTCAGTCAGAACAAATTCCTCAGAGAACAGAAGAACTTCGTCTCTGTCACTGAAGAACTTGACTAAACTGTATGAGATTTCCAATGGCTTCACTCGAAAGGATTGGGTAGGTGTAGGATTTTGAGTTGAGCATCACTTGGAAATTTTTCCTTAGTTTTACCTCGACCCCCTTTAACAGTACAGTGTTTCCTATGACTCAAGAAGAAGAAAATGAAACTACGAAAACAAAAGTCTTCACGCTTCATAATCCTCGCATGAATATCAAGTCTTCAGGGTCACACCAATTTCTTCACTTTCAAAGTCTTCAAGAAAACCAAAGTCTTCAGTTGAAGACATTCATTTTTAGGGGTCGACATACATCGTAAATAACAAACTCCTCATAGACTTATAGACCTGTGTACACTCACAAACTTGTAGACTTCGTGAAAATAAGGATTCCGATAATTGTGCTCAAGTGTTAGAAGAAGAAGTCAATAAAATGTTTGGCTCTAAATATTTGTATGATGAGCATGATTGGAATGTTGTTAGTATGAATTCTTTGAATATCCATGATGCTAATGATATGGAAAGCTACAAGCTTGGGGATGCTATGTTTGATGAAGATGATATTTTTTGTCTCCCAAGTTTTGATGAGAAAATTTATTATGATGAAAGCATGCCTCCTATTTATGATGATTATATTGATGAAAGTGGGTTTGGAAGAGTGTCAACTTTAGGAAGTAATGATCCCACTATTTTGGAGGGTGTTGAATCTTATTGTGATAATTATGAAAGTGGATTTGGAGAGGTCATGACTTTATTTAGTGATGAATCCACTATTTCGGAAGAGGTTCCAATTGATTATGAGAACAAAGTTGCTATCTATGATGATTATTGTGATGACATGTATGCTATAAAGAATAATGATATCCATGATACTTGTCATCATGATTTTAATTTTCAATTGGATTATGCCTCACATGATAGTTATTTCGTTGAGTTTGCTCCCACTACTATTGATGAGAATAGGTTCGCTTATGTGGAGAGTAATAAAATTTCTATGCTTGTGCATCATGAAAATAATACTTTATGTGATGGTTATATTGTTGAATTCATTCATGATGCTACTGAAAATTATTATGAGAGAGGAACACATGCTTCTACATATTGCAATAATATCAAGTTTCCTCTCTATGTGTTGAAAATCTTGAGGTTTTGTTTGTTTTACCTTCCTATGCTAGTTGATTATTGTTCCCATAAATTGTTTGCTTACAAAATCCCTATGCATAGGAAGTGGGTTAGACTTAAATGTGCTAGTCATATGCTTCATGATGCTCCCGTTATGTTTCAATTCTTATCTTTTATGTGAGCATCATTGATATCATCATGCCTAGCTAAAAAGGCATTAAAGAAAAGCGCTTGTTAGGAGACAACCCAATACTTATACCTACTGTTTTTGTGTGTTAACATGATTAAGCTACTTTAGTAATCATGTTTTATGGCTTTTGTTTCAATAAAGTGCCAAGTAAAGCCTTTGAGATAGTGTGGTTGATGGTTGACTTGATTCTGTGCAAAAACAGAAACTTTTGCGCCCAGTCCCAGAATTGTTAAAATTCACTGGAGCGTGGAAAAACTCTGAATTTTTTACACAAGATTTATATAAAAAAATTCTCTGTTTTCGTAATGTTTCAGAAGTTTTGGAGTTACATAAGTATGATTTCAATTCAGATCTTCACAAACTGTTCTGTTTTTGACAGATTCTGTTTTCGATGCATAGTTTGCTTGTTTTCTAGTTTCTATGGCTTATATTGCTTAATATAAATTGTAGAAATGATAGGGTACAGTAGTCATCATGTGAGAAAAATTATGAATCTTGTCTTGACAGTACCAAAGTGAATGATTTTTTTA
Source organism: Thinopyrum elongatum (assembly GCA_011799875.1). NCBI lineage: Eukaryota > Viridiplantae > Streptophyta > Magnoliopsida > Poales > Poaceae > Thinopyrum > Thinopyrum elongatum. The sequence goes on from CM022303.1 coordinate 733,326,975, forward strand.
TTATACTAACGGATCTCACGAAGGTTTTGTTAAGTTTTGTGTGATTGAAGTTTTCAAGTTTTGGTTGAGCTATCGATATGAGGAGAATAAGGACTGAAAAGACCCTAAGCTTGGAGATGCCCAAGGCACCCCAAGGTAATATTCAAGGAAGATCCAAGCAACTAAGCTTGGGGATGCCCCGGAAGGCATCCCCTCTTTCGTCTCCAACGTTATCGGTAACCTCACTTGGAGCTATATTTTTATTCGTCACATGATATGAGTTTTGCTTGGAGAATCATTTTCTTTTATTAGGATTTGCTTGCTGTTATTTAGAATTATGTTTTTCATCTTTTAGTTCGATAAAAATGTCAAGTATAGCCTTTACCATGCTTATTTTGCAAGTCTATATGTTCCTGTTTTGAAAACAGAAAGTTTTCTATCATTGTCTGAATTCTTCTGGAAAGTAAGAACATGATACAATCTTGAAATTTTTACACAATGATTAACAACAAATTTTCTACAGTTTGGTAATTTTTCAGAATTTTTGGAGTTAGGGAAGTATGAGTACAATTGCACTCTTTACAGACTGTCCTGTTTAGACAGATTGCTGTTATGTTGGCATTGTTTGCATATGTTTGCTTGTTTAATGATTCTATTTGAGGATAGGAGTATTAAATATGCAGAGGCATTTAGTATGCAATGTCAAATAATAATTTTAGTGATTTGCTACAGTAGAGAATGATAAGGTTTTGCATTTGATTTATACTAACTTATCTCACGAGTTCTTGTTGAGTTTTGTGTGGATGAAGTTTCTAAGAATTAGGGAAACCGTGATATAAAAGGAATTAAGGAGACACAAAAGCTCAAGCTTGGCGATGCCCAAGGCATCCCTAATTAATATTTCAAGAAGTCTCAAGCATCTAAGCTTGGGGATGCCCCGGTTGGCATCCCACCTTTCTTCATCAACAATCATCGGTTAGTATCGGTTGAGCCTAAGTTTTTGCTTCTTCACATGATATGTGCTATCCTTGCAATGTAATTTTATTTTTGTTTTGCTTGCTATTTGAATAAAGTACTTAAGATCTGAAATTTTATTTATGAGAGAGAGTCTTCACATAGCTACATAATTATTCGACTACTCATTGATCTTCATTTATATCTTTTTGGAGTAGTTTGTCATTTACTCATGTGCTTCACTTATATCCTATGAGTAAATGGTTGAATGAATTTAATATCATAAATCTGAATTTATATATGTTTCATATGCTTATACCATGGGGAGTAATTACTTCACATATAAGAAGTAGAGGTGGTAAATTTATTGAAAGTTAGCAAACATAGTATTGGTCACTTGAACAATTCATAAAAGAATATTGAAGGAAGAGAGGTTTCACATATAAATATACTATCTTGGACATCTTCTATGATTGTGAGCCCCATTAATTATTTTCAAACTTGAGCAAATTAGTTGAAGTTGGACAAGGAAGACAACATGATGAGTTATGCTTGGGTATATTTGTATAGAAGTTATATTGTTATGGATCCTCCAACATGTGGTGCTTGCTATTTAGAATCTTTTGCTAGCCAAAATCTCTGTACTAAGCGGGAATACTGCTTGTGTATCCAAAATCCTTGAACCAAGTTTCCTCCATGAGTGTCCACCATATCTACCTATATGCGGCATTTACCTGCCGTTCCAAGTAAATTTGCATGTGCCAAACTCTAAACCTTCAAATAATAATCTGTTTTGTATGCCCGAATCGCTCATGTAGCGACTAGGGGCTGTCGGTATCTTCCATGCTAGGTGGGTTATTCTCACGATGAGTGTTGATTCACTTGTCATTCACGAGAAAGTGGCTAGTAATTGGGATGCCCAGTCCTATGATCAAAAGATCAAAAATAAAATCACAAATAAATTAAACAAAAATCCCCCAGGATTGTTGATAGTTGGACGGTACCCGTTGTTTCGGACCAGCCGTGGAATGTGATTGTTGGTGGAGTGGGATTAAAATCTTTACCTTTCTGTTTGGGAACCGCCTATAATGTATCTAGTATGGAAGATATTGGGAACTCTTGGTTGTTATGTTGACAATGAAAGCATACCTCTCAAAATTATTTTCATCTCTGTTTTAAAAGCTTCGAGCTCTGGCACCTCTGCAAATCCCTGCTTCCCTCTGCGAAGGGCCTATCTTTTACTTTTATGCAAGAGTCAGTAGTATTCCTTCTCATTCCAACCCACTCTTTAGTTGGCAAGCATCATGTGATGGGGAAAGATCTAAGCATATATGGCCATTCAAATATATTTGATCATGAATTATTATTGTTGACAATTATCTATATGATAAATAAGTTGGGAGGCGAAACACTAAGCCCCTATCTTTCTCTGTGTTCGATGGATGCTATTTGTTCTAAAAATATGCTTTGAGTGGTAGCAATCATGGAAGACTATATGATAGTTGAGCATGTGGGATTTGCTAAATCAAAGCTCTTACATAGACCCTTCCTGAAAATAAGATGAATTGCAATTGTTTGATGACTGAGAATCTAGTTTGTTAGTTTTCAAGAAAGTTTATGATCTATGCTTTAACATGTGAATAGCTTGCTACTTGATCATGAGAAGTTTTATGATATGAGCTACTGTTATGATTTATAATGATGCTAGAAAAAGTGATTCAAATTATCATTGATCAAACTTATGCACTTGTTAGCATTCCACATCAAAAATTCTATTTTTATCATTTACCTACTCGAGGACGAGCAGGAGTTAAGCTTGGGGATGCTTGATACGTCTCCAACGTATCTATAATTTTTTATTGTTCCATGCTATTATATTATCTATCTTGGATGTTTTATATGCATTTATATGCTATTTTATATGATTTTTGGGACTAACCTATTAACCTAGAGCCCAGTGCCAGTTTCTGTTTTTTCCTTGTTTTTGAGCTTCGCAGAAAAGGAATATCAAACGGAGTCCAATTGACCTGAAAATCTACGGAGAATATTTTTGGAAAATATAAAAAATACAGGAACGAAAAGATTTCGGAGAAGAGTCCCGAGGCCACCACAAGGGTGGAGGGCGCGCCCCCCCTAGGGCGCGCCACCCGTCCTTGTCGTCGCCTCGTGGGCCCCCTTGACTTGTGCCCGACGCCAACACCTCCTATAAATCCCAAAACCTCCAGAACATAACCTAGATCGGGAGTTCCGTCGCAGCAAGCCTCTGTAGCCACGAAAAACCAATCGGGACCCTGTTCCGGCACCCTGCCGGAGGGGGAAATCATCACCGGTGGCCATCTTCATCATCCCGACGCTCTCCATGACGAGGAGGGAGTAGTTCACCCTCGGGGCTGAGGGTATGTACCAGTAGCTATGTGTTTGATCTCTCTCTCTCTCGTGTTCTTGATTTGGCACGATCTTGATGTACTGTGAGCTTTGCTATTATAGTTGGATCTTATGATGTTTCTCCCCCTCTATCTTCTTGTAATGGATTGATTTTCCCTTTGAAGTTATTTTATCAGATTGAGTCTTTAAGGATTTGAGAACACTTGATTTATGTCCTGCATGTGCTTATCTGTGGTGACAATGGGATATGCATGTGATCTACTTGATGTATGTTTTGGTGATCAACTTGCGGGTTCTGTGACCTTGTGAACTTTTGCATAGGGGTTGGCACACGTTTTCGTCTTGACTCTCCGGTAGAAACTTTGGGGCACTCTTTGAAGTTCTTTGTGTTGGTTTGAATAGATGAATCTGAGATTGTGTGATACATATCATATAATCAAACCCGCGGATACTTGTGGTGACATTGGAGTATCTAGGTGACATTAGGGTTTTGGTTGATGTGTGTCTTAAGGTGTTATTTTAGTACGAACTCTAGGGCTATTTGTGGCACTTATAGGAATAGCCCAATAGATCGATTAGAAAGATTAACTTTGAGGTGGTTTCGTACCCTACAATAATCTCTTCGTTTGTTCTCCGCTATTAGTGACTTTGGAGTGAATCTTTGTTGCATGTTGAGGGATTGTTATATGATCTAATTATGTTATCATTGTTGAGAGAACTTGCACTAGTGAAAGTATGAACCCTAGGCCTTGTTTCGAAGCATTGCAATACCGTTTTCGCTCACTTTTACCACTTGCTACCTTGCAGTTTTTATATTTTCAGATTACAAAAACCTATATCTACCATCCATATTACACTTGTATCACCATCTCTTCGCCGAACTAGTGCACCTATACAATTTACCATTGTATTGGGTGTGTTGGGGACACAAGAGACTCTTTGTTATTTGGTTGCAGGGTTGTTTGAGAGAGACCATCTTCATCCTACGCCTCCCACGGATTGATAAACCTTAGGTCATCCACTTGAGGGAAATTTGCTACTGTCCTACAAAACTCTGCGCTTGGAGGCCCAACACGAGTCTACAAGAAGAAGGTTGCGTAGTAGACATCAGTGGCTATTACAGCGGCTTACGGGTTCACGGGAAAGTATGACAAGGAATTAGATAACGCAAGATTGGGATTTGCTCCTCCGACGATGGAGAGATATTCTTAGGGCCCTCTCGGTGCTATGGTATCCATCATCGTCTGGCCAGACACAGTGTGATATGATCACAGGGATGCCGGAATGCGGGAACGAGAAGAGAGAACAAAATCGGTAGTGAGGTAACTGGCATAGTGAACAAGTTGTTGATTCATGGGGATGGCTTTAAATCTCACCTCAGGTATTTGTAACATATCATGAAGCAACATGAACAGCATTTGGTAACTATAGGTTCGCTTGAATATTTATTCATGTGGGTATAGGGGTCAATATGGATGTCCACGGTTCCGCTATTGATCATTGATTGGAAAGTGTTCCGATCATGTCTATACTTCACTGAACCTACAGGGTCACACACTTAATTGTCATCTATCTGCTGAGTACTAGACAGGGAGTCCGAGAGAAAGTCACTGGAAAAGTTTCGGACACGACGAAAAAGTTTCTGAAAGAAAACCGAAAGTGTTTTGGAGTAACCAGAAATGTTTCAGAGATAAAAACATCATACCAAAAATATTCTAGAACGCGTCCAGAATTGTTTTAGGGGGTGCCGGAAATGTTCTGGACCTTCGGGAATTTTTTAGGAGAAAACGGTCGCTGAAATTTTTTGTCCCAGTTTGAGAGGACAAGATCCCATGAATCGTGGGATGATGATGCATGCAACACTATTAGGGCACAACCCCTTTTTGGTGGCTTTTTGGAAAGCCACCTATTGGGGCTTTCCCTAATAGTAGTAGAGGATGACATGGGGAGGTGGGGGCGGGGAGCCCACACACATGGTGGTCGGGCCAAGGGAGGCTCCTCCATGGAGCTTCCTCCCCTCCCCCTTTTGTGGCTTTTGGTGGGAAAGATCCTAGCCCCCTTTTGGTCTTTTCCCCCAAGCTTGTACCCCTTGCTTCCCCTATAAATAGAGGTGGACATGGCTCTCCATTTACACACAAGTTCTCTCTTTCGCTCTCATACAAAGGCATGTAATGATCTGCCCTTCTCTCTCCCTCCATGAAATAGTTTTGTTGTGCCGAAAGGTTGTCTGGTTTTCGATAGGAATTAGTTCTGGATGGTGAAGCCCTGTCGAATAGCTTACACCATATGTGTGCAACCCGGTAGAGAGATTGTAGTTTCAATCTTCTGTCCGAGGCACTGTTCGAGTGCCTGCCCGAAGGGCTGTCCGAGGGACTGCCGAAGGGCTGTCTGTGGGAGAACATCCTCATAGTTGGGAGGTTGTAAAATCCTAGCTGCGGGGATCTGCACCGACGATCTTCACCGACTCTCCTTCCGCTGCTGCTACGAGTTGGTAATGATCAGATCAAACCTTGTATGCATCTTCATAGTGATCCTGGGCGTGCTCGTAGTACCGATTTTTTTTGTTTTCTGCTACGTTCCCCAACATTGGTATTAGAGCTGTGCTATGCGTAGATGCAGGTTATGATCTAGAATACATGAGATTTATGGGTATTGCATAATATAATTCTGTAGTAGATGAGATCTATTGCTGAAAATTATTTTTGCGGGTAGTAGATGAAATCTATTACCTGATGTTCTTGTTGCTTTCCATAAATTTGCGTAGTTCTGATCTTGACGGCATGGTATAATTTTGGTACAAAGATCTTGTTGGAAATATGCCCTAGAAGCAATAATATTGTATTATTTATTTCCATGTTTATAATTAAGAGTTTATATTCTATGCTATAACTGCTATGATCCTGGAATGTGTGATTCAGTGGAAAACTCATATGCACGTGTGGAATGATAAACGGTAAAACCTAATTCCTAGTCTCGCCTCTAGGACTAGCTCAAGTGTTGTTTGTGATCATGTTTTCCAGATCTTGGGATATCGTTAAGTGTAACGATAGTCCCAAAACAACTTTGAGAATATGAGGTTGGAAGAACGATCATATTGAATTGACCCAACTTGATTGTTATACTTTGAGATACTATCATCACAAGTCAATCATTATAACACGGAAGAGTTAATATTAGTTCCTTAGACCATGAGAGTATCATAATCACTTCTTACCATACGATAGACTTTGGGGTTGCTCAAACGTCATCTATAACACGGTGATCATAACGACAACTTATAGGTTCATCGGAAAGTTTGACAAGGGACTAGATAGCTCAAGAGTGGGAATTACTCCTCCGACGATGGAGATATATTATTAGGGCTCTCTCGGTGTGATGGCATCCATCATCGTCTGGCCAGACACAGGTGACTAGGTCACAGGGATGCCAAAACATGTCAACGAGAAAGAAGAACAAAATCGGTAACGAGGAGACTGGTATAGTGAGCATGAGAATGACTCAAGAGGATATAGATACATCTCACCTCGGGTTTTGTAAAGTATCACGAAGCAAAGGGAATAGCACATGATAACAAAAGGTTTACTCGAATACCATTCGTGTACTCATAGGGATCAATATGGATGTCCATAGTTCCCCTATTGATCATTGAATGAAAGGGGTTTCGTTCATGTCTATGATTTACCGAACCTACAGGGTCACAAGCTTAAGGGACTCATGATCTGTTGAGTGTTAGTGGAGTGAGAGTTATGAAAAAAATTATGAAATAGTTTCATTAATATTAGAAATAGTTTTGAGAGAAACCAGAAGCGTTCCGGGGTTACCAAACGGGTTTCTGGGTTTACCGGGAATCGATATATAGGTGGAAAATGTTTTTGGTGATGTTAAATTAATAATAAAAGGCTCTAATAATGATTAGGAGGCTTTTATAATTAATATAATATCAACGGGCTAAAGAAATAATAAAAAGGCCAAGTGGTGGAAGGTTAATAGGCCCTAGGGCCCAATAACAAAAGGGGGCGCCCCCTAGCTTGTTGGAGAAGTTAGAGGGGGCCGAATTGGATTGGGGGGAGGACTCCTCCTCCTCCTAGGGCCGGCGCAAGGAGGGGGAGTCCTCCTCCCCCTTGTGGCACCCCCTCCCCTCCCTCCAACCTATATATACTAGAGGTTTTAGGCACTTTGAGACACACAAGTTTTGGAGCCTCATCTAGTTCTCTAGTTCTAGTTCTAAACTGGAGTTGATCTAATTAGATCCAGACCTAGATCTCTCTAATCATCATAATAAAGAAGCCCTATGTGGTTCTCTTCTTCTCTCTCTGATTCTCCGGCGACGATCAGCTCTGGACGGTGAAGCGCTACTGGATCGTGAAGACCGTACGCTTGCAAACTATAGAGAGGCCGTGCTTTCGGTCTTCGGTTCGAGGGATCATTTGTGAATGGTTCAAGGGACTTCAAGTATGATCTACACCGGCTCTTGTTCCACTGCAACTCGGGGTTGGTAACGATCCGAACTTAACCGTTAATGCATCTTCATAGTGTTCCTGGTTCGATCGTAGGACGGATTTTTTTATTTTCTACTACATTTCCCAACAGTGGTATCATGAGCGGTTCTATGAGTAGATGCAGGTTTAGATCTAGATCACATGTGATTGTGAGGGTTTGATGTTTTTGTTTTGATCCCTCGAGTGTTGCTTCGGTTCAGTTCATTAGCGGCATGATGTACAAAGTTCTGACAATCGATCGGCTCTGGCTATCGACGATCTGCTAACAGTTCTCTGTGCTACATCATAGTCAAGAATAGTGAATTGTCACAAACATGAGAGGGCAATGAAGATGAACGATCTTCACGGGGGTCACGCGTATTGATGAAGTTTAGTATGGGGCTAGAGATTTTTAATTAAGTCTCTTCCCTCACACACCCGCAAAGTTAATCTAGCGACAAGAATTATCACACATTGGTGGTGGACGTAGATAGCTAGTGTTCTCCGAAAACCCTAGAAGCCATGTAAATTAATTAATATGACCTGTGTGTCATGATTGGCATGGTGGCTGGAGCCATATGATTGTCACTTTAAATGATCTGCGTGTCAACCTTCATGTAATGCATTGATTTTATTAGCTATAGAGATAACAATATTATTTGATGCATCCACAAGGCGGTGACAAGCTTTGCGAAGGTGGAGACCGACGCAAAAGCCGAAGACGGAGAAAAAGGAAAAGAAACAAGCCTCGGCAGAAAAGTTCTGCCATGGCAGCAGTTTTTGAAACTGCTGCCATGGCAATGTTTATTGGATTTTCGCGAAGATGAAGAATCATTCTCCAAAAGAAGGGGCTATACCATATCATGCTATTATGAAACTATTGCCACGGTAACGTTTTTTGGATTTTCGCGAAGATAAAGAATCATTCTCCAAAATAAGGGGCTATACCATATCATGCTATTATGAATTGCCTGAGATGTTCATCCCTTTTTAAGCACCCTTTTGATTGCACGGTAGTCGCTTTTATTAGGGTGATCTCTCATTTAAAATATATCAAGTAGTTAGTGTTCACCCAAGAGTAGCACCGTTTGAAATATGTATCTTTTCGGGGTGCGCCATGGTTTCATGGGTATGAACAAATTGAGAGTATGAGGCGGGTGAGGTCAGACCTCACAGCAAGATCACTTGGTTATCTTGAACGTTCAGGTAGGATAGTCCTGAGCACGGAACATGCCCATCGAAAGATGAACAAGAATCACATAGAGTTGTGATTGGCAAGTTGGCCTACCGATTGAGATTCTCGTCATGAGATGATGATTCTATGATGTTGAATTGAAATATGGATCTTGTATCACTCACAATCAATTATGAGAGATGTTGATTTGAGTGGGAGCGCACTTTAGTATTAAAATGTTTAATCGCTAGTGCAATTTAATTATGAACAAAGTCTAAGTGAAACTTGTGTTTACCGTTGTAGATCAAATGGCTCGCAACACCCCGTTCACCTTAGCCCCGATGTTAGAGAAAGAGAAGTTAGCTGCAACTAGAAACAACTATGCGGACTGGGTCCGTATCCTGAGGCTCGTCCTTAGGAGTGCTAAGAAAGAGTATGTGCTAGACACACCTCTTCCAAAGGAACCGGAGGCAACTGCCCCGGAAGATGAGAGAAATGTCTGGGCCACTAAGAATGATGATTGCACTGTGGTATAGTGCCTTATGCTAACTTGCATGAATCCAGAGCTTCAAAGACATATTAAATTTCAATCCGGCCGTGATATGATCTGGGCAATGGATGCTCTATACAAACTCAATGTAGGTTCTAAACATTATGATATAACAAAGACCATGATTGAGTGCAAGATGGCTGAAGGAGGTTCAGTTGACGAACACGTGGTCACCTTGATTGGCTATGCTGAAAGGCTTAAAGCCTTGGAATTTCCAATTTCATGGTTTTATCATGAACTACAACATGAATGGGATGAACAAGACATCGAATGAGTTGCTTGCTATGCTGAAAACTGCTGAAGCAGGATTGCGGAAGAATCACAAGCATGTGATACTTATGAATAAAACCGCCAGTTTCAAAAAGGAGGGCAAGTCCAAGAAAGGCAAGGGCGCCGGTATGACCGGCTCCCAAAGCAAGTCTAAGGGCGGAGCCAAGACTAAAACTGAGTGCTTCTACTACAAGGGCTCAGGACATTGGAAGAGGGACTGTAAGAAGTACCAGGCAGATAAGAAGAAGTCCGGAATGTCCGGCAAAGGTATAACTGTTATACATGTAAATGTCATTGACATTTTGCTTCCAAGCAAAAACTCCAAGTCATGGGTATTTGATACCAGATTGGTTGCTCACATTTGCAAATCGATGCAGGGACTTCAGAGAATGTGGAAGCTGGTATGCACGTCGGGAACAGTGCTGGAATCGCCGCTCAAGCCGTCGGCTTCATGCCTCTATGTCTCCCTTCAGGATTTATCTTAGAAGTAAGTAACTTTTATTTTGTTCCGGCATTGTGTAGAAACATCATCTCTGGATTATGTCTAATACACGATGGGTATTCCTACAAGTCTGAGAACAATGGTTGTTCACTTTATTGTAAGGATATGTTTTATGGATTTGCACCCATTGTTGGGGGCCTATTCATCCTAAATCTTGAATGTGGAAATGATCTCTTTAACGTAGAAGCTAAACACCTTAAGAAGGCTGATACCACCACCACTTTCATGTGGCACTGCCGTCTTGGCCACATTGGAAAGAAACGCATGCAAAGACTTCATAAAGATGGAATCTTGCAGTCTTTTGATTTTGAATCATTTGACACATGTGAAGCTTGTCTGATGGGGAAGATGACCAAGACGCCGTTCATGGGTCATCCTGAACAAGCGGGAGAATTATTGGAAATAATACATATTGATGTATGTGGTCCAATGAACACATCAGCCCGCGGTGGATATTTCTACTTTGTGACTTTTAATGACGATTTATGTCGGTATGGATATATCAACTTAATGAAGCAGAAATCAGAGACCTTTAAAAAGTTTAAGGAGTTTTAGAATGAGGTAGAAAATCATCGTGACAGAAAGATTAAGTTTCTATGATCAGATCACGGAGGCGAATATCTTAGTCGTGAGTTTAGCCAATATCTGAGTGACTGTGGAATCGTTTCATAGCTTTCGCCTCCCAGAACTCCACAAAGAAATGGAGTGTCCAAGCGATGTAACCGAACCTTGTTGGACATGGTAAGGTCTATGAAATCTCTTACAAAACTGTGGATATGTTTTTGGGGTCTTGCACTAGAAACTGATGCTCGTACATTAAACAAGGCACCGTCAAAGTCTGTTACGACGACGCCACATGAGATGTGGTATGGGAAGAAACCCAATTTTTTGCATCTCGGAATTTGTGGTTGTGAGGCATTTGTGAAACGTTTACAACCTACCAAACTCGATCCCAGATCAGACAAATATTACTTTGTAGGTTATCCCAAGGATAATATTGGGTATTCCTTCTACCTACCCTTCGAGCACAAAGTGTTTGTCACTAAAAAAGGAGTCTTTCTCGAGAAAGAGTTTCTCGCTAAAGAAAAGAGTGGGAGGACAGTACAACTTGATGATATTAGTGAATCTTCGGCAACTGTTGATAGGGCTAAGGAACCGGAAGTAATTTCGCAAATTATCCCTTCAACCGAGCCAGAAGTTGACGCATCTAATGTGAAAACTTTAGACAAGTTTATGACTGAACCACACAGGTTAGGTAGGGCTATCGTGCCACCTGAATGGTTTCATATCGAAATCTGCATTCTTGAAGATGATGAACCTGCGCATTACAAGGAAGCGATGGCGGGGCCCAGTTCAAGAGAATGGCACAAAGCCATGAAATCCAAAATTGAATCCATGTACGTTTGGAACTTGGTAGAACCTCCAGAAGGCGTAAAGCCCATTGGTTGTAAATGAATTTTCAAAAAGAAAGACAGACATGGATGGTAACATTACTATCCATAAAGCTAGACTTGTCGTGAACGGGTTCACGTAAGTTCAAGGAGTTGACTACGACAAGACTTTCTCGCCGGTAGCTATGCTTAAGTCTGTACGAATAATGCTAGCAATTTTTGCTTATTTCGATTACGAAATATGGCAGATGGATGTCAAAATGGCTTTCCTAAATGGAAATCTAAATGAGGATGTATACATGATACAACCTGGAGATTTTATCAATCCTAAGGATGCTAGAAAGGTGTGCAAGCTTCAGAAGGCCATTTATGGTCTGAAGCAAGCATCAAGGAGCTGGAATATTCATTTTGATGAAGTGGTCAAAGAGTTTGGCTTCATCAGGAATGACGAAGAATCTTGTGTTTACAAGAAGTTTAGTGAAAGCACAAAAGTATTTCTAATCTTATATGCGGATGACATATTATTGATTGGAAATGACATGAATTTTCTTAGTGAAATAAAAAAGTCATTGAAGAAGAGTTTCTCAATGAAAGACTTGGGCGAAGCGGCATATATATTGGGCATCAAAATCTATAGAGATAGATCAAGACGCCTTATAGCGCTTAGCCAAAGCACGTACATTGACAAGGTATTAAAAAGGTTTAATATGGACAATGCCAAGAAGGGCTTACTCCCAATGTCACCTGGCACAGTGCTCAGCAAGAATCAGGGTCCTCGGACTCTTGATGAGCGAGTACAAATGAATGATGTTCCATATGCTTCGGTAGTTGGTTCCATCATGTATGCCATGCTATATACAAGACCAGATATTTCCTATGCGCTAAGTGTTAGCGGCAAGTACCAGAGTGATCCAGGATTGGAACACTGGGCCACAGTTAAAAGTATTCTTAAGTACCTCAGGAGGACCAAGGACTTGCTCCTTGTGTTCGCAGATGATGAAGAGCTCATTGTAAATGGTTACACTGATGCAGGCTTCATGACTGACCCAGATGACTTCAAATCTCAATCAGGCTATATTTTCATTATGAACGGAGGCGCAATGTGCTGGAAGAGCTCCAAGCAAAACAATGTGGCGGATTCTATGACGGAGGCGGAATATATCGCAGCTTCAAAAGCCTCGAAAGAGGCAGTCTGGATCAAGAAGTTTGTTGAAGAGATTGGTGTGGTTCCAAGTGCGCTGGACCCAGTGAAGATCTATTGTGATAATAGTGGCGCCCTGGCTCAGGCAAAGGAGCCAATATCCCACCATAAGACAAGAAATATTGCTCGCAAATATCACGTCATTCGACATCATGTTGAAGGGGGACTTGTGAAAGTACGCAAAGTTCACACGGATCTGAATGTGTCAGACCCGGTGACAAAGCCTCTACCACGAGCAAAGCATAAGCAGGACCGGATAGCCATTGGTGTTAATGAAGCCATGTAACTAGATTATTGACTCTAGTGCAAGGGGAGTCTGTAGGAGATATGCCCTAGAGGCAATAATAATCAGTTATTATCTTTCTCCAAGTTTGTAATTAATGTTTATGTTCTGTGCTATAACTGCAATGGTCCTTGAGCCCATATATCCATAAAGGATCAGAGGAAAACCCATGTGCACATGTGAAATGATAAACGGTAAAATGTATTCCTACTCGTGCCTCTAAGACTAGCTCAAGTGTTGCATGATGATGCAGGCAACACTATTAGGGTACAACCCCCTTTTGGTGGCTTTTTGGAAAGCCACCTTTTGGGGCTTTTCCTAATAGTAGTAGAGGATGACATGGGGAGGTGGGACCCCCTAAAAGGGGGCCCACAGACATGGTGGCCGGGCCAAGGGAGGCTCCTCCATGGAGCTTCCTCCCCCCCCCCCTCTTGTGGCTTTTGCTGGAAAAGATCCTAGCCCCCTTTTGGTCTTTTCCCCCAAGACTCTACCCCTTGCTTCCCCTATAGATAGAGGTGGAGAGGGCTCTCCATTTACACACAAGTTTTCTCTTTAGCTCTCATATAAAGTCATGCAATGATCTGCCCTTCTCTCTCTCTCCCTCCACAAAATAGTTTCGTAGTGCCGAAAGGTTGTCTGGTTTTCGGTAGGAATTAGTTCTGGATGGCGAAGCCCTGTCAGATAGCTGACACCGTATGTGTGCAACCCTATAGAGAGATTGTAGTTTCGATCTTCTGTCCGAGGGACTATTCGATTGCCTGTCTGAAGGGCTGTCCGAGGGACCGCCCGAAGGGCTGTCCGAGGGAGAACATCCTCGCGGTTGGGAGGTTGTAAAATCCTAGCTGCGGGGATCTGCACCGATGATCTTCACCGACTCTCCTTCCACTGTTGCTATAAGTTGGTAATGATCAGATCAAACCTTGTATGCATCTTCATAGTGATCCTGGGCGTGCTCGTAGTACCATTTTTTTTCCTGCTACGTTCCCCAACACTAGGCAGGTTGGATGGGAGCGCTACCCTGGCGAGGTAGGCGGCATCTGACTTGTGAGAGCCTGGACTGGTTTATAAGTCGACTGGTTATATGATATTGAATCCTAGATGGGATAGCGCCATGGATTTGGCGAGTGCCATGGATTTGGCAGGGTCCAGTATCTCTCCCCCATGGTGTGCCCACGGGCATACTGATGATGAGGAAAAAGTGTCATATTGGTAGAACGACTTTATTGGAGTCAACCTGGCTCGCCCTGAGAAATCGGCAGAGTCAACCAGGAGAAACTCTTGGATATGAACACTTATTTGTGTTTGCATGACATTAGTTGTAGTAGTCGGAAAAGTTCTAGCTAGTTGTATGCACAGAGTCGTGGCAGCGGCCGGATCGGCAGAGAGCACAACACAGAGATAGAGTGTGTGTAGTGCAGCGAGCGGATCGGCAGCCATCAGTTGACTATATGCATGCACGTGTTGTTAGGATTAGTTATGTGTTTAGTGACCAGCTAATTAGTGCATGCAGTGAAGATGTGGCCTGCGTGCAGAAGTATTAGCGGTCAAGTATTTGTTAGTAGCTAGCTACATCTATGGAAGAAAATGGCTGAGCCGTGTGGCCCTTGCGTGAGGTTAGCTAGTGCTGAACGTGTGTGCATGTAGTAGAGAGTAAGAAACGGATCATGCCGTTGTGTGGCTTGACCGTGTGCATTCATGCAGAAGTGGGTGCGTGCGTGTGTGCATGCTAGATACTCCTAGTTAGTTGGTTAGTGGGTGTGTGTTGGCCGTGTGAGTTTGCTATATAAGCCAATGTATTTCCATTGTATGTTGAGAAGTGGACAAGAGAAAAGGCATAAGTGTGTGTGCGTGCCACAAAAGGTCTGTGCGTGTTCATATCTAGTGTGTCCTCGTGTGCGTGAGTCTTCTTCCTAGGGATGCTCCAACCACTTCATAGTGTGGGTAAAGTGCGCAACCTACCTCTGCAGAGTGTAAAATCTATTCGAATTGCCGTGTCCTCAGTCATGGACATAGTTTGGTCTAAGTCACACTGTTTTGGTCCTTGTCGATATGGAGGAAAAACATGCTTTACTAATAAACCTGCGGTACAAAGACTCGGGGATCCGTATGCCAGTGTAAAGGCATAAAGATCATTATGTCCTGAGATATGTGGTGACTTAGAGAGGCCACGAGGATATTGAGATATGTGGTGGCCTGGAGAGGCCACGAGGATATGGAGATATGTGGTGGTCTGGATAGGCCACGAGGATATTAAGTTATGACTATGAGATGGAATCTCGGGTAGTCTTGTGATAGCCCAGAGAATGCTGTAAACCTGGTTAATTAAACACTAATTTATTTCACCGTAAATCTTCATGGCTGGTAAGTGTAGTTTATTTTCTAGCATAGTTAGCTCATCAATATGCCATGCCTTGCATATTTTATTGTGACATGCCATGACTTGCTAGCTATGCCATGTGGTACTCTAGTTCATGTAGTTTGATGGCATTTTGCCATGCTTAATTATTGCCATTAAGTAATTTCACGTATATGCTAAGATTCTTGCTTGGTCGCATGCTTGTTTGGATGCTATGTAATTGGTTGTCTTGCGAGTACATTCAAAGTTCTCACCTGTCTTTTCATATGACCAGATTTAGGTGCAGATCTGTTATGCTAGATGGTAGCCCAGCCAGTCTTGTGAGTTGTGGAGTCCAGCCAGAGCCATTGGTGCTATCAGACATCGTCTTCCGCTGTTATTTATTAAGCCATAGACATATTGTATTCAACAGTTTTGTAATAATATTTTTACACTGTTGTAATATATGTGTGCTTGGAATGTTGTACCATGCCTCTGGCGTGCGCTAGGTCTTTATCCTGGGCTGGCGTGCGCAGGCCCTCCATCTGGGACAGGCGGGATGCCATAATCTGTCTGCGGGTGGTAAGCGGAGCTCATGTGCAGGGAGGTATCTGAGTGCTTGAAGAGGTCTTGCCAGAGAGCACTCGTGAAGATGCGGTCGCGGTCTGAGATGATCACCTCAGGCGAGCCATGATGCCGGTAGACATGAGTCATGTAAGCTTAAGCCACTTGCAATGCCATAAAAGGATGTGCGAGAGGAATGAAATGCCCATACTTTGTGAATTTGTCGATGATGATGAGGATGACATCGTAGCCGCGCGACTTCAGCAGTCCTTCGATGAAGTCCAAGCTCACCACCGTCCAAAGCTTGGTGGACACTAGCAAAGGTTGAAGGAGGCTAGGTGTCTCGACATGTTCGGGCTTTGCACGCTGGCACATCTGGCACTCCCCCACAAAGCGTTTCACATCTTCCTTACCGGAGACCTACACTATTTATGCATCAGGTATCAAAAGGGGTAAGTGGTTTAGCGGCAGCAATCACTAAGCATTCTATAGAGACACACTACAACTTACGTCTATCAGAGATGAGGTAAGAGAGCGCATAAGGAAAGAGATCGCATAAGTACCATCTATCCAACACCAAACATAACACCATGCCATAAATCCTCCCTTGTATCACCCAGAAGGAAGTAAATCCAGGGCACTCACACTGTTGACAAGTTTTATTTAATAGTTGAAGTTGTATTAAGATCTATCAGCTAACAAAGTTAAGGGTGGGCAAGTTTTAGCAATTATGGTTGAAGTTGTTCTATGAACTGGCATAAAGCTCCAAGTCGTCCATAACTGCGGACACGGCTATTCGAATAGATTTAACCCTGCAGGGGTGCGCCAATGTACCCATACACGTTTGTCTGCCTCTTGTTGTAGGCCAGCTATTGGCACATTATATGCATGAGCTGGCAGAGACGGATCGACATGACATTTCCCCTAAGCTGCAAACAAGTCCAGGAGGCCACCCGACTGAATTTATCCCGAATCGAGAGTCCGGCCGTAGCTCCGAGTCGGACCCAACCGTGTGCGAGGACGGCTAGGGTGGATATAGCCCAAATCCAGGGGTATCCAAGCAAAACATGTCGCATTGATATGTGTGCAAACATCAGGGGAAAAACCACCCCTGATGGTAAAAGTGATAACATCATCCAGTATCGCCTCATCCGTACCTCCAGAACATGGTTGTATGCGTATGCGCCAAATGGAAAACCAAAGTTGTGGCCCCTGGACAGGTCTGAGTTTCGGGTAAGATATCGAGGGGGCCCCCATAAAACCTCCCATGAGTGGTTAACGCACTCAATCTTGGATCAATACGACAAGAACTCGGGATCCTAGGTTCGGCCCAAGTGGAACAAAACACCGATGCATAAACCCATGCATGGCCTTCCACCTTTGCCTTCTACATTACTAACACATTTCATATCATACTATAACATAACAATAAAAGAGTGTATCAGGGCCAGGTTAACAGCTACCCACCCACAACATGCATACTACGACAGAGCAGGGCTGACACCTAAGCATGCATACTACGACATGGCATGCTTGGATGTGGAAGGTAAAGGCTATATATCATGGCATACTCGAGCAACCACCTAAGCATGCATACTACGACAGAGAAGGGCTGACAAGCATTATCAAGCACAACATGGCATGCTTGGATGTGGAAGGTAAAACGCTATATCAGGCGACAATAATCAGGCTATGCAAATGATAGGTATCGATGACACACTACAACATCGTAAAGCTAATGCAAGCAGGAGGGGGAAGCATGGGATCAGAATGATCAAGGGTGGTAAGCCTTGCCTGATGGACCAGTAGCCTGGTACATGGTCAGATCCTTGCTCGTAGCTCACATCATCTTCGAGTCCTATCCGCGAAGAAGCAGAAAACACTGGAAATGAACAACAGATGCAACTCTTACTACTACGGCAAAGATCCAGCACGTTCATGATATTCAATGCATGACATGGCAAGGATGATATGCAAGATTATCCTAATGCAATAAGAACCAATTTAATTGGAGTTGAAATGCATCGCATGAAGCATTTTCAAAACAACCCCAAATTATTATCGGACGTTGAAGTTGTTAAACTAGGCATTCATGTTAAATGTTATTAGCATGGCATATACATTTTTTTTTGTGAAAAAGCATGGCATATACACGGCATAAGGTGGTGATGGAATTAAGCTACACAAGTTAAATGGATAATAGTAGCTCATATAGTGCAATTCTGTAGTTATCCATATTAAAAGAAATGTAGTTAATGTTGTTTTAGCTAAACATCAAGTTTAAATTTTGTTAGCACACATGAGAATGACATACATGAATTCCAGGCAATTTCCTGAACAATTTGATATATAATACATATATAGCATTTTCGTCGCCATGGCAACACATTTTGTTGCCACGGCGGCGTTTCGGCGATCCGGTATCCCGTTAGAGATTCTAGCGCATTTAGCCAAGAGATTGTGTATGTGTGTGCCGGGTTTAGGTACGGGGAGTGATCCCAGTATCGGAGGTCCCACGTGTCGGTGCTATGGCACATCGAGGTACCACGTGGTATCCACGGTACATACACAGAGTTCATCTCATACATTGCATCATGCATCGATTCGGATATTCATCGCATCGGCGGTCATCTCGAAGGTATACCTTTGACGTGTGAGAAGCGATGCGGAGCGGTTTGGGGTTCGGAGCGCTGGCGGTGGTCAAACTTGGCGTTAGCGGTGCTTGGTCTTGGGCGCGGCGCGAGGCGGCGGTGGTTTCGGAGGGGTCCGTGCGGTGTGGTTGTCAGGTTGTGGATCTTGATGGCGGCGGAACCCCACGGCGGTCGAGGAGGTCTCTGAATGGTTCGGTGTTGCGGTGGCCTCTGGTGGACGGAGCTCGGGGTGGCGGTGGCAGATCCGATGGTGGTCGTGGTGGTGCTGGTCCGGCGGCTCGGACGAGGCAGCGGAGGCAGACGGCGTCGGTGGTTGCAACGGGGCGTCGGGGTGGCCATGGAAGAGGCCGCCGTCGAGTAATAGGGAATGACCGGTGGAGGAGGCAGTGAAGGGGCCATGGCGGCAGTGGTGGAGGTGCTGGTCGCGGGCTCGAGGAGGCGAAGGGCCGCGTGGAGGTGGCCGGGCCGTGTGGCGGCCGACGTGTGCAGGTGGCTGGGCGCAGTGGCGGATCAAGGATTGGAGCAAGCCCCGGGCCCAATTTTTTTTTCATCGCAAGACAAAAACTTAACGTCCATCAAACTATAGCTACCTCAAATATTGCTCAATTACATCAAAAATTTAGAATTTAAACTCAATGCTTAAAGATACAACAAAATAGATAAAAAGATGACAAAAACTACGAACAGTATATGATAAAAAAAGAGTATCAAATCAATGGTTGCTTCATCAGTGTCTTCCATAACTTGATCAACGGTGAAAGAAGAGCCAACACCTTAGAGAAATCAAAAGCAAAATTTCATAAGAGAAGACATAAACATCAATTGAAACAATTAACATTGTACAAAGTTGAAAACTTACTACTACAACGAGATAAGTTCCTTTGCGAGATCAAATACAATTCAAGTGGAATTAAATGTTTGACAGCAGCAACACCCATAAGCAGTACTGCAGTAGCAAATCCAAACATTATAGCAAGCAGATCAAAAAATGTTCAATCTATAAAATTTTACAACAGCAGCAATGCAGTAGCACAATGCACATCCACATATTATCTAATAAGCATCAAAAAGTGTTCAATCTATAAAGTAGCACACTAGCACTGTCATGCCTGTTTGTACATTACCAATCCTGCAGCCAGGGAGGCAGCCGGCAGACCGGTCCGGCTCCGGCCAGTCCTGAGTCCGGCAGT
The DNA here is from genome assembly GCA_011799875.1 of Thinopyrum elongatum. Classification (NCBI taxonomy): domain Eukaryota; kingdom Viridiplantae; phylum Streptophyta; class Magnoliopsida; order Poales; family Poaceae; genus Thinopyrum; species Thinopyrum elongatum. Next base: position 733,346,882 of record CM022303.1, read on the forward strand.
CCCCGCAGTGCGGCTGCGGCAGACGGCGTGGCGGACAGGCGGAGACCAGGGCAGGGGAGGCCAGAGTAGAGCTGGCGTACCGCGTGCAGACTGCAGAGCAGAGCCGGGCGAGCGGCGGAGGCAGTGCCTGGGCGGAGGGACCTGGTAGGCTGGGACGTCTGAGGAGCGCCGGAGCCGAGGGGAGTCACCGGCGGGCGGCGGCGGCTGCGCCCTGGAATCGCCTGTAGTTCCTGCTCTCGTGCGTGTGCGTGGCCAGGGGTCTGGGCGTCCTGGGCTCTGTCCTGTGCGAGTGCGAAGGTGGAGACTGGAGAGGCTGGGCTGGGCCCTGGCTATGTGTTGGGCTAAGCCCCGGGCCCATTCATAAATACAGCTAGGTAATAACTAAAAAAAAAAAGCCACGCCCCGGGCCTGGGCCCGGGGGGCCTGGGGCCCAGATCCGCCCCTGGCTGGGCGGCAGCGTACGGCTCGCCGATGAAGGAGGGCTGCCGGAGCGGAGGACAGGCGGCCGAGGCAAACGGCTGCGCGCTCGGGCTCGTGCAGGCCTGCAGGGGGGCGTGTAAGAGGAGAGAGGTGAATGAAGAGATGACGGGGGGGAGTGCAGTGGTGGGGCGGCGCTCGCCGGTCGGCGGCGACCGCGGCGAGAGTCACCGGTGCGGAAGGAGAGACGCGAACGGGTGGCGGCGGCACCCTCGTTCCGATCGGGATCGAGCACGGGAGCGACTAGGGTTTGGCTGGGGAACGGGCTGGCTGTGTTAAAAGGGTGGCCGGGCTGGGCCATGGGGCCGTGAGGAAAACGGGCCGGCTGCTGGGCCCGGTGGGCGGTGCAGCGCTATACTGCGCCCAGTTGGCGTAGGATAGCACCTACCGCTGAATGTGCCGGACCACTGTGCTGTGCAGCCTCTCTCTACATTATTTCTGTTTTAAAATAAGAACGGCTCATGCTAAAAATCATTTGAGGGTCCAAATGAGCTCCAAATGACCTGCAATTTTAAATGTGGCCTCTCTAGACTATAACAAGGCCACAAAAAACATAATCAACTCATTTGGAGTACATTTGTATTTTATTTATAAAATACCTCTGTTTAATTGAATAAATGGGTTTGAACTATGAGTGGGCTCTAACAGAGGGATACAATCATGAAGCCAGAAGGGTGGCTTCACAATATCATAGGATGGCCATGTGCAAAGTTTGGGATGAAGGCTAGGTGAAGAACATGAAAAGGGAAAAAGGGTTTATTTATTCACCATTTAATAAAATGGCAACATAAAATATCCAAAATAATTTATTAATTAATTCAATATGATGCTTATGCAATGCTTATGATATGCACAAGATGCACAAACAAAATAATAGGAAAATATATCTACGGTATTACTCCGGGATCTTACATTTCTTGAGTAGCTGTGTAAGAGGACGAGCGAGGATGCCATAGTGCTTCACGAACTTGCGGTAGTAGCCTGTGAGTCCAAGAAAGTCGCGCAGGTTCTTGAGGGACTGTGGTGTGGGACACTCTTTGACTGCTTGCACCTTGGAGGAATCAGTCGCCACCCCGTCGGCACCGATGACATGGCCCAGATACTCGGGTTCCCGCTGGGCAAAGGTGCACTTACTTCGCTTGAGTAGAAACTGGTGCTGTCGAAGGAGCTAAAAGACTGCTCTCAGATGCTGGAGGTGATCTTCCTCATTGGTGATGTGCACCAGAATATCGTCCACAAACACCAACACACAACGGCGCAGCAGCGGCTCAAAGATTAGGTTCATGATACTCTGGAATGTTGTCGGGACATTAGTCAGGCCGAATGGCATGACGAGGAACTCATATAAGCCTTGGTGAGTCTAGAAGGTTGTCTTGTATTGATCTTCAGTAGCCATGAGGATTTGATGGTATCCGGAACGGAAATCCGATTTGGTGAACAAGTTGGCTCCGGCCAGTTCATCCAGCAGCTTGTCGACAATAGGCATTGGGTGTTTGTTTTTTTATGGTGAGCTCATTGAGGTGGCGATAGTTGATTACCTCTAATTTGGTTTCGGATGTAGATAGTCCCTGCCTTTTTCCCCGGAGGTGACCCTGGGTATCGAACCCACGGGAGGAATTGCTAATTGATAGGTGATTCAAACAAGTTGTTGTTGTCGTAAGAAGTTCCAGTTTCTTGAACCAAAATCGCACAATTTTTATAAAGAAAAAAATGATAGGAAAATAGGCTAGGACTTAAGGACTTAACTTACAACCATATATTTGGACTTGGGATTTTGTCAACATATCCAACATGGTCCTGGTAGACACCACTATTATGTGTTGTCAACATGTAGATGTGGGGGATGCGTCCAAATAACGTCACGACCGATCATCAACCTGCATCGTGATTCTATTGTCCAACCAAGGCTCTTACCGTCTCGCGGGGTTACCTCGATTATTAAGGATTTCTCCAGACCAACGCATTGGGCGTTTAATGACTGCACCTCATGAGTCCCCAAGGAATTGCTTTCGGCTACCATACTCATCCTTACTGTCACCGGTTTTCGGTATAGCCTTCCACTCATCCCTGCACTTTACCTCCTCCTTGATCGATCCTTAGGATCCCGGGTACCTGCGGGGCCTTAGAACGAGAAAGAGACAAGAGCACTAGTAGAAAACAGGGCTTTTGTCCCGGTTCCAGAGGGCCTTTAGTCCCGGTTCTGGAACCGGGACAAAAGGGTCGGGACTAAAGCCTCTAACTTTTAGTCCCGGTTCGCTTACGAACCGGGACTAAAGGGCCTCCACGTGGCCGCCTGCTGGAGCGGGGCTGGAGGACTGTTACCAATCGGGACTAAAGTATTTTTTTTGAATTTTCAAATATTTGAATTATGTGATAATTTAATCTCCAATCAACCCTCCATCCTCACTGCTTCAGAATTTAATCTCTAATCAGCACTCATTCCAAATCTTCTAACTTCCCGGCCGGTCACCCATCCTCTCACTACTCCAGCCTGAGCACGCTTAACTTTCGAGTTCTATTTCCCCTAGTTTCCAAGTCTGCACTTGTTATTTTCCTGACAATACTAAGCTGTCAATCCTATTAACCCTTAGGAGTTGAACTTGAGCATTAAGCACCGTTTGAGTTTGAAACTATTATTCTAAAAAACAATAATTATTTAGTAACACTAATATTTCTTGAATAAGTAGTTTGACCATAGTTTGACCAGATTTGACCACAGTTTGACCAAAATTCAAAAAAACTAAAATAATTATTTAGTAACACTAATATTTCTTGAATAAGTAGTTTGACCACAGTTTGACCAGATTTAACCAAAATTAAAAAAAACTGAAATTTGAGCATAACTTTTTTTCCTTTAAGAATTTGAGAATTCTAAAATTTGCAACACGGCCTACGGTGGTCGTAATCGGATGCGGATTTTTTTGCTGATTTTTTTGATATATTATGCATTTTTTTTCGACATCATATGCAAAAGATATGGCCGTTTTACTTTTTCATAACACTTTTTTTGCAAAACATGTCCAAATTTAAGTTTTTTAATTTTCCTAACTAGTAGATGTAGTAACATAACTACATCTCGAAGGATTTAAATTTTTGAAGTTTTTATCATTTTCTTTTGTTTTTACAAAACTGAAATGGCGATACACCGGGGTGTAGGGTAACGCAGCAGAAAACAAAAATTTCTGACCTACGCACCAGCCCAGGACCACTATGGAGACTGCATACAAGGTTTGATCATTTTCGTTACCGACTCGTAGCGCAGCGGAAGTAGAGTCGATGACGATCGGCGGTGCAGATCCCCGCAGCTAGGATTTACAACCTCCCAACCGCGAGGATGTATACCCTCGTCTTCCCTTCGGACAACCCTCCGGGAGGCGGTCGAACAGTCCCCCGGACGGTGTCGCGGACAGCCCTTCGGGAGGACCTTCGAAACTCGAATGGTCACTCGGACAGCCCTTCGGGAGGACTCACAGAACTTGGACCGTCACTTGGACAGCCCTTCGGGAGGCACTCACGAACAGCCCCTCGGGCACTAAGATCGAAACTACGACCTCTCTACAGAGTTGCACACATACGGTGTCATCTATCCGGCAGGGCTTCGCCGTCCAGAACTAGTTCCCACCGGAACCCAGACAGCCTTTCGGCTCTGCAAAACTATTTTGCGGGGAGGGAGAGAGAAGCCAGATCATGCAATGGCACTTGTATGTGAGAAGGAGTGAGTGTGGAGGGCTGCCCCTCCACCTCTATTTATAGGAAATCCCAAGGGGTAGGGTGGTTTTACAAGAAAACCCAAAAGCACATGAATGAAGTCCTTCCACAAGGACCCAAATGTGAAACCAAGGCACAAGAGGGGGCTCCAAGGAGGAGCCCCCATGTGGCCGGCCACACCTAGGAGGGGCCCCCCCAAGGGAGCCTCATCCATCCATGTCACCCCCAAAAAATATCTTGGGACAAAACCCAAAATAATGGCTTTCCAAAAAGTAACCCAAAAAGCACTTTCACTATTCATGACGACATTTTTCAGCGTCCGTTCGAACTGAAAATATTTATGTGGGCTTAGAACATTTCCAGTACCCACTAAAATAATTTTCAATGCGTTCTGGAACAATTCCAGTTTAGTGATTTCATCTGCGAAAAGCATCTGAAGCGGTTTCGGCAGCTCCGGAACATTTCCGGTTTTCATCTCCGAAAATTCCAGAAAGTTTCCAGAATGATTCTGGCACCCTCCAAGAATTATCAGGCATGTCCCGAAACCAATTTGACTTTATGGTATCATCTGAAACAACTTTTCAGTATCACCGGAACTCATCCGGTGACCTCTCTCGTCGGAACTTTTCCGCTGTCTCCGGAAAACTTTTTCCGAAAACTTTCTCTCAGACTCCCTGTCTAGTATTCAGCAGATAGATGACCCTTAAGCGTGTGACCCTATAGGTTCGGTGAAGTATAGACATGACCCGGAACCCCTTCCGATCAATGATCAACATCGGAGCCGTGGACACCCATATTGACCCCTATACCCACACAAATGAATATTCGAGTGAACCTCCAGTTGCCGTGTGCTATTCCTGTTGCTTCGCGATATGTTACAAATACCCGAGGTGAGACATGATGGCATCCCCGTGGGTCAACAACTTGTCCACTATGCCAGTTACCTCGTTACCGGTATTTGTTCTCTTTTCTCGTTCCCGTGTTCCGGCATCCCCATGATCAAATCACAAAGTGTCTGGCCAGACGACGATGGATACCGTAACACCAAGAGGGCCCAGAGATATCTCTCCATCGTCGGAGGAGCAAATCCCAATCTCGAGCTATCAAGTTACTTGACACACTTTTCCATGAACCTGTAAGCCGCCGTAATAGCCACCCATTTACGGATGACGTTTAACAAACCCCAAAGTTCATGAATCAAGCATGAAGAAACTCGATACTCTCATGGTCTAAGGAATCATGCAAACGTTAACCATCTCTGTGTTATTAACCATTAACTTGTGACGAAAGTATCCCATAGCATAACATCAATTCGGGTCGATTCAACACAAATGTTCTTCTAACATTGTGCCCTCAAAGTTGCCGGCATAGTCATGCCCATGATCAGGAAAACAGAACCATCATGCAACACTTGAGCTAGTCTCAGAGGCCAGACTAGGAATACATTTTACCGTTTATTATTCCACACGTGCATATGAGTCTTCCTCCGAGCCTCGTGGTTATTGTAGACTCGAGAACCATAGCAGTTATAGCATGGAACATAAACCTAATTATGAACAGGGAGATAATCAATAACATTTATTATTGCCTCTAGGGCATATCTCCTACACGGGGGGGCGGGGTGGGAGTGTGAACCTCTTTAGTCCTGGATGGTGTCCATCCAATCCAACCGTCGACTATATCTGCTAGCACCATCCCAGCCAGAGTCACAACTAAGGTTAACCAAGCCAGAGTCACGTTCTATTAAAGTGGCAAAAAGAATTACTTCTAATATAGCAAAACTAATTCTATCAACTATTATTAAAGGCTAAACAACTACTAATACAAAACTTTACCAAAATTAATATTAATTAATTATAAAAATTTATCTACTGTTGTCTAATAGAAGCATACTACAACATGTTAAAATCTACAGAAAGAACTAACTAAAAGTAATTGAAAACAACAATTAAAGGACTAAAACAACTATATAAGCAAAACAGTACTGTTTTAATTAAAATCATAATATAAATTATTCTAAAAATAACCAAATAAATCTTACTGTGACAACAATCTAACATGTGACTAGGAGCAAAAAGAATTAAATTAAAAAATATTTTTAAACTCAAATTATTCACAATCTAGGGTTTGAAGCAAAATTGAACAAATTCATATTTAAATCATTCAAATTTGAAAACTAATGGCACAAACAGAAACTAGACAAAATTCAATGACCTCCTCATTTTCATGGCACAAAATAAGTTTAAAAATATGAAATGCCTTTGTAACAGATGAGTTTTCGTCCGAAACCCTGATACGTCGAAAGAGGTTGTCCATTTTGTACACGAAGTGCATCCAGCTTTTGCCGTAACCCTCTCAACTTTTTTGCACATGCTATGTGGGTGAAATGATGATACCATGCCAACTTTCAACCTTTTCAGAGTTCATTTGTAGTGCTTTTCAATTTCAGGGTCATTTAGCTCAAAAAAATAGTAAATGCATGAAAAATAGCAAATGAAGTCAGAAAGGGTTGAAAATTGATGACGTGGCTTCGAATGGTGCATACTGAATGCACAAAAAGTCTGGAGTTGAAATAAGTTTAAAAAAATGAAATGCCTTTGTAACAGATGAGTTTTCGTCCAAAACCCTGATACTTCGAAAGAGATTGTCCATTTTGTACACGAAGTGCATCCAGTTTTTGCGGTAACCCTCTCAACTTTTTTGCACATGCTATGTGGGTGAAAAGAATCTAACATGTGACTAGGAGCAAAAAGAATTAAATTAAAAACTATTTTTAAACTCAAATTATTCATAATCTAGGGTTTGAAGCAAATTTGAACAAATTCATATTTAAATCATTCAAATTTGAAAAGTAATGGTACAAACAAAAACTAGACAAAATTTTGAATCTAATGCAAAAAGAATCACTCAAAAACATCAAATATCCTAAAAGATATAAGCAATTTAAAACAGAAACTAAACACAAAGAACAAATGGAAAAACAAAAAATAAATTCCAAAACCCCTTTAGTCCCGGTTGGTGTGACCTTTAGTCCCGGTTGGAGCCACCAACCGGGACTAAAGCCTCAGCCCCTTTAGTCCCGGTTCGTGGCTCAAACCGGGATTAAAGGTCCCATTTGAACCGGGACTAATGCCTGCCCAGCGCCCTAGCCGCTTGAACCGGAACTAATGCTCACATTAGTCCCGGTTCATAATGTAACCGGGACTAATGCTCCGATCCGGCTGTGACGAAAGCCCTGTTTTCTACTAGTGGAGACAAATATGTTGCAAAACACATACAAATAATATTTGATATTAAAGTCAATACCAACAATCCCGGGCACAAGTACATAGGGCTGCAAGACTATGCCTCAGCTCTCAGCCCGAGGGAATTACTCACACATCGCAATCAGATCACAGATGAAAAACATTGTAGATGAAACTCGAAGATGAATGATTGATAATAGTAGTCTTATAATGTTGCCGTATGCGATGTATACTGATTACAAGTACTAGTCATCAACCCTTGCAGCTGCACGGGCTAGAATTTCAAATGTGCAGAAAAAATAAAAAAATTACATCCGTTATACATGAATCTTTTAAGAATTCGAAATATAGTGAAACGTAGAAACTTAGCATGAAAAACTATCACGAAGTCTTTGCAGTAGTATTTGTCATACGGAAAAAGAAAAGTTATTCGTTGGGTTTAATAGCTAGTTCGGTGTGCCTTGTAAGCTTAGGTAACATTAAGTATAGATCAAATTAATAATAGGTTGTGTGAAAGGAGCTAATAATAGCTATTAAGCTACTTCAGAGTGACAAAGAATATTTGAAGTGACACTTATCAACATAGTGGAAATGATCATATAATGGTTTCCATTATTTTAAGATAGTATAGATTCAAGTGTTTATCCATATATGTTTACAGTTGCGATAAAAGAAAGTGAAACTATAATGACAGAAGCATAACGATGATTTTTTTTCATTTGAAACTATAAACCAAGGCTTATTTCCCATCAAAGAGGAAAAAACAAAAACATGTTGGGCTTCTTAGTCCTATAAATTTGGAAAATGCATCCTTTTGTGTAATAAATATGCCCCATAGTTGTAGTAACTACACATTTAAGGTACTAAACTCCATGAGATGGGATGAATTTTTTTGAAGGAACAACACAATGCTAACATTCTTCAATCCAACCCCAAGAAGCCAATTATTAGTATGATGATAGTGCTGGTTAGTCCAACCAATGTCTCACTAAAAAGATTATAGTAATGTAGGAATACAGAACCCTTGTAACTACAAACATAAACTTAGCAATCCGTTCATCACTAAATCTAGTTGGAAGTAAACTATGACTAATAGAGCTACAACATCTAACTAAGAATTATTAACATAAATAAATTTTAATGGCACCTTTTGTGGAGGAGTATGTAGAACCAAGGGTTAGCATACATATACAACGGAAAAAAAATCCACTCTGACAACTTTATTGACCCAGGGAACAACATAATATGAATGAAGTGTTTCTCAAGGAATAACCCTGTAATATTCCAATGCTGACAGGTTCAGAAAAACTATAGTCCATTATATATTCGCATGAAAACCAATCTCATTGGAGGCATTGTTTTGTAGACATGGATGTGGAACCTCCCAGATACCTTCTAATGCATGCAATTGTGTTTCTTTTCTAACACCGAGTATCATGTTATTAGCAAATTAAAGAAAAGCACTACAGAATAAAATGTTGTGAGAATCATATGCTACGATAACCAATATTTTTCCTTGTATTGTTCTGATATGAGAACACCATATCATTGATACGGTCTATCTACAGAATTGCAAAGCAAACACACACAAAAATGTATCTTCCAAACCTAAGTAGATACTGGTGGGCAACAATGATCAAATTTTGTAATCAATGTTTTGAATAAATATACGTGAGACCCTCCCGTACATAATTTCCGTGTCCATGATGTACATAAAAAAAGTGTACTTGCTTCATTGCCTGCATCGGAAGGATATGAGTGATTGGCCATGAACTCCAAGTGTGTAGCGATGATTGCCAGGAAAAGGAAAATAAGGAACAAATTGTGCATAAACATAAGCATAGGCTTGCCAAATAACTTCTTCTATCACTAAAAATAAAATCTAGAATAAAATAGTGATGGTTAATGAGATATCAACAGAAAACATAAATGACTCTAAAGACATTTTTATGGGAAAATTAGTACATGAAGTAAATAGTATCTGGAAGGCTTGTATGTGTATATATATGCTCCCTTCCATTGACGGGATAGCTGCTTGTGACCTTGTGGATGCTGCTAGCAGCGTAGCACCCATGCAAGGGTTCCTTATAACCTGGCATTCCACATATTGTTCAATAAGGGATACCTAGAGAGTGGCTGGGAGAGAAGGAAGTGGTCTCCAGGGCAAAAGAGGGTTTCCTTGGATAGTAGGAGCAGGGAAAAAAGAGTTTTAGGGATGATAAATTAGGTCGAATTGTAACTGACTACCTGTATCGGTGGATGATTGGGGCTGATCGAGTGGGGCCTCCAGGTAGACGGCTGAGCGACGTGTAGGTCGATCATGGGAGCGGATGAAGAGAGGACGGCTGGGTGTCGAAGGAACGAACCTTCGATTGATGGCAGAGCGACGTGCTGCTCAATCTTGGCAGCCCATGCTAATATGACGCTTGGATGGTGAGGGAGCAAGCAGTTTCCAAGTTCGACCAGAGTAACAATTGTGTGATTATTCTTTCCGAAGAGCCAGATGTGGTTTTCGTCTTCGTTGGAACTTCGACGTGGATGTGTTTTTTTCTTCAATGGTTGCACGTGGGGCTGAGAACTTTTTTTTGTACATGATGGATTTCATTTTTGTTTGCTGGAACTTGGATGTGGGTGTGGAGGACTCCTTTTTTTACATGTACGTGGTGATTTTCTTTACAAATAGACATGGGTGGTGAGGACTTCTTTTTCTCTATGTGATGGATTTCGTTTTTCTTTTTGGCGGCTGCTACAAATCAGCCAGATGATATTCTAGAAAAATCATCCACCTAGCCAGCCATCCGATGTGGCGTTGGTTATCGTACGATCTCACAAGGCAGCTCGCGTCTCCTCTCTGAAGACGGCGATGTCCCTCCACTGCGGCAAGGTGGTCACGCTGCTGCTGCATGTGCGCTCGCCGAGACGCGAGCCGGAGCATCTCCCTCAACTCCGGCGACCGCCACCGACGTGCTGCGTTGCAACACCACTAGTGATCTCGAGCAGCTCCCATGGCAGCCCGACACAGCAGCTCCATGGCAGCACCGTGCAGCGCCGACGGCTCCCGGCCGCGCTCCATTGCAGCGCCAGCAAAGCTTCAACGGCCCCCACGACGCTTCATTGAAACTCCGGCGGCGCTTCAATGCAACTCCGGCGGCGCTTCATTGCCACCACGCGTGCTTCAATGCAACTCCGACGGCCCCGCCGATGCTTCATGGCAACTCCGGTGAGCCCTTTCTGCTTCACCGGCTGATGCGGCCCGTCAGCTCGCCTGCATCACCACACCGCCGGTGCCGCCACGCTGCACTGCAGCTCCGCGGACACAACGCTGCTTCATCGCAACACCCCTCGCCTGAGTTGCGTTGCAGCAGGCGTCGCCGGCGAGGTTGCTTTGAAGCATCTGTTGCCGACGACGGCGAGGACGATGGATGCAGCAGCGTGCGGTTCCTCCAGTGTTGCAGCAATGGTGCTGCTGCCGAAGTGGGTTGTGCAACAGCGGGAGTAGCGGCAGGAGATCCTTGCAGTGGTTGGTCGGAGACAAGTTGAACAGCGGTGGTGGTGAGGTGCGGCGACTGGAGATGGAGAAAACGAACAGAGCAAAGGGAGGAAGAAGAAACTGCTCGGGAGGATTGTGTGGACGGCCTTCACGGGATAAGATAAGGTTGGGGGAGAGAGCGGTGCCGGGCCCCACGCGGCACGTGTCATGTGGGAGAGGAGGTTTACGAGATTGAGAAATCATCCGGCTGAATCTAAACCTTTTCCTTTTTCTTTTTCCTGGAACTTGGACGTGGGCGTCGAGGACTCATTTTTTTTACGTGTAGGTCTATTTCCTTTTTTTAACATAGTACAGACGCAGACGCTCATACACACGCATATACACTCACCTCTATGAACGCACGCATGCACACCCTACCCCTATGAGCACCTCCGAGAGAATGAGCCGGCACATCATCTTGAGATTGATGAAGTCGCCAAAGACGCCTTCGTAGTCGACGGGAACGTCTCCTCCCACTGAACGCACATCACCGGAGGGCCTGAAATAAATCCAGGAAAATGCGAGCACCAATGTCAAGTCTAGGACTTGAACTCTGGTGGGCTGGGGATACCACTGTCCTCCTAACCATCCAACCACAGGTTGGTTCGCTTTTCCTTTTAATGTATATGTATGCCCATGGTGATTTTCTTTACAAATAAATAAGGAACGGTGTTCTAATAGATTGTAACCATTAAATTTAAAATCTAATGGCTAAGTTAATCTTGCTGATGTGGATTACGTGGAAGCTCGTATGGTGCCTCCAATTAGTAACTATAAGATATAAGATATAAGATGGCAATAATTATGGGGCTGATGGCTATGGAGATGGAGATGGAGATGAGATGGGAATGGCGGCGGCTATGGATGTGGTTAGGGTTTCTCTTGTCTTCTGTTGCGAATGGCGTCTCCTCTGTTGCGAATGGGGCCTCGGGCCTTTTATGAAGTGGCCTTGTGTTGACGTCACGGAGTCAATGGAGGGAGGTACGACCACTGGTACGAGCGATACAGCTCGTACCAGGCGCCGTCTTCTCTTCTATTTCCTCCTCTGTGCCTCCGGTTGATTTGATTTGATCTCCATACTTCATATTTCCATATATTCCTTGATTCCTTCCCTCAAAGTGGTCCTTTCCTATGGGTAACAAAATAAATGGAGGGATTTGCAATCTCTTACTTTTATTAGTCATTAGTGAAAGAATCAGAGTGATTTTCTCAGAATATCCGGGATTATCTGGTTTAAACAATGGTGGAAATGAATGTAAAAATACACTCATCAACCTCCCCAAGCTTAAATCTTGATCGTCCTCGAGCAAGAAACAAGACCATAAGGAACTCAGTTGTTTAAACCAAAATAACGAGAAGGTTTTGGTTCACTTACGATCGATATGCCTAGATTGCCCACCACTTCCTTTACCTAAAAACTTAGCATAGCTATAGCGGAGGCAATGGTTATTATGCAAGTTTGTTAGACCAAGATAATTAATACAAAGTTTCATTAGTTTAGACAAAGTAATCAACTAGCAATTATTCTACTTCATCTAGCTAACACTTGATTACCGGGAACACTTTGGAAGAACTGCGCAACGAAAACATCATTTACGGGAGTGAAAAGTATTTAAAAGACAACATGGTGCTAGAGTAACTCACTAACACCCATGAGTATCGCCTCTTCAAGGCTCGCTAGTCCTCCTTCAATCGTTGCTTGCTGGAACTTTCATCTTATGGTGACAAGACCATGCCAAATAAATGATACATGCAATTGGGGGTTTGTTGTGCCTAAAAGGAAAATACTATTGATCAAGATTTTTCCACGTACATACCCTCTCGAGAAAGTCGAATAATATTCGTCGTAGCATTGCTGCTACTGACGATAATCAACTCAATAGCCAAAATCCAAGCTGAGACTCAGGTGGATCGTTCATAGGCCAGCGGAGTCGTTAGCATATCTCAAGAGGGGTGACAAAGTCACAAGGCACGCGTAAAGCAATATCTTAGCGACGAGGCCATAAGACATCTGTAAAGCAATATCTCATCTATGCACAACAAATCTTGGCGTGTAATAATCTCAATCACCTCCAACTTGGTTCCTCTGGACAACTCTATCCACAAGCGCTATTGAGTCTATGAAATTAAATGTAGGAGATATGCCCTAGAGGCAATAATAAAAGTTATTATTTATCTCCAAGTTCGTAATTAAAGTTTATATTATGTGCTCTAATTACAATGGTTCTTGAGTCTGCAATAACTACGAGGCTTGGAGGAAAGCTCATGTGCATGTCTGGAATAATAAACAGTAATATAGATTCCTAGTCTCGCCTCTAAGACTAGCTCAAGTGTTGCATGATGGTTCTGTTTTCCTGATCATGGGCATGTCAATGCCGGCAACTTTGAGGACACAATGTTAGAAGAACATTTGCATTGAACCAACCCAGATTGATTGTTATTACTATGAGATTCTTTCATCACGTGTTAATGGTTGATAACACAGTAAAGTTAAACATTTGCATAATTCTTTAGACCATGAGAGTATCGGGTTCCTTCGTACTTGCTTCATGAACTTTGGGGTTTGTTAAACGTCATCTGTAACAGGGTGGCTATTACAGTAGCTTACGGGTTCATGGAAAAGTATGACAAGGGATTGATAGCTCAAGACTGGGATTTGCTCCTCCGTCGATGGAGAGATATTCTTAGGGCCCTCTCGGTGTGATGGTATCCATCATCATATGGCCTGACGCAGTGTGATTTGATCACAGGGATGCCGGATCATGGGAATGAGAAAGGAGAACAAAACTGGTAATGAGGAAACTGGCATAGTGAACAAGTTGTTGATTCATGGGGATGCCATTATATCTCACATTGGGTTTTTGTAACATATTGTGAAGTAATAGGAATAACACACGGTAACTAAAGGTTCACTCGTGTGGGTATAGGGGTCAATATGGATGTCCATGGTTCCGCTATTAATCATTGGTCGAAAAGTGTTTCTGTCATGTCTATACTTTATCAAATCTACAGGGTCACACACTTAAGGGTCATCTATCTGCTGAGTACCAGGTTAGGAATCTGAGAGAAAGTCATTGGAAAAGTTTTGGAGACACTGAAAAAGTTTTGGAGAGAAAACTGGAAGTGTTTTGGAGAAACTGGAAATGTTTTGGAGTAAACCATCAAACCAAAAATGTTTTGGAGCAAAACATCAAGCCGGAAAAGTTTTGGAAAGCATCCAAATTTTTTTGGAAGGTGCCGAAAAAGTTTCAGGACCTTCCGGAATTTTCCGGAAGCCCCCTTTTGGTGGAAGCTTGTTGGGGGCCCCCCATGGTGGGGGGCAGCCCCCACAAATGGTGGAGACATGTTGGAAGGGGGGCACTTGGGGGCAGCCCCCCTTGGTTCGGCCATGGTAGGGGCGGGGCCCTTGTGGGCATCCTTCCCCTTTTGGTGGGGAGATGTTGGGAGGGGGGCTCTTTTGGGCAGCCAGCCCTTGCACCTTCACCCCCTCCTCCTATAAATAGAGTAGGGGGGAGTTCTCCAACACCATCTCAAGTTCACATACAAAGGCATGCAATGATCTGTCCTTCTCTCTCTCTCTCGCCCTCCATGAAATAGTTTTGTAGTGCCGTAAGTCTGCCTGGTCTCCGGGGCGATTAATTCTGGATCGGTGACACCGTATGTGTGCAACCCGGTAGAGAGATCGTACGTTTGATCTTTTGTTCAAGTTACTGTTTGAGGGACTGTTCGAGGGAGAAAATCCTCATGGTTGGGAGGTTGTAAAATCCTAGCTGCGGGGATCTGCACCGATGATCTTCAGCAACTCTACTTCCGCTATGCTATGAGTTGGTAATGATCAGATCAAACCTTGTATGCATCTTCATAGTGGTCCTGGGTGTGTTCGTAGTACGGATTTTTTTCTGCTACGTTACCCTACATTGGCATCATGAGCCGTGCTATGTGTAGATGCATGTTTTGATCTAGAATACATGAGATGTATGGGTATTGCATAAAATAATTTTGTAGTAAATGAGATCTATTGCTAAATAATATTTGTGCAAGTAGTAGATGAAATCTATTACTTGATGTTCTTGTTGCTTTCCTTGAATTTGCGATTTCTGATCTTGATGGAATGGTGGAATTTTGCTACAAAGTTTTGGCTATCCGTGATCCTTTTATGCTGCTCTTGCATTCTAGTTGACAGATCAACGATGTGCTTCAGTTCTTTGGGTTTCACCGTAGTTGAGAAAGATGATGTTTCACAAACTAAAGGGCATGCAGATATGATCTGCACGGGGTTCATGTGTATGACGAAGTTTAGTATGGGGATCGAGATTTTTTATCTCGTGTTTCATACACCCCGCAAAGTTAATCTAGTGACCTGAACGATCATACTTGATGATGGACATTGGTAGCTACGGTTTGCTTCAAAACCTTAGAAGCCACATAAAATAATTTTTTGCATAAACCGACTAGAGGCGTCTAACTTGGTTTTGCCGGATGGCATGTGATGTGGTATATTCTTTGTCATATTTAATGAGATTATGTATGAGATGACTATATAATGTGAATTAATTAACATGACCTGCATGTCATGATTCGGCATGATGGCTGGAGCCGTATGATTGTCACTTTAATGACCTGCGTGTCAACCTTGATGTAATGCATTAATTTTATTAGCTATAGAGATAGCAATATTAGTTGATGCATCGACAAGGCGATGACAAGTTCTGCGAAGGTGGACACCGACACAAAAGACGAAGACGAAGAAAATAAAGAATTCTCCGTCAGAAAGGGCTATACCATATCATGCTATTATGAATTGCCAGAGATGTTTATCCCTTTTTGTTGCACCCTTTTGATTGCGTGGTAGTCGCTTTTATTAGGGTGATCTCTCACTTAAAAATATCAAGTAGTTAGTGTTATCCCAAGTGTAGCACCGTCTGAAACACGTATCTTTTCGGGGTGCCACATGGTTGCATGGGTACGTGTAGGGTAACGCAGCAGAAAACAAAAAAATTCCGTCCTACACACCAGCCCAGGACCACTATGAAGATGCATACAAGGTTTGATCTGATCGTTACCAACTCGTAGCGCAGCGGAAGTAGAGTTGGTGAAGATCATCGGTGCAGATCCCCGCAGCTAGGAATTTACAACCTCCCAACCGCGAGGATTTTCTCCCTCGAACAGTCCCTTTAATAGAAGATCAAACGTATGACCTCTCTACCGGGTTGCACACATATGGTGTCACCTATCTAGCAGGCCTTCGCCGTCCATAACTAATCCCTGCCGGAGACTAGGCAGCCTTTCGGCACTACGAAACCATTTCGTGGAGGAAGAGAGAGAATGGCAGAATATTGCATCCCTTTGTATGTGAGATGAGATCATTTGGAGAGCTCCTCTCCTTCTCATTTTATAGGCCAAGGAAGGGGTGGGGGTGAGGCAAGAGATGGCAGCCCAAAGCGGGGCCCCACCTCCACAAAACATGCTCCCACCAAAGGTGGGAGGTTATCCCAAGCCCCCCCCCCTATGGCCAACCCATGGAGGGCTCCCACAAAGGGGCCCCACCTCCTCCCAACATTCTCCTAAATATGTGGGCTGCCTCCCACCATGGACCCCAATATCTTTCCACCATATTAGGGGCCTGCCCCCATGAAGGGGGCGCCACCCAACACAACCCACGAAAAAAGGGATCTTGTCCCTCTTGGCTGGGACATGATGTTTTTGCGCGCATTCTCTCCGAAAAAATTCCGAAAGGTCCCAAAACATTTTTGGCACCCTCTAAAATAATCCTGGACGCATTTCAAAACATTTCCGGTATGATGGTTTACTCCAAAACAATTTTCGGTCTCTCCGAAACACTTCCGATTTTCTCTCCAAAACATTTTCGTCGTCTCTGAAACTTTTCCGGTGACTTTCACTCTGGCTCCTAATCTAGTATTTAGCAGATAGATGACCCTTAAGCGTGTGACCCTATTGGTTCGGTGAAATATAGACATGACTAAAACACTTTCCGATCAATGATCAATAGCGGAACCGTGGACACCCATATTGACCCCTATACCCACATGAATGAATATTTGAGTGAACTTTAGTTTCCGTGTGCTATTCCTATTGCTTCGTGATATGTTATAAAAACCCGAGGTGAGATTTATTGGCATCCCTGTGAAGCAACAACTTTGTCCACTATACCAGTTTCCTCGTTACCGGTTTTGTTCTCTTTTCTTGTTTCCGTGTTCCGGCATCCCTGTGATCGAATCACGCTGTGTCTGGCCAGACGATGATGGATACCGTCACATCGAGAGGGCCCCAAGAATATCTCTTCATCGCCGGAGAAGCAAATCCCAATCTTGAGCTACCAAGTCCCTTGTCATACTTTTCCATGAACTCGTAAGCCACCGTAATAGCCACCCTGTTACAAATGACATTTAACAAACCCCAAAGTTCACAAAGCAAGTATGAAGGAACTCGATACTCTCATGGTCTAAGAAATTATGCAAACATTTAATTTTCTCTGTGTTATAAACCATTAACTTGTGACGAATGTATCTCATAGCATAACAACAATTGGGTCGGTTCAACACAAGTGTTCTTCTAACATTGTGTCCTCAAAGTTGCCGGCATACTCATGCCCATGATCAGGAAAATAGAACGATCATGCAACACTTGAGCTAATCATAGAGGCTAGACTAGGAATCTATTTTATCGTTTATTATTCCACACGTGCATATGAGTTTTCCTCTGAGCCTCGTGGTTATTGCAGACTCGAGAACCGTAGCAGTTATAGCACATAATATAAACATAATTACGAACATGAAAATAAATAATAACATTTATTATTGCCTCTAGGGCATATTTCCTACAATATGAACAAATTGAGAGGTATGAGGCGGGTGAAGGTCAGACCTTAGTGTGACATCACTTGGTTGTCTTGACATTCGGGCAGGATCGTCCTGAGCTGGGAACACTTCCATCGAAAGATGAACAAGAGTCTCATAGAGATGTGATCGGCAAGTTGGCCTACTGATTGAAATTCTCGTCATGAGATGATGATTCCATGGTGTTGAATTGAAATATGGATATTGAATCACCCACTATCAATTATGAGAGATATTGATTTGAGTAGGAGCACACTTTAGAATTAAATTGTTTAATCACTAAGTGCAATTAATTACTGAACAAAGTCTAAGTAAAACTTGTGTTTACCATTGCAGATCCAATGGCTTGCAGTGCCACGTTCAACTTAGGCCCGATGTTAGAGAAAGAGACGTAAGCTGCAAATGGAAGCAATTATGCAGACTAGGTCCGTATCCTGAGGCTTGTCCTTAGGAGTGCTACGAAAGTGTATGTGCTAGACACGCCTCTTCTAGCTGAACTGGCGACAGATGCTCCAGAAGATGATAGAAATGTTTGGGCCACTAAGAATGATGACTGCACTCAGGTGCAATGCCTTATGCTGACTTGCATGAGTCCAGAGCTTCAAAAATATTTTGAAATGCAATCCGCCCGTGATATGATCAAGGCAATGGATGCTCTATACAAAATCATGACTAGGACTGAATGTTTTAATGTTACAAAGACCATGATTGAATGCAAGATGGCTGAAGGGTCGTCAGTTAGCGAACGCATGGTCAAGTTAGCTGGCTACACTGATAGGCTCAATGCCTTGGAATTTCCAATTCCAGAAAAACTCAGGACAGACTTAATCCTTGCTTCACTCCTACCGTCTTAGGATGGTTTTGTCATGAACTACAACATGAATGGGATGGACAAGCCACCAAATGAGTTGTTCGCTATGCTGAAAACCACAGAGGCAGGAATGCAGAAGAATAACAAACATGTGATGCTTGTGAACAAAACCACCAGTTTCAAAATGGGCAAGTCCAAGAAAGGTAAGGGCACCGGTATGGCCAGCCCCCAAGGCAAGTCTAAGGGTGGAGCCAAGAAAGAGACTGAGTGTTTTTACTGCAAGGGCCAGGGACATTGGAAGAGGAATGGCAAGAAGTACTTGGCAGAGAAGAAGAAGTCCGGATGGTCCTGCAAAGGTATAACAGTTATACAAGTTAATGTGATTGACATTTTGATAGCTGACACTAAGTGTAAGTCCTGGGTATTTCATACTGGATCAGTTGCTCACATTTGCAACTCGATGGAGGGACTTTAGAAAGTGTGCAAGCTAGCAAAGAGTGAAGTCATGATGTGCGTCGGGAATGGTGATGGGATCGCTGCTCAAGCCGTCGGATACTTGTCTGATATACATGTCTGAATGGTAAGTCCAACGTATCCCTTCAGGATTTACCTTAGAACTAAATAAGTGTTATTTTGTTCAGGCATTGTGTAGAAACATTATCTTTGGATCATGTCTGATACATGACTGATATTCTTATAAGTCTGAGAACAATGGTTGTTTGATTTATTATAAGGATATGTTTTGTATATTTGCGCCAATTGTTGGTGGCCTATTCATTTTGAATCTTGAATGTGGAAATGATGTCCTTAACATAGAAGCTAAATGCCTTAAAAGGCTGAAACGAACACCACTTTCATGTGGCACTGCCGTCTTGGCCACATCGGAAAGAAACGCATGCAAAGACTTCATAAAGATGGAGTTTTACCGTCTTTTGATTTTGAATCATTTGACACATGTGAAGCTTGTCTGATGGGGAAGATGTGGTACCCTGGCTCATAGAACCAGTTTACCTGTGTTCCCAACCCAGAGATCATGTCTTCTGGAAACACACAACAATTTGGAATAGAACATAACTGATCTTTATTGATAATGTACAAGTACAAGCTCGGATTTACAAAGGGTAGCGAGGCCAGAAGCACTTCACGCGCTATGACAGTATTACATTATTTATGGAACATCACCAGGGCCTCGGTACTACTGGGTGATTCTACAGCGTAGAGGTATAACGAGTGGTACACTCCATCCCATAGGGACATTGCTGGGACATAACCTAGCTAGCGTAGCACGAACCCTCGGGATCTCCGTCCTCGGCTTCTCCTGCATCTGGCATGATACGCCAGGTGAGTACTTGGAATGTACTCGCATGCTCACAGCAACCAAAACAGTGCAGCTAACAATAGCATGGTAGTAATCATGTTCAACATTTAAGATGCTTCCGTACTATTACCGAGTATCAACTTACTTTCTTCCGGGATCAACCGTGATCCCCAGAACAGTCATGATCCACAATTCATGCTGGAACCCAAGTCAAGTTCTACCATCATTATTATTATTATGGTTGACCATTTAGTGTGACCTAGTGCGGACTGTGTCCAATACCGTGGATGCGGCTATTCGAATAGGTTCCTACACTCTGCAGAGGTTGCCCACTTTACCCACACCATGGAGCTCCTTGTCCCGTACCTCGGTACACTTCCCTTCTGGGTGGACCGGTGCTGCTCCAACAAAACTTGCCTAACCCGTGACTCTTCCACCGTACCACCGACAATCATCCTCCCCCGGAGTCATGCCCTGGGTGGCCCCTGTGTCACCCCGTGACACCTGCCATCATCGTGGCCAACTATACTGTCCCAAACGGGGACGCCGGCAATTAACTCAACTGGCTCACAGGGTTATCGTCGCCTACCTGATCAGGGTAGCATGCACGCATAACCCTCCCACTTTGGTGGTACCGATAAAAGAGCACGCGGTCAGACCAAGTCAAGGTCGTCCCATTCCGGCGGATGTGGCTGCACGGATAAGTCCGGGTCGATGGCACTCGATCAACCATTATGCTTAGTTTTTAATACATACATGACCAGCAAGGTTGTTCATCATGAACAACATAATATGGCAGAAGCTAAGCAACAATATAAATTACTATGAATTATCACATATAATAATAATGCAAATAATTCAATTAATAGACCAATACTATTGCAATGCCTCATGTGATGGATGATGTGGCTTGCCTTGCTCAGATGGGTTGTTCACAAACTCCTGGTCTTCAAAACCAAAAGGATTTCCTTCTGAAAACAATTTAAAATAGCAAAAGAAAATGTCACATAATACATTTCTGTTCACCAGAAATTCTATGAGCATAAGGAAAATACCAAAATTTACCAGCAAATAGAGGAGGTCAAGACAAAAGCAATGCAAAAAGAATCAATTGATTTGGACTTATGGATAAAAAGTAGTGGATGGTCAAAGTTGCTGGTCAAATCTAACTTAAAAGCAGAAAATGGAAAAACCCACAGAGGGCCACGTCGATGGCGTAAAGTGGAGGGGCGCCTCCACTTACCGCTTCGGCGCGCGCGGGGCGGGTCGCTGACGGGTGGGCCCCTCTGTTGGATTTAAAAGGGAGAGAGAGAGAGAGAGAGAGAGAGAGAGAGAGAGAGAGTAGAGAGCTGCGGCTCTCCGGCGATGGTCGCCGGTGATACAGTCAACGACGAGGTCGGGAGAGAGCAGGGATGGGTCGAGCTCATGGAGGCTGACATGTGCGTACCTGTAATGTGACGAGAGATGGCCGGACGACGTCGTCCCCTTCCTCTCCGGCGGCGACTGCGCTCGGGCGTTGCCGGAGACGGCGTTTTCGGCAGGTTTTCGGTCGGGCAAGGGGTCAGGTGAGGTCAGGGGAGCTAGCTGAGCTTGTTGGTGGAGTCGGTCGGGGCTGGAGTGGAGTGAAACGGTGAGGTGGCGGAGCTCGGGTGGCAGCGGATCACCGGCGAGATGCGAGGCTAGAGGGTCTCTCGGCCTTGGCTCGATGCTCGGGAGCTTGATTGGGAGGTGGTGGAGGGCGGTGAGGAGCTGAGGAGGGCTGGCCGTGGCTATTTATAGGCGGGGTGGAGCTCTCTGGAACCGGGCGGCGCCACAGCTACGTCGCCGGAGCAAGGACACCGCGCTGGCTGGCGTGATGTGGGCGATGGGGCGGAGGAGGGCAGGGAAGTTATGGCGTGCAGTGGCGGGACGCGGGGGAAGACGACGGCCAGCAGGGCCACAGTGCCAGCACGGGCGCCACAGTGGCCGTGAGTGGTGGCGGTCGGCGAGGGCGATTCCAGCAAAGGGAAGGTGCGGGAGTGGGGTTCGTGGACGGCAGCGGCGATGTCGGCACCACCGGACACCATACGGCAATGCGGGACAACCGGAGTCGTCCCATCAGACGCGGTCGGCGCTCAGAGCGCGTGTACAGGCATGCCAGTGCCGTTCTCACCACGGGCACTGGCACCTGGAGGCCACACACGCCTTGCGCACTGTGTCTAGCACATTGTCCTTAGATCACGTAGTCCCCCTGTGCCACTGGTTTGGCTAGATTCAACCAGAGATGGAGTGTAGCTTCAAGAAAAGTTTCTGGCAGAAACTTTGGGAGGGATCTGGAGGGAAGATGAGTTGGAGATGGAGCAAATGGAGATGTCTAGAGTGGTCTAGGTTGGAAGGACTACAAACTGACTGAATTTGAGACATTTTGGAAAAGATTTGAACACAGTTCCTGTATAACTTGTAATCTGGTCCAGAAACTTGTTGAGGAAGTAGCACTCACATGGATGATCCACTGGAGCTGAAATTTGGTATGTGAGGGTTATATGGTAATTGCAAGATATCATAAAAATTTCAGCTCAAATGGGTACTTCTAAATGGTACTTCCTTCACAAAGGTTTCAAATGAGCAGAAACTTGGCAGACTACTTCTGGTAAAAAAAATACTGGACTAAATGATATTTTTGGATATTGTGAGAAGATATAATCCCGAGTATCCCAGTGATTTATTTGAGAATATTCTGAGTGGTGGAAATATGGGCTGCTTCACAAAGGGCCAATACTGTCCAGGAGATAAATGGAATATTCTGAACAATATTTTGTACTGGACCATGAGATGTTTTTGAAGATTGTGGAAGTACATGATGACAAGAAGGTGTGGTATTAATTTGGATTTTTTTTTGGTCACTAGAACTATAGGTTGCTTTGTAACCCATAGTGAAAACAAGCATTTCGAATAAAGGAAATGGATTAAATTAAGAGAATGAATATTGGGGTTTGGATCAATGGGTGTGAGGCAAGATTTTGGCAAGCTCAAGAGGATGGTGGATCACTTTGGGGAAGAAATCAAATAGCCCTTAAGTCCAAAATCAAAAGACCCACTGAAAAAGCAAATAAAACCAGAAGGATTTCGAAAAGAAAAAGTTGCCAAAATCAGGGTGTCACAAACCTACCCCCCTTAGGATGAATCTCGTCCTCGAGATTCGGTTGCTCATGGGACAAATACGGATATGCGGACTTTAGGAAATCTTCCCTTTCCCAAGTAGCCTCTTCTTCTGTATGGTGCTCCCAAAATACTTTGTAGAATTTGATTACTTTACTCCTGGTAATTCTTTTCATCTTATCCAGTATTATGAAAGGCTTTTCTTCATAGGTCAAATCTTTAGTCAGCTGTAATTCACTCATATCTGCCTGTTTGACTGGAGGTGCAATGCACTTTCTCAGCTGTGATATGTGGAAAACATTGTGAACGTCAGACAACTCCGATGGTAACTCCAACTGATATGCCACTTTACCTCTTCTAGCAATCACTGGAAAGGGACCAATATATCTTGGGGCAAGCATTCCTCAGGTATGAAACCTTTTTATTCCCTTCATAGGGGTTACTCGCAGATAAGCATACTCTCCGGGCTCAAAGGTTACTTCCCGGTGTTATGGGTCATAGTAACTCTTTTGACGGGACTTGGCTGTTCGAAGACATTCCTGAATATCCTTAACTTGCTTCTCAGCCTTGAGCATCAAATCTGTGCCAAAGATACGGCTATCTCCTGTCTATGACCAGTTTAAAGGGGTGCGGCATTTCCACCCATACAGCGCTTCAAACGGTGACATCTTGAGGCTGGACTGATAGCTGTTATTGTAGGAAAACTCCGCATAGGGTAAACAATCTTCCCACTTGGGTCCATAAGTGAGGGCACAAGACCGAAGCATATCTTCCAATATCTGGTTTACTCACTTGGTCTGCCCATCTGTCTAGGGATGATATGCCGTGCTATGTAGCAATACGGTTCCGAGGGCCTTGTGCAATCGTAGCCAGAATGCTGAGGTAAATAAAGACCCTCTATCCGATGTAATGGACTTAGGTACTCTATGAAGGCTGATGATCCGGGACATATAGAGCTGTGCAAGGTGGTCAGCCCTATAAGTGGTTTTTACTGGGATAAAGTGGGCCACCTTGGTGAGTATGTCCACAATGACCCAGATAGCATCATGACCTCTTGTGTACTTGGGTAGTCCAACGATGAAGTCCATACATATGTCATCCCATTTCCACTGGGGAACTTGTAAAGGTTGCAGCAGTCCGGCGGGTTTCTGGTGCTCAGCATTTACCTTATTGCAAACATCACAGCAAGCGGCATAGTATGCAATATCCCTTCGCATTCCGGGCCACCAAAAGGTTTCCCTTAAGCCTTGGTACATTTTTGTTCCTCCAGGATGAATAGAATATGCAGATTCATGTGCTTCTCGTAATATCTGCTGCCTCATGTTGTCTTGGTCCGGTACACATATTCGGTTGCCGAACCATAATGTGCCCTGGTCGTCAACACGGAAGGACTTGGCCTTCCCTTGTTGTAGATTCTCCTTAAATTCATGTGTACTTTTATCTGATTTCTGGGCTGCCTTAATTTCATCCATAAGTGTTGGGGTAATTTCCAGTGTATCCGAGCTAGTTGGGCCACAAAGTATCATGTTAAGCTTGGTGATCTCTTCTTGTAGCCTTGGATGGATACTCTCAATATTTGCATTTATGGTGCCTTGTTTCCTACTGAGAGCATCTGTGACTACATTGGCCTTTCCCGGGTGATAATTAATCCCGAGATCATAGTCCTTGACCAGTTCAAGCCATCTTCTTTGTCTGAGGTTTAGGTCAGGTTGTGTGAAAATATACTTGAGGCTCTTATGGTCTGTGTATATCTCACAACGCTGTCCAATAAGGTAATGCCTCTAGATCTTTAGAGCATGAACCATGGCCGTCAGTTCTAAATCATGAGTAGGATAATTCTCTTCATGAGGTCGTAGCTATCTGGATGCATAGGCTACAACCTTTCCCTCTTGCATCAGCACGCAGCCGATTCCACATCTGGAAGCATCGCAATATATATCAAAGCTCTTGTGGATATCTGGAAGAATTAAGATATGGGCAGTGGTTAGCCTCGTCTTTAGCTCCATAAAGCTGCTGTCACATTCCTCCGTCCAGGCAAATTTGTGATTCTTCTTCAACAATTCCGTTAATGGCTTGGCTATTTTTGAAAAGCCTTTAATGAAGCGACGGTAGTAGCCTGCCAAACCCAGAAAACTGTGGACTTCGGTTACCGTGGCTGGCATCTTCCAATTTAACACAACAGTCACTTTGCTGGGGTCGACGGCTACACCTTTCTCTGACAAAACATGTCCCAAAAATCCCACCTCTCTTAGCCAAAATTCGCATTTGCTGAACTTGGCATACAAGCGATGGGCTCGTAGTCTTTCCAGGACAGCACGGAGGTGTTGCTTGTGCTCTTCTTCATCCTTAGAATATATAAGGTTATCATCAATGAACACTACTGCAAACTTGTCCAGGAAGTCCATGAAGACTTTGTTCATCATGCTCATGAAATATGCTGGAGCATTTGTCATACCAAATGACATGACTGTAAATTCATACAGACCATATTGAGTGGTGAAGGCGGTCTTGGGGATATCCTCTTTTCTGATTTTTTAGCTGATGATACCCCGTTCAGAGGTCAATCTTGGAGAATACCCGGGCCCCGTTCAGCTGGTCGAACAAATCATCGATGCGAGGGAGCGGGTACTTGTTTTTGATAGTGACCTCATTCAGCTGGCGATAGTCTACGCACATTCGTAGGCTGCCATCTTTCTTTTTGATGAACAATACTGGTGATCCCCACGGCGAGATGCTTGGACGAATATACCCTTTCTGTAGTAATTCATCCAACTGTTTCTTTAATTCCACCAACTCTGGTGAAGGCATGTGGTAATACTTCTTATATATAGGAGCGGTTCCGGGAACAACATCAATGGCAAACTCCACTTCTCGGTCAGGCGGCATTCCCGGTAGTTCTTCAGGGAATACATCCGGAAATTCACTGATCACCGAAATCAGATTCATATCTGTGGTGGTAGCTTCGAACGCCCTTCCCTTCTTTGACATTATTCTGCTAGCTATGAACCGAACTGTCTGGCCTGCCGGGTTAACCAATGTTACAGTCCTGGTAGCATAGTTAATGCAGACTTGATGTGGTGTCAGCCAATCCATCCCCAGTATTATATCTAGTCCAGGGGATTCAATTGCAATAAGGGTGGCTGGAAACTTAAATCCATGTATTTGGATTTCCAAATCCTTATATATGACATTTGTTCTGAGCATGGAGCCAGGGGATTGTACCACCATGATTTTGTCCAAAAGAGAAGGAGACAATTTGTGTATAGTGGCAAAACTCCGTGAAATAAATGAATGAGAAGCCCCAGAATCAAATAAAAGTATTGCAGGTATGTCGTTAACAGAAAACATATCGAGGACCACATCTGGTGCTTCGCGGGCTTCCTCAGCGGAGATATGATGGACTTGGCTGCGACAGAAGTTTTGATTGGGGCGGTGTCCAACATTGTTGACTTGTGGCTTGAAACCGGTTGGTGGCTTGCCGTTCCTTGCGGGGCATTGCTTAGAATAATGCCCACCATGACCGCAATTAAAGCAAGTGTTGTTGCAGCGGCAGTCTTCCAGCACCGACTGCTTGCCATAAGTCTTGTCTTGGATATTTGACTTGATATTGTTACTGTGGTTGCCATCGTTCCAGGCAGGCTTGTATTCTGACGGGCCCGGTTGCCAGATACATGGCTTCTGCACAAACTGCTCCCGGTTGTCCTTCTTGGGTTCGAACTTCTGCTTGAGATCATCATATCCTAACTTATGCTCCCGTTTGGCTATGAAAGCCTTGTTCACCAAGGTTTGGAAGTCAGGAAAGTCCAGCATGCAGAGTTGACAACGGAGGGTATGATTAAGTCCTCCTAAAAATCGGTCTATCTTCCTTTCCTCTGTGAACACATCATAAGTGGAGTACCGTGCAAGATTGTTGAATTTGTTCATGTACTCACCAACTGTCATACTCCCTTGAGTAAGAGCAAGAAATTCTCTTTGCTTCACCTTCAGGATACCGGTAGGGATATGATACTTGCGGAACACCTCTTTGAATTTCTCCCAGGAAATGTCTTCCCCAAGAGGCCATACCATTTTTACGTTGTCCCACCAGACGGCTGCTGGTCCCTCCAGATAATGAGTAACAAAAGGAACCTTGTCTTCTTCATCACAACGGGCTATTTCCAACTTCTTTTCCATGGTCCTTAGCCAATCATCAGCTTCTATTGGATCAACCGCTTGACCAAAGCTTGGTGGCTTGGTACGCTAAAAATTAGATAGCTTAGAGTGCATCCCGTTGCCATTATTCTGTCCAGCTACTGCCTGCATACTCGTCAGAAATTCCAGGAGGTCCTGGTTCCTCTTTTCTTCAAACATTCTCATAATTTGATCAGTGGTTGGTGGTTGTGCTGGTGGGGGTGGTAAATCTTCTGGTGGTTGTCCTGCATGTCTAGCAGATCAACGAACTGGGGTTCCATCGCTGCCTTGATTACTACACCTCTTCATCCTATATCTGTTCCCATTGCAAAACACCGAATCGATGAGCAACATCCATAGGAAAGAAACAAGAATGCGACACCAGGAAACAAACTTAAGAAAAGCGAAATGAGCATAATTATACAAGGCAACCCTACATCATACATGACAAGCTAGCAGGGGTTATCATGGCTAGCACTGCTCATACGGCAGTTGACGTGTGCAAAGATGCTATGATACATGCATGCACCGAAGCTCAAGCCTCCACTCTAGTAGCGCGGGTGGCACAGACACTGGCAAACTGAAGACTCCTTGCCGTTTGACCCTGACTCAGAATCGGAACTGATGATGTGGACTACGTCCTCCGAGACAAAGGAGACATGACGATGCTGACGGGAAGGTTCCCCTTCTGAGGGAGAGGAAGCACGACACCGTAGCATCGGAGAAGCTGAGAGTGAGGCCCACTCAGCTGGAGTCTCACGTTGGCTACCAGACGAGAAGCCTGGCGGTCCGGATGAGCTAGAAGGAGTCTCGGGTACATATGAGGGTGGAACAGGTGATGTGTACACGGGTGAGAACACCGGAGGTGGAGGGACTGTGTTGTGGTAGGAGTTGCAAGTGCCCCTTGAGTATGAGACAACTCCTCAGCCAGGGAAGTGATCATATGGTAACTGGCGTTTATATAATGAGATAAAACACCAGTAGCACGATCACTCACCGGATCAACAGGTGCAAAGAGAACTCACCCTGCCGTAGGCGACAGGGTGGGATAGTGAAAGAAACCTGGATGTGTCTGCATCTCAACCTCGTGGAAGCGCAAGTCAGTAAGAGCCTCCATAGCAGCAAACTGAATCGCCAATTCGGCAGTAGAGGCAGTCCCGCCCTTGGCAGAGCGAGAGTAGCTGCCAACCTCCAAACTCGTAGCAAGGAAAGCCTCGGTATGATACTCATTCACTGAGTCTGCTAACTGCTCACAGAACACCTGGTACACAAGGGTCTTCACCGTCAGGATAAAGCCGAAGCCAGACATTGCGAAGCAGGTCCGAAAAAGTGAACGGTGCCAACTCAATGTTGTAGTGGTACGGAACTGGTGCCATCTACACTCACAAGGCCATCGGTTAGTATAATAATAAACTATATGCATGCAGTGCAATCACCTAAATGCAGCAAGCAAAACATGCACCGGAACTCTAACCAGTCGGGCTCTAGCGCGGGGTTAGCTAGGGTGTCCT
Source organism: Thinopyrum elongatum (assembly GCA_011799875.1). Classification (NCBI taxonomy): domain Eukaryota; kingdom Viridiplantae; phylum Streptophyta; class Magnoliopsida; order Poales; family Poaceae; genus Thinopyrum; species Thinopyrum elongatum. The sequence goes on from CM022303.1 coordinate 733,375,646, forward strand.
ACAGTCAACGCAGCTCTAATACCAAGTGTTGTGGTACCCTGGCTCATAGAACCAGTTTACCTGTGTTCCCAACACAGAGATCATGTCTTCTGGAAACACACAACAACTTGGAACAGAACAGAACTGATCTTTATTGATAATGTACAAGTACAAGCTCGGATTTACAAAGGGTAGCGAGGCCAGAAGCACTGCACGCGCTATGACAGTATCTACATTATTTATGGAACATCACCAGGGCCTCAGTACTACGGGGTGATTCTACGGCGTAGCGGAATAATGAGTGGTACACTCCATCCCATAGGGACACCGCTGGGACATAACCTAGCTAGCATAGCACGAACCCTCGGGATCTCCATCCTCGGCTTCTCCTGCATCTGGCATGATACGCCAGGTGAGTACTTGGAATGTACTCGCAAGCTCACAGCAACCAAAACAGTGCAACAAACAATAGCATGGTAGTAATCATGTTCAACATTTAAGATGCTTCCGTACTATTACCGAGTATCAACCTACTTTCTTCCGGGATCAACCGTGATCCCGGGAACAATCATGATCCACAATTCATGCTGGAACCCAAGTCAAATTCTACCATCATTATTATTATTACGGTTGACCATTTAGTGTGACCTAGTGCGGACTGTGTCCAATACCGTGGACGCGGCTATTCGAATAGGTTCCTACACTCTGCAGATGTTGCGCACTTTACCCACACCATGGAGCTCCTTGTCCCGTACCTCGGTACACTTCCCTTCCGGGTGGACCGGTGCTGCTCCACAAAACTTGCCTAACCCGTGACTCTTTCATCGTACCACCGACAATCATCCTCCCCCGAAGTCATGCCCTGGGTGGCCCCTGTGTCACCCCGTGACACCTACCATCGTCGTGGCCAACTATACTGTCCCAAACAGGGATGCCGGCAATTAACTCAACTGGCTCATAGGGTTATCGTCGCCTACCTGATCAGGGTAGCACGCACGCATAACCCTCCCTCTATGGTGGTACCGATAAAAGAGCACGCGGTCAGACCAAGTCAAGGCCATCCCATTCCGGTGGATGTGGCTGCACGGATAAGTCCGGGTCGGTGGCACTCGATCAACCATTATGCTTAGTTTTTAATACATACATGACCAGCAAGATTGTTTATCATGAACAACATAATATGGCAGAAGCTAAGCAACAATATAAATTACTATGAATTATCACATATCTTATATTTACTAATTGGAGGCACCATACGAGCCTCCATATTAATCGTGGTGAAAATAGATTACTGTCGGTCAGATCGATTTACTGTCTAATCTTGGCGGTTAGATGAATAGTCTGTGCCCTTGAAAAAAAAATCCTATGACGTCCTGCCCTCTTTCCGACATGTACGTATCTAAGATGGACTCTCCCATGATTCACGTAAGAAAGAAAAGGACACAATCCACCAGAAAAAGAAACAATCTGCTGCAGGATGGACTCTCCCATGATTCACGTAAGAAAGAAAAAGAAACAATCTGCTGCAGGCTACCGAGAAGAACTCTTCGATCTTCCCCTTAGCCTTCACTTCATCACCCCTTCAGCCTGGAGCATCATCGAGGGCATCCCCTGCTGCTGCATCCATGTTAGAATCAATCCAAAAACATGGTATGATCTAATCCAGCCTCTGGGTCATACACCTACATCTCTTGACAGGAAAGACTGGATCCAACATGCGGATGGATTCAAGTCTGGTGGTTGCCAATGAGAGCAAATCCATTGGTTGACAGTGATTCTCTGGCACTGATGCAACTCCGTCGCCCCCTCTGGCCTTCAGGTTTGACATTCTTCCTCCATAATCAATCAATATTCAATACCCACGGTCTAATCTGGATGATACATGATGTTTTTTTTTCTGCCGGTGAGATACATGATGATGCACAGATGGAATTTTGAATACTTGGATGCTTCTTGTGCGATCTTGATGCCCTTGAGTAGGTTTTGGAGAATAGAAAAATCATAACAATTCTGTGACAATTCAAAAGAATATAATTAAGCAGCCTGCTAGGCTCCCTACTTGGCGTCCTCACCCTTCTGCCCAACCAGATGGCTCCTCTGTATTTGTTCTAATGCTTCAGTAGTAGAATTTTCTTATTCTGCTAAGAAAGTCAGTCTTACTAGATAAGTAGATATATGTCATTCGTGCAATATATGTATATATCTTACTAATTAACATGTTGGGAGCTATTAAGACGTGCGTGCATGGATCACTTCAAGGGTTATCGCAATTTTGCTCGCAGGTATCTTCCAGGTAAATATAACTACAGAAAATCTATTTGTTACCCTATCATAAAAAAAATGCTCCATCCATTTGCCTATACCTCAAATAGCACTTAGTATTTTGAATTCAGTTTAAAGTGCTGAGTATTTGTTTAAGACTGCCAAGCCATACCTCAAATAGCAAGATTTTAACTTTCTTCATGAGCCCATGACTAATATGTTTGTTTTCTAACACACTGAACCAATCAGGACAGTCATCAGTTCAGAATTTCATTCAGACTGAAAATTGCTCCACTGTTTTTCAAGGATACAAAACATGAGAAAGTATTGTTACGACTTAAAGGCCAACCTCCACAAAATAGTGCTAATGTAATTGACCTTAGGAAATCACTGCCGACCAAGGGGTAATGCCGTCAGCTCATTCGGATAAACATTGCTGGGTTGGGTTGATCCTACCTAGCCAGTAGCCCTAGCCCGTTGGATTCGTTGGAATCAAAAGATAGGTGTATACTTACACAGTATATTGCATGCAGACTGAGTTACCAAATAAGATGGGATTTTCAGTCACATTTTCTGTAGTTACGTTCATGAGTTGGTTCAGTATTATGATTGCATAGCAATGATGTAAGTTCAGTGCAACTCTACACGAATGCACATCCCATAAGTGTTGTGGTAGAATGTCATCCGCATTCAGTTTATAGAATCTTGCACGACAAACTATGGCTGGTGTTCTCTATACTGTTCAATGAACAAATTCTGAACATATATCCATCAAAATATCTAATATTTTCTTTAGGCACAGATTGGTACAGATGAATCGCACATTTGTATAGACAGCGCACATAAATTGGATTTAATTAGAATAATTTTGTTTCCAAAAGCATAGAAATCTTGAACCCTGTATTAGCTTGCAGGTTCTGACCATGTAGTCACCAGGCATCTATTTTCGATCCATGGATTTATCCCATGATGTTTAATGCAGCGGAGGAGCAGATGTGCTGTCCACTGTTTGAAGCAGATCAGATGGCTGCCACTGCCGAAGAGGCTGCCGAGCAAACATATATACTATGGTGGACCAGTAGCCCAGCTGCTCACCTTCGACATAGTTCAGTTTTGTTGACGGTCATCACTTTGTCTACTCAACAGGGAAGTAGTTTATTATCCTGAATTCTGTTCCCATTTAACTCTAATACATTGTCCAAAACAGTTGTGCTAGCTCCGCAATTTTATAAGGCAGATCCGTGGCAAGTGCATTGCATGTGTAAGTAAACTAGGCTTGACTAATGTTGAGGTATTCCATCAATACATATTACTTCAAGTCTTCAATAGAGAAATCATCGTTATGCAATATTGTGGCAATGCATTTGACAACAGGCATCGCTTGCTAGGATGCAAGCAGGTCCAACGATAGGTAAAGCAATGAGGTTTGATCGAGCGGCTTATATATCAAGAGGCAACGGAACGTACCATCGGATTGGCTATATGCAAGCAGCTCCTGTACACTGGCGGGCGTCAGCTACATCCAATATATGTATCCAGTGTCCTGCTGCAAAGTAGTGGCCCGTGTGATGCAGGTTTAGTACACATAGTACCTTTCCCGGGAGGAAGGTTTAGTCTACATAAGCGTACATGCTAAACGGCTTGATTACTATTCTGCACGCTCACAAAGTATGGATTTTTCTCATAGTTTTTTCACTAATAATACACTAAGTGAGTGCATTTACCATATACAGTAGTTCCTTAGAGCACAGATTCACATGGTGTTCCTTGCAGGACGTGTCAAAAAATTGTCATGTCCGCAGACCATTATGCATGAGATATACATATATTTGTTACAGATAGAAAATAGAAAAATATCCAACCACATTATCCTTAGAATTATCTAAATATTTATTGATTAAGAGAAGTCATGGAAAACCTAATCGATCTTTCATACTTACGTTAATAATAGAAGTTCACATTACATGGCTACAAATATCACTTTTTCTATTGACAGGACACCGCGCACTATGCCAAATTGCAAGCTCATAATTAAACAGAACAGGATGGAACTGAAATGCTCTACTATGTTCCTAGCATTACACTTATGCATGGAGGTTCTACATGTTAATACTAATCTATGTTGGGTGATGAGTGTCTCTGCATATTCTAAGATGAAACTCTATCGGACTTCCGTGCCAAAAAGGAAAATCAGGCATTCCATTTTTTTTAACCCTACAGAGACTTATAGGTCACAAATAAATAGAGCTTTGACCTAACTTTGTTGACCCAACAAGAATGTGTGTGCCATGTGACATAACTGATACACAGATAAGCCAACGCAATAAAGTTCCTTTCATCCCTATGTAACCAAGAAAAATGGAACTTGAATGTTTAATGATAATCCATGAAAACGTGTTCACACTATTTATCAAAAAAAATTAATTTTTGAATATATTTGCACACAGTGAATAGAAGAGCTAGCCCGTGCAGGTGCACGGGTTGATTGACTAGTAATAATAATGCAAATAATTCAATTAATAGACCAATACTATTGCAATGCCTCATGTGATGGATGATGTGGCTTGCCTTGCTCACATGGGTTGTTCACAAACTCCTGGTCTTCAAAACCAAAAGGATTTCCTTCTGAAAACAATTTAAAATAGCAAAAGAAAATGTCACATAATACATTTCTGTTCACCAGAAATTCTGTGAGCATTAGGAAAATACCAAAATTTACCAGCAAATAGAGGAGATCAGGACAAAAGCAATGCAAAAAGAATCAATTGATTTGGACTTATGGAGAAAAAGTAGTGGATGGTCAAAGTTGCTGGTCAAATCTAATTTAAAAACAGAAAAAAGAAAACCCACAGAGGGCCACGTCGATGGTGTAAAGTGGAGGGGCGCCTCCACTTACCGCTTCGGCGCGCGCGGGGCGGGTCGCTGACGGGTGGGCCCCTCTGTTGGATTTATAAGGGGGAGAGAGATTGAGCAGAGAGCTGCGGCTCTCCGGCGACGGTCACCGGCGATACAGTCGACGACGAGGCCGGGAGAGAGAGCAGGGATGGGTCGATCTCGTAGAAGCAAACACGTCCGTATCCGTAACGTGACGAGAGATGGCTAGATGATGTCATCCCCTTCCTCTCCGGCGGCGACTGCGCTCGGGCGTTGCCGGAGACGGCGTTCCCGGCAGGGTTTCGGCCGGGCAAGGGGTCAGGTGAGGTCAGGGGAGCTAGCTGAGCTTGTTGGTGGAGTCGGTCGGGACTGGGGTGGAGTGAAACGACAAACCGGCGGAGCTCGTGTGGCGGCGGATCGCTGGCGAGATGCGAGGCCAGAGGGCCTCTCGGCCTTGGGTCGATGCTCGGGAGCTCGATTGGGAGGTGGTGGAGGGCGGTGAGGAGCTGAGGAGGGCTGGCCGTGGCTATTTATAGGCGGGGTGGAGCTCTCTGGAACTGGGCGGCGCCACAGCCACGTCGCCAGAGCAAGGACGTCGCGCTGGCTGGCGTGGTGCGGGTGATGGGGCGAAGAAGGGCAGGGAAGTTATGGTGTGCAGTGGCGGAACGCGGGGGAAGACGACGGCCAGCAGGGCCACAGTGCCAGCACGGGCGCCATAGTGTCCGTGTGCGGTGGCGGTCGGCGGGGGCTCCGGCGAAGGGAAGGTGCGGGAGTGGGGTACGTGATGGCAGCGGTGATGTCGGCACTACCGGACACCATACGGCAATGCGGGACAGCCGGAGTCGTCCCATCAGATGCGGTCGGCGCTCAGAGCGCGTGTATAGGCATGCTAGTGCCATGGTCACCACAGGCATTGGCACTTGGAGGCCACGCACGCCTGGCGCACCGTGTCTAGCACGTTGTCCTTAGATCACATAGTCCCCCTATGCCACTGGTTTGGCTAGATTCAACCTGAGATGGAGTGTAGCTTCAAGAAAAGTTTCTGGCAGAAACTTTGGGAGGGATCTGGAGAGAAGATGAGTTGGAGATGGAGCCAATGGAGATGTCTGGAGTGGTCTAGGTTGGAAGGACTACAAACTGACTGAATTTGAGACATTTTGGAAAAGATTTGAACACATTTCCTGTATAACTTGCAATCTGGTCCAGAAACTTGTTGAGGAAGTAGCACTCACATGGATGATCCACTGTAGCTGAAATTTTGTATGTGAGGGTTATATGGTAATGCCAAGATGTCGTAAAAATTTGAGCTCAAATGGGTACCTCTAAATGGTACTTCCTTCACAGAGGTTTCAAATGAGCAGATACTTGGTAGACTACTTCTGGTAAAAATTTGTACTGGACTAAATGAAATTTTTGGATATTGTGAGAAGATATAATCCCTAGTTTCCCAAGGATTTATTTGAGAATATTCTGAGTGGTGGAAAAGTATGACAAGGGATTGATAACTCAAGACTGGGATTTGCTCCTCCGTTGATGGAGAGATATTCTTAGGGCCCTCTCGGTGTGACGGTATCCATCATCGCCTGGCCGGACACAGTTTGATTTGATCACAGGGATGCCGGAACACAGGAACGAGAAAAGAGAACAAAATCGGTAACGAGGAAACTGGCATAGTGAACAAGTTGTTGATTCACGGGGATGCCATTATATATCACCTTGGGTTTTTGTAACATATTGCGAAGCAAAAGGAATCGCACACGGTAACTAAAGGTTCACTCCAATATTCATTTGTGTGGGTATGGGGTCAATATGGATGTCCACGGTTTCGCTATTAATCATTGATCGGAAAGTGTTCCGGTCATGTCTATACTTCACCGAACCTACAGGGTCACACACTTAAGGGTCATCTTTCTGCTGAGTACAAGGTTAGGAATTTGAGAGAAAGTCATCGGAAAAGTTTTGGAGACACTGAAAAAGTTTCAGAGAGAAAACTGGAAGTGTTTTGGAGTAAACCATCAAACCAAAAATGTTTCAGAGTAAAACATCAAGCCGGAAAAGTTTTAGAAAGCATCCAAATTTTTTTTGGAGGGTGCCGAAAAAGTTTCAGGACCTTCCGGAAGTTTTCGGACAGCCCCAATGGGATCTTCCCACGGGGGGACAGCATCTCCCTTTCATGTGGGGCTGTTTTGGGTGGCGCCTCCTTTGGAGGGGCAGCCCCCTTTTGTTGGAAGCCTGTTGGGGGGCTCCCCATGGTGGGGGGCAGCCCCCACAAATGGTGGAGACATGTTGGAAGGGGGCCCCACTTGGGGGCAACCCTCCTTGGTTCTGCCATGGTAGGGGGGCCCTTGTGGGCATCCTCCCCCTTTTGTTGGGGTGATGTTGGGAAGGCCCCCCCCTCTTTTGGGCAGCCAACCCTTGCCCCTCCACCCCCTCTTCCTATAAATAGAGGAGGAGAGTTCTCCAACACCATCTCAAGTTCACATACAAAGGCATGCAATGAACTGCCCTTCTCTCTCTCTCTCTTTTGCCCTCCATGAAATAGTTTCGTAGTGCCTCTAGGCTGCCTGGTCTCCGGGGATAATTAGTTCTGGACGGCGAAGCACTGCCGGATTGGTGACACCGAATGTGTGCAACCCGGTAGAGAGATCGTACGTTCAATCTTCTATTCGAGGGACTGTCCGAGGGACTGCCCGAGGGACTGTTCGAGGGAGAAAATCCTCGCGGTTGGGAGGTTGTAAAATCCTAGCTGCAGGGATCTGCACTGACGATCGTCACCAACTCTACTTTCGCTGCGCTACGAGTTGGTAATGATCAGATCAAACCTTGTATGCATCTTCATAGTGGTCCTGGGCATGTTTGTAGTATGGATTTTTTTTATTTTCTGCTGCGTTAGCTGTAGGAGATATGCCCTAGAGGCAATAATAAATGATATTATTTATCTCCATGTTCATAATTATGTTTATGTTCCATGCTATAACTGCTATGATTCTCAAGTCTGCAATAACCACGAGGCTCGAAGGAAGACTCATATGCACGTGTGGAATAATAAACGGTAAAATGTATTCCTAGTCTGGCCTCTAAGACTAGCTCAAGTGTTGCATGATGGTTCTGTTTTCCTGATCATGGGCCTGACTATGCCGGCAACTTTGAGGGCACAATGTTAGTAGAGCACTTGTGTTGAATCGACCCAATTGATGTTATGCTATGAGATACATTCATCATAAGTTAATGGTTAATAACACAGTGATAGTTAATGTTTGCATAATTCCTTAGACCATGAGAGTGTCGAGTTTCTTCAAGCTTGCTTCATGAACTTTGGGGTTTGTTAAACGTCATCTGTAATTGGGTGGCTATTACGGCGGCTTACGGGTTCATGGAAAAGTATGTCAAGGGACTTGATAGCTCAAGATTAGGATTTGCTCCTCTGACGATGGAGAGATATCTCTGGGCCCTCTCGGTGTTACGGTATCCATCATCGTCTGGCTAGACACATTGCGATTTGATCACAGGGATGCCGGAACACGGGTACGAGAAAAGAGAACAAAACCGGTAACAAGTTAACTGGCATAGTGGACAAGTTATTGATCCATGGGGATGCCGATAGGTATTTGTAACATATCACGAAGCAACAGGAATAACACACGGCAACTGGAGGTTCACTCGATTATTTATTCTTGTGGGTATAGGGGTCAATATGGGTGTCCGCGGCTCCGATGTTGATCATTAGTCGAAAAGTGTTCCCGTCATGTCTATACTTCACCGAACCTATAGGGTCACACACTTAAGGGTCATCTATCTGCCGAATACTAGACAGGGAGTCTGAGAGAATGTCATCGGAAAAGTTTCGGAGACGACGAAAAGTTTCGGAGAGAAAACCGGAAGTGTTTCGGAGTTAACGAAAATGTTTTGGAATTAGACCACCATACTAGAAATTTTTTGGAGCACGTCCAGAATATTTTAGAGGGTGCCGGAAATGTTCTGGGACCTTTGGGAATTTTTTTGGAAATTACACGTGGGAAAACATCTTGTCCCAGTGAGAGGGGACAAGATCCCACGTTTCGTGGGGGCTGTTTTTGGGGGCGCCCCCTTGTTGGTGGACGAGGTGTTGGGGGGCTTCCCGTGGTGGGGGCCAGCCCCCACAAATGGTGGAATGTGTTGGGAGGAGGTGGCAGTGCCATGTTGGGGGCGCCATGGATGTTGGGCGGACCCCCCATGGGACATCTCCCCACCTTTGGTGGGTGCATTTTTTGGGGGGGGGGGAGGGGACTCATGTGAGCTGAAATTTTCAGCCCCCCTCTAACCCTTCCACCACTATGTAAGGAGGTGGAGAGGAGCTCTCCACAACCACTCCAACTCTCTCACAAATGGCATGCATGATCTGCCTTTCTTTCTCCCTCCCACGAAATAGTTTCGTAGAGCCGAAAGGCTGTCTGGGTTCCGATGGGAACTAGTTCTGGACGATGAAGCCCTGCCAGATAGATGACACCTTATGTGTGCAAACCCATAGAGAGGTCGTAGGTTTGATCTTTCGCCCGAGGGGCTGTTCGAGTGTCCTCCCGAAGGGCTGTCCGAGTGACCGTAAGAGTTTCGAGGGTCCTCCCGAAGGGCTGTCCGCGACACCATCCGAGGGACTGTCCGACTGCCTCCCGGAGGGCTGTCCGAGGAGTTGATGAGGGAGAACATCCTCGCAGTTGGGAGGTTGTAAATCCTAGCTACGGGGATCTGCACCAACGATCATCATCGACTCTACTTCCGCTGCGCTACGAGTCGGTAACGAAAATGATCAAAACCTTGTATGCCTCTTCATAGTGGTCCTGGGCTGGTGCGTAGGTCAGAAAAGTTTTGTTTTCTGCTGCGTTCCCCTACAGTGGCATCATGAGCCATGCTATACATAGATGCAGGTTGCGATCTAGAATACATGAGATGTATGGGTGTTGCACAATATAATTAGGTAGTAGATGAGTTCTATGGCTGAAAATTATTTGTGCGAGTAGCAGATGAAATCTGTAACCCGATGTTCTTGTTGCTTCCCTGGAATTTGCATATTTCTGATCTTGATAACAACATGGTGGAGTTTCAAAGTTCTGGCAATCCGTGATCCTGGTTGATCAATGAAGTGCTAACAGTTATTGGAATTCCACATAGTTAGAGAGAAAGATGAAATTTCGCAGACTAAAGGGCAATGTAGATATGATTTGCACGGGGGTCATGCGTATGACGAAGTTTAGTATGGGGCTTGAGATTTTATTATCTCGTGTTTCATACACCCCACAAAGTTAATCTAGCGACTTGAATAATCATGCTTGATTATAAACGTTGGTAGCTGCGGTTTGGTTGAAACCTTAGAAGCCACGTAAAATAAAATTTTGCATAAACCGATTAGAGGTGTCTAACTTGGTTTTACAGGATGTGCATATGATGTGGTATAGCAGTGCTCATCTTTAATTTGATCATGTATGAGATGACTATACAATGTAAATTAACATGACCTGCGTGTCATGATTCGGCATGATGGCTGGAGCCATATGATTGTCACTTTAAATGCCCTCCGTGTCAACCTTATGTAATGCACTTATTATTATTTGCTATAGAGATAGCAATATTATCTGGTGCATCGACAAGGTGGTGGAAAACTTCGCAAAGGTGAACACCGACGCGAATGCCGAAGACGAAAAAAATAAAGACTTCTCCGTCAGAAAGGGCTACACTATATCATGCTTTTATGAATTGCCTGAGATGTTTATCCCTCTTGATGCATCCTTCTTGATTGCGTGGTAGTCGCTTTTTATTAGGGTGATCTCTCACTTAAAATATCAAGTAGTTAGTGTTCTCCCAAGTATAGCACCGTCACGCCACCTATCTCTTCGGGGTATTGCAGGATCTCCCTGGGTACGAACGATTAGAGAAGTGTGGGGCGGGTGAGTTGAGACCTTGCAGCAAGATCACTTGGTTGTCTTGATGTACTGGAAGGATCTCCCTGAGCTCGAAACACGCCCATCGAAAGATGAACAAGAGTCACATAGAGATGTGATTGGCAAGTTGGCCTACCGGTTGAGATTTTTGTCATCAGTGATGATCTACATCAATGGTGAACAATTGATATGCGGGTCTTGTATCACTCACAATCAATTATGAGAGATATTGATTTGAGTGGGAGCGCACTTTAGAATTAAACTTCTTTAATTCTTGGTGCAATTAATTATGAACACTGTCTAAAGTGTGTTTTGCATAATAGTTGTAGAATAATGGCTTGCGTTTCCACCTTCCCTATTAAAAATTGAATAGTTGTTAAATATCTGGTTAAAACTTTATGGTTGGTAACGTAATGTGAGGATTGTCCTCAAGAGTGCCGAGAAGGATTTTGTCCTATCGCATGCTTTTGGTATTCTCCCGCTAATGCTATGGATGATGTGACTCTCGTCCTTCGATCCAAAAGCTAAAATCCCGTTACGATCAAGTGCAATATGTTTGCTTCCATGAGACCCAAACTTCATAAAGTTTGGGATAGTTATGTGATATTCATGGAACTGAAAATTATTTTCAGACACAAACAAAGGCTAAAAGATATGAGATATCCAAAGCGATGTTTGTTTGCAAACTATTAGTAAAAGTGTTTACTATGTATTAGACTAATAACAGAGGGATCCAGAAGAACGCCTATCATGAGATGAAGGTGAATAAAACAACAACTTAAAGAGAAAGGAAATGTCCAAAGGGTGTTAGTGTGACTTACTGTAACACCCCCTGTATTAAGCTACAGTGATCACCCTTTTGATGAGGCCATGTCATCATGATTAATAGTGCATAATCATCATTAGCATCATATTGCATTTCGACTCCTAAGTCAAATTCAAATTTAAATGAAAGTGGAATATAAAAGTTGTCCAACATAGAAACTAAAATGTCAGATAAATAACAAATATTCCAGAGGCTATTCTAAAATTGAAACCAACATCATTGGAATTGGATAAGTGACTCGAACAACCTCAAACAGTGGATAAAGATAATATTTAATAACCATTTATTAAATCTGAAATAAATATGGAATTATGTTTTGTCCAAACTAATTTTAGGTGTTAAGGAATAATGCACTGGTATTTATGAAATAGTCACACTTTTTACAAGAACCCTTTGGGGCCTAACATTTAACAGTAGAGAAAAGAGAATAAAGAAAAGGAAAAAGAAACAGAAAAGGATAAAGGAGCAACCCCCCCCCCCCCCACGGCCCAACAGCCGAAGCCCAGCCGGCTGGCCCACCTGCGTCGCCCTGGCCTATAAACAAAAGAGAAAACAAAAAAAAAAACAAAAAAAAACAAGAAAGAAATAACAGTCCAAAAAAAAAAAAAATACTAAAAAGATAAAACTAAAGGAGAAAAGAAAGAAAGAAGGGCAGATTAACTGTTCGGTTAAGATTTAGAAAAAATATAAGGAAATACTCTTATCAAATAGATACCTAAACGCCACCCCCCTAACCCACCACCCTCATCCCTCCACCCCACCCGCCCCCCTCCTCCTTACTCCCCACTCCTACCCACCATCGGCCCCACCTCTATAGACCTCTATACCACCCGTCTATGATCCTAATCTTTTCGATCACTTCTAACTTAAATTGCGCATAGAGTCCTGGACCAATCGACGTTCGACGGGCAAAGGGCAGAACTTGGATTAAGAATACGTGGGATTGTTGGTGTTGGGGGGGCAGGTTGAGATTGATTTTCTTTTTTTGTATATGGGTGGGGTATGTTCTTATATTAGAAATATCTTTTGGCGGATTCTATTGTGGAGGGTGTTGGTGAGTGAGGGAGGCCCCCCCACCCCCCCCCCCACCCGCCACCCCCCCTCACGCCCCGTTCCCCCCTCCTCCCCCTCTCCCCGCTCCCTATCGCCCCGATTCTCCATTCCCCCCCCTTCCTCCCTCCTCCTCTTCTGATCTGATGGGCAACCCCTTCCCGTCGCTCGTCGCCGCGACGACCTCGACCGCCCCGCGCCAGGACGCCGCCGCCGCCCGTAGCCCGCCCTCCCGCCGGCCTGCACCTCGTCTCCGTCGCCGTCGTCCCCGTCGACCGCCCCGACGCGCCCGACCGCGCCCCGTCTCCGCCTCGTCTCCGACGCCGTCGCGGACCGCCGTCGCCCTTGGACCTCGCCGCCTCGCCGGACTCCACCGACGCCGGCCTCCCCGTCGACCCGTCGTCTCCGGCCTCCACCCCGAGCCCCTCCTCGCGCTCGACGCCGACGCCCCGCCTCGACCCCGTCGCCGACCCCACTCCACTCCACGAGCTCGAGCCCGCTGCCCTGACCCTGCACCCCCGGTGAGGGCCACGCCCTCCCACTCTCTCTGTCGCCGCCGTCGCCCCGCACCTGGCCCGCTCCAGCCGCTCGCCGCGCTCGGCCCTCCCGAGTCGCACGCGCGCGCGCGCCTGCCGTTCCTCCCGCTCGCCCCTGCTGCTGTTGCCGCGCCGCGCATCGGCCGAGACCCGTCGCCAGCGCCTCGCCCATGCCCGCTCCGGCCCCTGCCTCGCCTCCGCGCGCCCTGCACCGCGCGCCGCCGCCCGTTGCCGCTCCGGCCACCGCGCTGCCCCGCTCGCCTCCGGCTCCCCGCAGCCGCGCGCTAACCTCGCCCGCGCCACGCCCGGCTCGCTCGCCGGCCGCGCGGTTCTGCTACGCCGCCGCCCGCTCGCCCGTGCGCGCGCGCGCGTTGACCCCCCCCACCGCGCGGACGCGTCCGGCTCTGGACGGGCACAGCGCGGACGAGTCCGGCTGTGCCACTGTCCAGTGGGCCCCCCAGAACGTTTTAATAAAAGAAAAAGAAAGAAATAAAAATAAATAATTAAAATAATTAAAATAATTAGTTAATTAATTAGTTAATTAATCCTGATTAGGTTAATCTAATTAACTAATTAGTGTTAATTAAACAGTAATTAGTAATTAACTTAATTAACTGCTGACGTCAGCATGATGTCATGCTGACGTCATCAATCACTGTTTCGGATAATGTTGAATTAAATAATTAATTAAAATTTCAGAAATTAATAAAAACTTTAGAAAATCATATCTTTTAAACCGTAACTCCGATGAAAATATTTTATACATGAAACTTGCTCAGAACGACGATACGAACCCGGTACGCCCTCTGTATTCCCATCAGACGCCCGCAACTATGAGAACGTTGAACAATTAGACCGATTTCGATAAATGAATAGTGTCCAACCCTAATTAAATAAATCCGAATAAATTCCTAAATTAACTAAATCGCTTAGTTAGGCTGTATATCACCCTGGCCCTGCGTTTAGACATGTCCTGCATCCCTGTTGCTTCATTGCCGTGTGTTTACTGTTTCTTCCCCCTCTTCTCTTCGGTAGACTACGAGACCGACGCAGCTGCTGGTGCCCCGACCGACTACGTTGTTGACGACCCCTACTTGCCAGAGCAACCAGGCAAGCCCCCCCCTTGATCACCAGATATCGCCTATTCTTCTCTATACTGCTTGCATTAGAGTAGTGTAGCCTGTTACTGCTTTCGGTTAATCCTATTCTGCTGCATAGCCTGTCATTGTTGCTACTGTTGTTGATACCTTACCTGCAATCCTAAATGCCTAGTGTAGGATGCTAGTTTGTCATCAGTGGCCCTACATTCTCGTCTGTCTGCTATGCTACATTATTGGGCCGTGCTCGCCACGGGTGGCGATTGCGGATATGTATACTACTTATTACATGTGACGTCAGATGGATACTAAAGTCGGGTCGGCTCGAGGAGCACCCGCAGGTGATTCACGAATGGGGGCTGAAAGGATTGGCCTCCTCGACGGCCCCCTAAGTGACTCTTTGTTGTGGAGCGGCAGGGCAGGTTGTGACCACCTAGGAGAGAGGTGGGCCTGGCCCTGGTCGTCGTCCGCGGTGATCTCATAATAACACGTTTAACGAGATTGGATATTTGATCTGAGTCTGGCCACTGGCCTATACGCACTAACCAACTACGCGGGAGGAGTTATGGGTATCCCGGCGTCGTGGTATCAGCTGAAGCCTTCTTGACGTCAGCGACTGAGCGGCGCGCGCCGTGTTGGACCGCGATAACGTAACCGCCGTGATCGTGTGGGTTGCTAGGTCTGCTCGCGGCCGCGTACGCAACGTGCAGGAGCGCACTGGGCGATGGGCCCAGACCCCAGAGTGCCTAGGATTAGTCCGGCGTGCTGACCTCTCTGTTGAGCCTAGGTGGGGCTGCGACGTGTGGATCTTCCGAGGCCGGGCATGACCCAGGAAAGTGTGTCCGGCTAAAGGGGATCGAGCGTGTTGGGGAATATGTGGTGCACCCCTGCAGGGAAGTTTATCTATTCGAATAGCCGTGTCCCTCGGTAAAAGGACGACCCGGAGTTGTATTCCGACCTCATGACAACTAGAAATGGATACTTAATAAAACACACCCTTACAAGTGACAGTTATAACCCGGTGGTCGCTCTCTCGCATGGTGGCGACGAGAGGATCGACGGGTAGGATTATGCTATACGTTGTTGCTTGGTTAACTTCCAACTAATCTCTTCTATTGCTTCAAGATGGAGGCTGCCAGAAGCGTAGTCTTCGACAGGACTAGCTATCCCCCTCTTATTCTGGCATTCTGCAGTTCAGTCCACCGATATTGCCTCTTTACACATATACCATGCATATGTAGTATAGATCCTTGCTTGCGAGTACTTTGGATGAGTACTCACGGTTGCTTTCCCCCTCCTTTCCCCCTTTCCCTTCTTGCTGGTTGTCGCAACCAGATGTTGGAGCCTAGGAGCCAGATGCCACCTTCGACGACTACTACCACCAGGGCGGAGCCTACTACTACGTCCAGGACGCCGACGACCAGGAGTAGTTAGGAGGATCCCAGGCAGGAGGCCCTGCGCCTGTTCGATCTGTTGTATCCCTGTTTGTGCTAGCCATCTTATGGCACCTTGTTTAACCTATGTCTGTACTCAGATATTGTTGCTTCCGCTGACTCGTCTATGATCGAGCATTTGTATTCGAGCCCTCGTGGCCCCTGGCTTGTATTATGATGCTTGTATGACTTATTTATGTTTTAGAGTTGTGTTGTGATATCTTCCCGTGAGTCCCTGATCTTGATCGTACACGTTTGCGTGCATGATTAGTGTACGATTGAAACGGGGGCGTTCACAAGTTGGTATCAGAGCCGACTGCCTGTAGGAATCCCCCTTTCCAATTCCTTGGCCGAAGTTGAGTCTAGACAAAGAAAACCGTTTTACTAACTTGGCTGTGTGGCTTACGGGCCCACGTCGCCAACTGGGTGGTATTAGGATCTTTTATTCCTCGTCTATACTCTGGGACTCTAATCTCTCTTCTACTCGGGTTAAATGAAGTTTACTAACGCCGACACTTAGGATCTCGTAAATTCTGTCTACCCGGAGAGCTGGATATCTGTGCGATTTCCCTGTCGTTGATTTGATTAGTCTGATAATCATTTTCCTTTCCATTGTTTTGTTTAACCTTTCTCTCCGAGTTGTGTTAAACCTCTTATTGTCGTTTGACAAACCTGAATTTCCTCTATTTTCAGATGGACCGTTTGTTTCCACCGCGTCCTACGACACAGCTTGTGCTTCGCACTTGGGCTCGTGATGCCCCTGGTTTTCCAGCTGTCCTGATCGCTCTCATGACCAGACTTGGCTACCGTTGGTACCCTGAGTACTTGGTTTATGAGGTTTACCGCGAGTTCAACCAGGAACAGTACTATGCTGAAGTTCGGATTTATGATCAGCAGAACAACTCAGACACCGAGCTACACCTTTATCACGGATTAGGCGTGACGATTGAGATGGCAGTCCATGATGCCGCCTACTCTGCTGTCGTACGTCTACGAGGGGAGCACAATGCTATCTTGGATGACTCTGAGTTCCGATACATTCCGTATGCCCCTGCTGGAGATGCTACCGGATACTACACAGCTATCTGTGCCCCGTACGAGCCTCGTCGCTACGACCCGCGCGTTCTGATTCAGTGCACTCAGGCTCTGGATCGCACTGTTCGGGTTCTTGCCGTCGAGTTGGTTGCCACTCGAGCACGTCTCTACGATGCTATGACGCAGTTGCTGCCCGCTGTTCGTGCAGGGATACATCCGGAGCACATCCTTTATCCGCGCAGGACTCAGATGTATGCTGGTATTGACTGGCCTGCTGTGGGAGGTCACACACCTGCACGTGGACCTCTTCTTACAGTTCGAGACCGGGTTCTGCATCAGAGTGCACATGGAGCACAGGATCCTTCCGCGACGAATATTCGTCGTCCGCACTCGCAGTTACCCCGTTACAGTGGTTTTCTCCGGCGTTGATGTAGCCTTTGCTATGTCTCGTTGTGTACTTCCTTACCGCGTGCCTGCGCGCCGCCTAGTATGTCTAGCTTTTAATTTGCGCTGTTATGCTGTCCGCATGTACCCAACTTTGTGTATGGATCTGTATGTCTTAATCGACTACTGTTATGTATCTATTACACTGCTTAAAGTATTGTCGTGTTACATCATACTTGTCGCTGCTTCAAGGATCCTATTAGAGCTGTGGATCATGAAGTGCTTGAATTACGGGAAGATCTGTCATATCCAGAATATCCCATCCGTATTCTTGATCAAGCTGAGCGTCGAACACGTCAAAAGTCAATCAAGTTCCTCAAGGTTCAGTGGTCAAATCATTCTGAAGATGAGGCCACTTGGGAACGCGAGGATCGTCTTCGCGATGAATACCCCGCTTTGTTTCTTTCTACCTCCTAAATCTCGGGACGAGATTTCTTGTAGTGGAGGAGATTTGTAACACCCCCTGTATTAAGCTACAGTGATCACCCTTTTGATGAGGCCATGTCATCATGATTAATAGTGCATAATCATCATTAGCATCATATTGCATTTCGACTCCTAAGTCAAATTCAAATTTAAATGAAAGTGGAATATAAAAGTTGTCCAACATAGAAACTAAAATGTCAGATAAATAACAAATATTCCAGAGGCTATTCTAAAATTGAAACCAACATCATTGGAATTGGATAAGTGACTCGAACAACCAAGAGAAATCCCCCCCCCAGGACCCCAATGGGCCACGGCCACAGGCCGGCCCAGCTCCCCCCCCCTCTCTATAATTGCGCTCCCAGGAGGCACCGAACCTAATCCCCCCCACCGACACATCCCCCCCCTCCGGCGCTCCCCCCCCCCGATCCATTCGGATCGGGCGCTGGCCCGATGCCGCCTCGCCCTCGCATCGACGCCGCTCGCCGCCGGAAGCCGCGGACCTCGTCGGCGACTCCCACTCTCCGTCCGTGACCTCTTCCCCGTCCTAACCCCTCGAGCTCGAGCACCGCTGACGCCCCCCTACAGCTCGCGGTGACACCGCCGCCGCCCGCGCCCTCCTTCTCCCTCGTCAACGCCGCTCGCCCGCACTGCCTCTGCGCTGCCGCTGCTCGCGCCGCCACGCAACCATCCCGCCGCGCGCCCGCCGCTGCTCGCGCCACCGCGCCCCATTGCGCTGCTCCGCCCAGTGCTGCCCGCCGGCCCTGCCCGCGGCTCCGCCCGCCCTGCCGAGCAGCACCGCGGCACCGCGCCCGTTAGCCTGCCCCGTGCCCCGTGCCAACTGGCCTGTGGCCAACCCCCCGGTGTCGTGACGAACGGGCCCGCTGCCCAGAAAACGGAAAATAAAAAAGAAAGATAAGTAAAATGAGACATTATTAAAATTAATAATTAATTAATAATAATTAATTAGTTAAATTTATTAGGTTTAATTAACCATGTTAAGTAATCTTAATTTGGTAATTAGTTTAAGTATTAAGTAAATAGTTCATCACTAATTAACTAACCAAGTCTATGACAGGTGGGGACCCACGTGTACGAAGAAGATGCTGACATAAGCATGAGTCATGCTTGTCATCAATACTGTTTCGGATAAGTTATTTAAATAAAATAATTAAATTCCAGAAATAACAAAAACTTTAGGAACATCAATTAAATAAATCCGTAACTCAGGATGAAAAATACTTAACATGAAAACTTGCAGAATTCCGATACGAACCCGAATTACGCCCTCATCGTATTTTTCCTTTCAGATGCCTCAGCTATGAGAACATTGAAACTTTTAGACCGATTTCGATAAGATGTCATAGTACCAACTTTGATGCTGAAATTTTCAGCCCCCCTCTAACCCTTCCACCACTATGTAAGGAGGTGGAGAGGAGCTCTCCACAACCACTCAACTCTCTCACAAAATGGCATGCATGATCTGCCTTTCTTTCTCCCTCCCCGAAATAGTTTCGTAGAGCCGAAAGGCTGTCTGGGTTCCGATGGGAACTAGTTCTGGACGATGAAGCCCTGCCAGATAGATGACACCTTATGTGTGCAAACCCCATAGAGAGGTCGTAGGTTTGATCTTTCGCCCGAGGGGCTGTTCGAGTGTCCTCCGAAGGGCTGTCCGAGTGACCGTAAGAGTTTCGAGGGTCCTCCGAAGGGCGTCCGCGACACCATCGAGGGGACTGTCCGACTGCCTCCCGGAGGGCTGTCCGAGGAGTTGATGAGGGAGAACATCCTCGCAGTTGGGAGTTGTAAATCCTAGCTACGGGGATCTGCACCAACGATCATATCGACTCTACTTCGCTGCGCTACGAGGTCGGTAACGAAAAGATCAAACCTTGTATGCCTCTTCATAGTGGTCCGGGCTGGTGCGTAGGTCAGAAAAGTTTGGTTTTCTGCTGCGTTCCCCTACAGTGGCATCATGAGCCATGCTATACATAGATGCAGGTTGCGATTAGAATACATGAGATGTATGGGTGTTGCACAATATAATTAGTAGTAGATGAGTTCTATGGCTGAAAAATTATTTGTGCGAGTAGCAGATGAAATCTGTAACCCGATGTTCTTGTTGCTTCCCTGGAATTTGCATATTTCTGATCTTGAAACAACATGGTGGAGTTTCAAAGTTCTGGGCATCCGTGACCTGGTTGATCAATGAAGTGCTAAACGTTATTGGAATTCCATAGTTAGAGAGAAAGATGAAATTTCGCAAGACTAAAGGGCAATGTAGATATGATTGCACGGGGGTCATGCGTAGACGAAGTTTAGTATGGGGCTTGAGATTTTATTATCTCGTGTTTCATACACCCCACAAAGTTAATCTAGCGACTTGAATAATCATGCTTGATTATAAACGTTGGTAGCTGCGGTTTGGTTGAAACCTTAGAAGCCACGGAAAATAAATTTTGCATAAACCGATTAGAGGTGTCTAACTTGGTTTACAGGATGGTGCATATGATGTGGTATAGCAGTGCTCATCTAATTGATCAGTATGAGATGACTATACAATGTAAATTAACATGACCTGCGTGTCATGATTCGGCATGATGGCTGGAGCCATATGATTGTCACTTTAAATGCCCTCCGTTGTCAACCTTAGTAATGCACTTATTATTATTTGCTATAGAGATAGCAATATTTGGTGCATCGACAAGGTGGTGGAAAACTTCGCAAAGGTGAACACCGACGCGAATGCCGAAGACGAAAAAAATAAAGACTTCTCCGTCAGAAAGGGCTACACTATATCATGCTTTTATGAATTGCCTGAGATTTTATCCCCTTGATGCATCCTTCTTGATTGCGTGGTAGTCGCTTTTATTAGGGTGATCTCTCACTTAAAATATCAAGTAGTTAGTGTTTCTCCCAAGTAGAGCACCGTCACGCCACCTATCTCTTCGGGGTATTGCAGGATTCCCTGGGTACGAACGATTAGAGAAGTGTGTGGGGCGGGTGAGTTGAGACCTTGCAGCAAGATCACTTGGTTGTCTTGATGTACTGGAAGGATCCCCTGAGGCTCGAAACACGCCATCGAAAGATGAACAAGAGTCACATAGAGATGTGATTGGCAAGTTGGCCTACCGGTTGAGATTTTTGTCATCAGTGATGATCTACATCAATGGTGAACAATTGATATGCGGGTCTTGTACACTCACAATCAATTATGAGAGATATTGATTTGAGTGGGAGCGCACTTTAGAATTAAACTCTTTTAATCTTGGTGCAATTAATTATGAACACTGTCTAAAGTGTGTTTTGCATAATAGTTGTAGATAATGGCTTGCGTTTCACCTTCCCTATTAAAAATTGAATAGTTGTAAAATCTGGTTAAAACTTTATGGTTGGTAAAGTATATGTGAGGATTGTCCTCAAGAGTGCGAGAAGGATTTGTCCTATCGCAATGCTTTGGTATCTCCCGCTAATGCTATGGATGATGTGACTCTCGTCTTCGATCCAAAAGCTAAAATCCCGTTACGATCAAGTGCAATATGTTGCTTCCATGAGACCAAACTTCATAAAGTTTGGGATAGTTATGTGATATTCATGGAACTGAAAATTATTTTCAGACCAAACAAAGGCTAAAAGTATGAGATATCCAAAGCGATGTTTGTTTGCAAACTATTAGTAAAAGTGTTTACTATGTATTAGACTAATAACAGAGGGATCCAGAAGAACGCCTATCATGAGATGAAGGTGAATAAACACACAACTTAAAGAGAAAGGAAATGTCCAAAGGGTGTTAGTGTGACTACTGTAAACACCCCTGTATTAAGCTACAGTGATCACCCTTTTGATGAGGCCATGTCATCATGATAATAGTGCATAATCATCATTAGCATCATATTGCATTTCGACTCCAAGTCAAATTCAAATTTAAATGAAAGTGGAATATAAAGTTGTCCCAACATAGAAACTAAAATGTCAGATAAATAACAAATATTCCAGAGGCTATTCTAAAATTGAAACCAACATCATTGGAATGGATAAGTGACTCGAACAACCTCAAACAGTGGATAAAGATAATATTTATAACCATTTATTAAATCTGAAATAAATATGGAATTATGTTTTGTCCAAACTAATTTTAGGTTTAAGGAATAATGCACTGGTATTTATGAAAAGGTCACACTTTTTACAAAGAACCCTTTGGGGCCTAAACATTTAACAGTAGAGAAAGAGAATAAAGAAAAGGAAAAAAAGAAACAGAAAAGGATAAAGGAGCAACCCCCCCCCCCCCCACGGCCCAACAGGGCCGAAGCCCAGCCGGCTGGCCCACCTGCGTCGCCCCTGGCCTATAAGGCCCCCGGCCGAACCCTAGCCCCCTCCCGATCCACATTCCCCCCCCCCGGCCGCCCCCTCCCTGCGTGGATCTGGATCGGGGCAAACCCCGATCCCGTCGCTCGTCGCCGCGACGACTCGCCGCCCGCGCCAGGACGCCGCCGCCCGGAGCCGCGCATCCCCGCCGGGCTGCACCTCGTCTCCGTCGCCGTCGTCCCGTCGACCCGCCCGACGCGCCGACCGCGCACCGTCTCCGCCTCGTCTCCGACGCGTCGCGGACCGCCGTCGCCCTTGACCTCGCCGCCTCGCCGGACTCCACCGACGCCGCCTCACCCGTCGACCCGTGTCTCCGGCCTCCACCCCGAGCCCTCCTCGCGCTCGACGCCGACGCCCCGCCTCGACCCCGTCGCCGACCCACCTCCACTCCACGAGCTCGAGCCGTGCCCTGACCTGCACCCCCCGGTGAGGGCCACGCCCTCCCATCTCTCTGTCGCCGCCGTCGCCCCGCACTGGCCCGCTCCAGCCGCTCGCCGCGCTCGGCCCCTCCGAGTCGCACGCGCGCGCGCGCCTGCCGTTCTCTCCGCTCGCCCTGCTGGTTGCCGCGCCGCGCATCGGCGAGACCCGTCGCCAGCGCCTCGCCCATGCCCGCTCCGGCCCCTGCCTCGCCTCCGCGCGCCCTGCACCGCGCGCCGCCGCGCCCGTTGCCGCTCGCACAGCGCTGCCCCCGCTGCCTCCGGCTCCCGCAGCCGCGCGGTACCTCGCCGCGCCAAGCCCGGACTCGCTCGCCGGCGCGCGTTCTGCTACGCCGCCGCCCGCTCGCCCAGTGCGCGCTGCGCGCGTGACCCCCCCCACCGCGCGGACGCGTCGGCTCTGGACGGGCACAGCGCGGACGAGTCGGCTGTGCCACTGTCCAGTGGCCCCCCCAGAACGTTTTAATAAAAGAAAAGAAAGAAATAAAAATAAATAATAAAATAATTAAATAATTAGTTAATTAATTAGTTAATTAATCCTGATTATGTTAATCTAATTAACTAATTAGTGTTAATTAAACAGTAATTAGTAATTAAATTAATTAACTGCTGACGTCAGCATGATGTCATGCTGACGTCATCAATCACTGTTTCGGATAATGTTGAATTAAATAATTAATTAAAATTTCAGAAATTAATAAAAACTTTAGAAAATCATATCTTTTAAACGTAACTCCGATGAAAATATTTTATACATGAAACTTGCTCAGAACGACGATACGAACCCGGTACGCCCTCTGTATTCCCATCAGACGCCCGCAACTATGAGAACGTTGAACAATTAGACCGATTCGATAAATGAATAGTGTCCCACCTAATTAATAAATCCGAATAAATTCCTAAAATAACTAAATCGCTTAGTTAGGCTGTATCACCCTGGCCCTGCGTTTAGACATGTCCTGCATCCCTGTTGCTTCATTGCCGTGTGTTTACTGTTTCTTCCCCTCTTCTCTTCGGTAGACTACGAGACCGACGCAGCTGCTGGTGCCCCGACCGACTACGTTGTTGACGACCCCTACTTGCCAGACAACCAGGCAAGCCCCCCCCCTGATCACCAGATATCGCCTATTTCTCTCTATACTGCTTGCATTAGAGTAGTGTAGCCTGTTACTGCTTTCGGTTAATCCTATTCTGCTGCATAGCCTGTCATTGTTGCTACTGTTGTTGATACCTTACCTGCAATCCTAAATGCCTAGTGTAGGATGCTAGTTTGTCATCAGTGGCCCTACATTCTCGTCTGTCTGCTATGTACATTATTGGGCCGTGCTCGCCACGGGTGGCGATTGCGGATATGTATACTACTTATTACATGTGACGTCAGATGGATACTAAAGTCGGGTCGGCCGAGGAGCACCGCAGGTGATTCACGAATGGGGCTGAAAGGATTGCCTCCTCGACGGCCCCCTAAGTGACTCTTTGTTGTGGAGCGGCAGGGCACGGTTGTGACCACCTAGGAGAAAGGTGGGCCTGGCCCTGTCGTCGTCCGCGGTGATCTCATAATAACACGTTTAACGAGATTGGATATTTGATCTGAGTCTGGCCACTGGCCTATACGCACTAACCAAACTACGCGGGAGTAGTTATGGGTATCCCGGCGTCGTGGTATCAGCTGAAGCCTTCTTGAAGTCAGCGACTGAGCGGCGCGCGCCGTGTTGGACCGCGATAACGTAACCGCCGTGATCGTGTGGGTTGCTAGGTCTGCTCGCGGCGCGTACGCAACGTGCAGGAGCGCACTGGGCGATGGGCCCAGACCCCAGAGTGCCTAGGATTAGTCCGGCGTGCTGACCTCTCTGTTGAGCCTAGGTGGGCTGCGACGTGTGGATCTTCCGAGGCCGGGCATGACCCAGGAAAGTGTGTTCGGCCAAAGGGGATCGAGGTGTTGGGGAATATGTGGTGCACCCCTGCAGGGAAGTGTTATCTATTCGAATAGCCGTGTCCCTCGGTAAAAGGACGACCCGGAGTTGTATTCCGACCTCATGACAACTAGAAATGGATACTTAAAAAAAACCCCTACAAGTGACAGTTATAACCCGGTGGTCGCTCTCTCGCATGGTGGCGACGAGAAGATCGGACGGTAGGAGTAGGATTATGCTATAGTTGTTGCTTGGTTAACTTCCAACTAATCTCTTCTATTGCTTCAAGATGGAGGCTGCCAGAAGCGTAGTCTTCGACAGGACTAGCTATCCCCCTCTTATTCTGGCATTCTGCAGTTCAGTCCAACGATATTGCCTCTTTACACATATACCATGCATATGTAGTATAGATCCTTGCTTGCGAGTACTTTGGATGAGTACTCACGGTTGCTTCCCCCTCCTTCCCCCTTTCCCTTCTTGCTGGTTGTCGCAACCAGATGTTGGAGCCTAGGAGCCAGATGCCACCTCGACGATACTACCACCAGGGCGGAGCCTACTACTACGTCCAGGACGCCGACGACCAGGAGTAGTTAGGAGGATCCCAGGCAGGAGGCCCTGCGCCTGTTCGATCTGTTGTATCCCTGTTTGTGCTAGCCATCTTATGGCACCTTGTTTAACCTATGTCTGTACTCAGATATTGTTTGCTTCCGCTGACTCGTCTATGATCGAGCATTTGTTCGAGCCCTCGTGGCCCCTGGCTTGTATTATGATGCTTGTATGACTTATTTATGTTTAGAGTTGTGTTGTGATATCTTCCCGTGAGTCCCTGATCTTGATCGTACACGTTTGCGTGCATGATTAGTGTACGATTGAAACGGGGGCGTTCACAAGTTGGTATCAGAGAGCCGACTGCCTGTAGGAATCCCCCTTTCCAATTCCTTGGCCGAAGTTGAGTCTAGACAAAGAAAACCGTTTTACTAACTTGGCTGTGTGGCTTACGGGCCCACGTCGCCAACTGGGTGGTATTAGGATCTTTTATTCCTCGTCTATACTCTGGGACTCTAATCTCTTTCTACTCGGGTTAAATGAAGTTTACTAACGCCGACACTTAGGCTTCGTAAATTCTGTCTACCGGAGAGCTGGATATTGTGCGATTTCCCTGTCGTTGATTGATTAGTTGATAATCATTTTCTTTATGTTTTGTTTAACCTTTCTCTCCGAGTTGTGTTAAACCTCTTATTGTCGTTTGACAAAAACTGAATTTCCTCTATTTTCAGATGGACGTTTGTTTCCACCGCGTCCTACGACACAGCTTGTGCTTCGCACTTGGGTCGTGATGCCCCTGGTTTTTCCAGCTGTCTGATCGCTCTCATGACCAGACTTGGCTACCGTTGGTACCCTGAGTACTTGGTTATGAGGTTTACCGCGAGTTCAACCAGGAACGTACTATGCTGAAGTTCGGATTTATGATCAGCAGAACAACTCAGACACCGAGCTACACCTTTATCACGGATTAGGGCGTGACGATTGAGATGGCAGTCCATGATTCCGCCTACTCTGCTGTGTACGTCTACGAGGGGAGCACAATGCTATCTTGGATGACTCTGAGTTCGATACTATCCGTATGCCCCTGCTGGAGATGCTACCGGATACTACACAGCTATCTGTGCCCCGTACGAGCCTCGTCGCACGACCCGCGGTTCTGATTCAGTGCACTCAGGCTCGGATCGCACTGTCGGGTTCTTGCCGTCGAGTTGGTTGCCACTCGAGCACGTCTCTACGATGCTATGACGCAGTTGCTGCCCGCTGTTCGTGCAGGGATAAATCCGGAGCACACATCCTTTATCCGCGCAGGACTCAGATGTATGCTGGTATTGACTGGCCTGCTGTGGGAGGTCACACACCTGCACGTGGACTCTTCTTACAGTTCGAGACCGGGTTCTGCATCAGAGTGCACATGGAGCACAGGATCCTTCCGCCGACGAATATTCTCGTCCGCACTCGCAGTTTACCCGTTACAGTGGTTTTCTCCGGGTTGATGTAGCCTTTGCTATGTCTCGTTGTGTACTTTCTTACGCGTGCCTGCGCGCCGTCAGTATGTCTAGCTTTTAATTTGCGCCTGTTATGCTGTCCGCATGTACCCAACTTTGTGTATGGATTTGTATGTCTTAATCGACTACTGTTATGTATCATTACACTGCTTAAAGTATTGTCGTGTTACATCATACTTGTCGCTGCTTCAAGGATCCTATTAGAGCTGTGGATCATGAAGTGCTTGAATTACGGGAAGATCTGTCATATCCAGAATATCCCATCCGTATTCTGATCAAGCTGAGCGTCGAACACGTCAAAAGTCAATCAAGTTCCTCAAGGTTCAGTGGTCAAATCATTCTGAAGATGAGGCCACTTGGGAACGCGAGGACGTCTTCGCGATGAAACCGCTTTGTTTCTTTCACCTCCTAAATCTCGGGACGAGATTTCTTGTAGTGGAGGAGATTTGTAACACCCCCTGTATAAGCTACAGTGATCACCCTTTTGATGAGGCATGTCATCATGATTAATAGTGCATAATCACATTAGCATCATATTGCATTTCGACTCCTAAGTCAAATTCAAATTTAAATGAAAGTGGAATATAAAAGTTGTCCAACATAGAAAACTAAAATGTCAGATAAATAACAAATATTCCAGAGGCTATTCTAAAATTGAAACCAACAATCATTGGAATTGGATAAGTGACTCGAACAACCTCAAACAGTGGATAAAGATAAATATTATAACCATTATTAAATCTGAAATAAATATGGAATATGTTTTGTCCAAACTAATTTTAGTGTTAAGGAATAATGCACTGGTATTTATGAAATAGTCACACTTTTACAAGAACCCTTGGGGCCAAACATTTAACAGTAGAGAAAAGAGAATAAAGAAAAAGGAAAAAAGAAACAGAAAAGGATAAAGGAGCAACCCCCCCCCCCCCACGGCCCAACTGGGCGAAGCCCAGCCGGCCGGCCCACCTGCGTCGCCCCGCCTATAAGGCCCCCCGGCCAGACCCTAGCCCCCTCCCGATCCACATTCCCCCCCCCGGTCGCCCCCTCCCTCGTGGCTGGGAT
>CM022303.1:733403366-733644576 GCA_011799875.1 Thinopyrum elongatum
ATCTGGATCGGGGCAAACCCCCGATCCCGTCGCTCGTCGCCGCGACGACCTCGCCGCCCCGCGCCAGGACGCCGCCGCCCGGAGCCCGCGCATCCCCGCCGGCCTGCACCTCGTCTCCGTCGCCGTCGTCCCCGTCGACCGCCCCGACGCGCCCGACCGCGCCCCGTCTCCGCCTCGTCTCCGACGCCGTCACGGACCGCCGTCGCCCTTGGACCTCGCCGCTTCGCCGGACTCCACCGACGCCGGCCTCCCCGTCGACCCGTCGTCTCCGGCCTCCACCCCGAGCCCCTCCTCGCGCTCGGCGCCGACGCCCCGCCTCGACGCCGTCGCCGACCCCCCCTCCACGAGCTCGAGCCCGCTGCCCTGACCCTGCACCCGCGGTGAGGGCCACGCCCTCCCTCTCTCTCTGTCGCCGTCGTCGCCCCGCACCTGGCCCGCTCCAGCCGCTCGCCGCGCTCGCCCCTCCCGAGTCGCACGCGCGCGCGCCTGCCGTTCCTCCCGCTCGCCCCTGCTGCTGTTGCCGCGCCGCGCATCGGCCGAGCCCCGTCGCCAGCGCCTCGCCCATGCCCGCTCCGGCCCCTGCCTCGCCTCCGCGCGCCCTGCACCGCGCGCCGCCGCCCGTTGCCGCTCCGGCCACCGCGCGCTAACCTCGCCCGCGCCACGCCCCGCTCGCTCGCCGGCCGCGCGGTTCTGCTACGCCGCCGCCCGCTCGCCCGTGCGCGCGCGCGCGTTGACCCCCCCCCCCCCACCGCGCGGACGCGTCCGGCTCTGGACGGGCACAGCGCGGACGAGTCGGCTGTGCCACTGTCCAGTGGGCCCCCCAGAACGTTTTAATAAAAGAAAAAAGAAAGAATAAAAATAAAAATTAAATAATTAATTAGTTAATTAATTAGTTAATTAATCCTGATTAGGTTAATCTAATTAACTAATTAGTGTTAATTAACAGTAATTAGTAATTAACTTAATTAACTGCTGACGTCAGCATGATGTCATGCTGACGTCATCAATCACTGTTTCGTAATGTTGAATAAATAATTAATTAAAATTCAGAAAATTAATAAAAACTTTAAAATCATATCTTTTAAACCGTAACTCCGATGAAAAATTTATACATGAAACTTGCTAGAACGACGATACGAACCCGGTACGCCCTCTGTATTCCCATCAGACGCCCGCAACTATGAGAACGTTGAACAATTAGACCGATTTCGATAAATGAATAGTGTCCAACCCTAATTAAATAAATCCGAATAATTCCTAAATTAACTAAATCGCTTAGTTAGGCTGTATATCACCTGGCCCTGCGTTTAGACATGTCCTGCATCCTGTTGCATCATTGCCGTGTGTTACTGTTTCTTCCCCCTCTTCTCTTCGGTAGACTACGAGACCGACGCAGCTGCTGGTGCCCCGACCGACTACGTTGTTGACGAACCTACTTGCCAGGCAACCGGCAAGCCCCCCCTTGATCACCAGATATCGCCTATTCTTTATACTGCTTGCATAGTAGAGTAGTGTAGCCTGTTAATGCTTTCGGTTAATCCTATTCTGCTGCATAGCCTGTCATTGTGCTACTGTTGTTGATACCTTACCTGCAATCCTAAATGCCTAGTGTAGGATGCAGTTTGTCATCAGTGGCCTACATTCTCGTCTGTCTGCTATGCTACATTATTGGGCCGTGCTCGCCACGGGTGGCGATTGGGATATGTATACTACTTATTACATGTGACGTCAGATGGATACTAAAGTCGGGTCGGCTCGAGGAGCACCGCAGGTGATTCACGAATGGGGGCTGAAAGGATTGGCCTCCTCGACGGCCCCCTAAGTGACTCTTGTTGTGGAGCGGCAGGGCAGGTTGTGACCACCTAGGAGAAAGGTGGGCCTGGCCTGGTCGTCGTCCGCGGTGTGATCCATAATAACACGTTTAACGAGATTGGATATTTGATCTGAGTCTGGCCACTGGCCTATACGCACTAACCAACTACGCGGGAGTAGTTATGGGTATCCCGGGTCGTTGTGGTATCAGCTGAAGCCTTCTTGACGTCAGCGACTGAGCGGCGCGCGCCGTGTTGGACCGCGTAACGTAACCGCCGTGGTCATGTGTGGGTTGCTAGGTCTTCTCGCGGCCCGCAGTACGCACGTGCAGGAGCGCACTGGGCGATGGGCCCAGACCCCAGAGTGCCTAGGATTAGTCCGGCGTGCTGACCTCTCTGTTGAGCCTAGGTGGGGCTGCGACGTGTGGATCTTCCGAGGCCGGGCATGACCCAGGAAAGTGTGTCCGGCCAAAGGGGATCGAGCGTGTTGGGGAATATGTGGTGCACCCCTGCAGGGAAGTTTATCTATTCGAATAGCCGTGTCCCTCGGTAAAAGGACGACCCGGAGTTGTATTCCGACCTCATGACAACTAGAAATGGATACTTAATAAAACACACCCTTACAAGTGACAGTTATAACCCGGTGGTCGCTCTCTCGCATGGTGGCGACGAGAGGATCGACGGGTAGGATTATGCTATACGTTGTTGCTTGGTTAACTTCCAACTAATCTCTTCTATTGCTTCAAGATGGAGGCTGCCAGAAGCGTAGTCTTCGACAGGACTAGCTATCCCCCTCTTATTCTGGCATTCTGCAATTCAGTCCATCGATATTGCCTCTTTACACATATACCATGCATATGTAGTATAGATCCTTGCTTGCGAGTACTTTGGATGAGTACTCACGGTTGCTTTCCCCCTCCTTTCCCCCTTTCCCTTCTTGCTGGTTGTCGCAACCAGATGTTGGAGCCCAGGAGCCAGACGCCACCTTCGACGACTACTACCACCAGGGCGGAGCCTACTACTACGTCCAGGACGCCGACGACCAGGAGTAGTTAGGAGGATCCCAGGCAGGAGGCCCTGCGCCTGTTCGATCTGTTGTATCCCTGTTTGTGCTAGCCATCTTATGGCACCTTGTTTAACCTATGTCTGTACTCAGATATTGTTGCTTCCGCTGACTCGTCTATGATCGAGCATTTGTATTCGAGCCCTCGTGGCCCCTGGCTTGTATTATGATGCTTGTATGACTTATTTATGTTTTAGAGTTGTGTTGTGATATCTTCCCGTGAGTCCCTGATCTTGATCGTACACGTTTGCGTGCATGATTAGTGTACGATCGAGCCGGGGGCGTCACACTTACACACCTAGGAAGTCCAGGGCTAACGCCACTCTTAAGTTCGGTGCTTCTTTTGAGAGTAGGAGAAATACTAAAAGTTAAACTGTTAGAAGTATAAAGGCAAAAAGAGAGAAGACTGGAATATCCAACTCATGTATGAATGTCATACAAATTATTGATGTATAGAAGGCTGGTTAAAGAAATAGTTCTTGGGAATTATGATTAAACATGTTGATCACTGATTCTTGGGTATTGTGAGTTGATCACAGAGATACCCGCTCGATTGCTTTCCATTGCAATTCGATGCAAGAACTACTACGGCCTAAAAGACTTGCCGGAGTGAGGTTTAGATACGCGCTGGGAACATAGTAAATGTTACTATACCTTCCATCGGTGTATTAAATTTGTATTTATTTTCATAATTCATTTTAGAGTTTTACACACTCTAGCCCTTTGCATAAGTTATCTTGCAAGAAGGTTGTTCATAAGAGAACTTTTGATGTTCGGTGTTATGAATAACATAAGGGCCATACTTTCATTATGAATGAGATGTATGTTATGAATGTTGATAATAATACATTACCTCTATATTTACTTTCATAATTCATTTTAGAGTTTTATACACTCTAGCCCATTTGCATAATGTTTGTTGTAAGAGTGTTGTTCATAAAAGAACAATTGTTGTTCAGTATTATGAATAGCATAAGGGCCATGCTTCCATCATGGATGGGATGTATGTTATGAACGTTGATGGTAATATGATACATCCATAACACTGACGCTAAATGTCATAAGACTAAAAGAATACCACACATGTGTGGCACTGCATTTAGTCACATTGGAGAAACCCGCATGGAGAAATTCCATAATGATGGATTTTGAAGTCGTTTGATTGTGAATCATCTAACACTTGCAACTTTCCTTCGAAAAGTGAAGTGACTAAAATACCATTCACATGCCATAAGGAACAAGCAACAAACTTATTGGTGATCATACATTTTGATGTATGTCGTCCGATAAATGTTGTTGCTGGCAGTGGATTTGTCTATGTTCTGAAATGACTAAAGTAGATATATGGATATTTGCTTGATGAGATGTAAGTCTGGATATTTTGAATTCATTCAAAAGATTTTCAAAATGAAGTAAAAATTATTGTAACAAGAAAATTATGTTTCTGCAATTTGATTGCGGAAAGGAATTTTGAGTTACAAGTTTAGCGAATGTCTGATGAGTTGTGAAAAGAGTTTCATAACTTACACCTCCCGGAACACCACTGTGAGTGGAATGTCTGTGAAGATGTATTCAAACCATTTATGACATGGTAAGATCAAAGATGACATAAATCAATTTTCCATTGTCCCTTTTAAAAGTAATGCTTAAGAGACTGCGGCTTTTACACTGAAATGAGCACCATCAGATCTGTTGAAATGACGCCATGGTATGGTACACCCAACCATGATATATCTTTTCTTAACATTTGGAATATGGGGCTTGTGTAAGATATTTACAAACCTATTCCAAATCAGACAAGTGCTACTTTGTAGGTTATCCCAAGTTATTGGGTATTCCTCCCTCACTATACCAAGGCAAAAAGGTTTGCCACAAATTACGGTATGATTTTGTAGAAAATGGTTCTTACAAAAGGATGAGTGGGAGGACTGTGCAACTCGACGAGATAACAGTATCTTCGTCATCAGATCAAGGGAAAGGAACCTTGGAAGTGATTCCAAAGTTTCCTATTGTGACTGATACGGAAGCCTCTACATGAGATGTATGGACTTCGGTCGAACTTGCAGCTGAACCACGTAGGCAAAACTCGTGCAAACCTCTCAGGTGCACAGACGAGATAGTGTTGCTAGGCAACAATGTACCTACGATACACAAGGAAGCGTTGATGGGCCCTGACTCCAAAATTGGCTAAATGCCAATACAATCCGAGATAGTTTCCATATGAATGATTCAAGGTTATATCTTGATAAACCCTTCGGAAGACTTGGAGTCTAACAAACATTAATGGAACTATAAACTGATGTGGATAAAATGTTTTATCCATAAAGCTCGACTTGTTGCAATAACAAATTCAAGGAGTTGACTACGATGAGATTGTCTCACCGTAGCGATGCTTATAGTCAGATCGGGTTAAACTAGCAATTAATACATATTTCTATCATGAGATATGAAACATGGATGCCAAAAGGATTTCCATAAAATGGAAATACAAAGCAGGACTTGTATGTGATACAGTCCAAAGTATTTTGTCGATCCAGAGGATGCTATTGAGTATGCAAACTTCAGAGTTCCAGCGATGGACAGAAGAGAGCAAAATGGAGTTGGAATCTTCGTTTTTGATGAAATAGTCAAAAGAGTTTGATTTCATCAATGGATAACAAAGATGCTTGTGGTTACAAGAAAGTAAGTGGGAGCATAATAATATTTCTAAAAACCTTGTGTGCTTGACACATTGTTAGTTGGAAATAATATAAATTTCTTGACATGAATTTGGGCTTCATTGAAAAATAATTTTTTGATAAAGTGCGTGGGTTAGGTAGCCTCGATATTAGGCATATTTATCTATGGAGATAAATATGGCCTAATAGGCTAAAGCCAAAAATACATATTGACAAGATGTTAAAAC
Organism: Thinopyrum elongatum; assembly: GCA_011799875.1. NCBI lineage: Eukaryota > Viridiplantae > Streptophyta > Magnoliopsida > Poales > Poaceae > Thinopyrum > Thinopyrum elongatum. The sequence goes on from CM022303.1 coordinate 733,409,146, forward strand.
AGTTGAACATTAAAACACCAAGGAGTGATTCTTGCCGAAGTCACATGGAAAGAGTTTTGCAAGACTCCGTGTCCCAAAACACTTATGAGCAAAATACATGATGGAGATTCCTCACACTTTCATGTTTGGATTAATCATGTATTCCATGGTATGTAAAACAACCAGATATGTCCGATACTCCCAAGCAGTTGTGAGTATAGATACCAAAATGATCAAAGTACTGATGATGGGGCAATAGTGAAAGATGTCATTGAGTACTAGAGTAGCACTGATGACATGTTTTCTCGCAAGCAGAGATTATGAAGTGCTCGTTGTAAGTAATTACATTGATACAATCTTCATCAATGCTCCATGCGATTTTTGATTTAACTTAAGGGTTTTGTGTAATATACGATATGGTGGCACGGTGTTTTGGAAATCGTTCCAAACAGGTTACTGTGGTGAATTCTATAACAAAGGCTAAGTATGTTGCCGCTTTCAAAGCGACATAGAAGATGTTGAATCATACAGTTCATTCATGAACTTATTATGGTTCCAAGATGGCTTTGGTCAATGGAACACTATTGAAGATAGTTGCTCCATAGCTCAGTCTGAGGAATCAAGGTTTGACCAGTGATTCACATATATACGAAGCCAAGTCCACACAAAATATGAATTTTGTGAAAGCGTGAAAATGCGAGGATATGTAGAGATACACACTGAACTGAAGTTGTCAGATCCGTTGGACATCAGGCTATACCGCAAGCGAAGCATATTTTACACCGGTATGCCATAGGTGTAAAGTGCATTAGCATTGACTAGATAATTGATTCTAGTGTGAGTGGGAGTCTGTAGGAGATATGCCCTAGAGGCAATAATAAATGCTATTATTTATCTCCATCTTCATAATTATGTTTATGTTCCATGCTATAACTGCTATAGTTCTCGAGTCTGCAATAACCACCAGGCTCGAAGGAAGACTCATATGCACGTGTGGAATAATAAACGGTAAAATGTATTCCTAGTCTGGCCTCTAAGACTAGCTCAAGTGTTGCATGATGGTTCTGTTTTCCTGATCATGGGCATGACTATGCCGGCAACTTTGAGGGCACAATGTTAGTAGAACACTTGTGTTGAATCGACCCTATTGATGTTATGCTATGAGATACATTCGTCATAAGTTAATGGTTAATAACACAAAGAAAGTTAACATTTCCATAATTCCTTAGACCATGAGAGTGTCGAGTTTCTTCATGCTTGCTTCATGAACTTTGGGGTTTGTTAAACGTCATCCGTAGATGGGTGGCTATTACGGTGGCTTACGGGTTCATGGAAAGTATGTCAAGGGACTTGATAGCTCAAGATTGGGATTTGCTCCTCCGACGATGGAGAGATATCTCTTGGCCCTCTCGGTGTTACGGTATCCATCATCATCTAGCCAGACACATTATGATTTGATCATAGGGATGCCGGAACACGGGTACGAGAAAAGAGAACAAAACCGGTAACGAGGTAACTGGCATAGTGGACAAGTTGTTGATCCACGGGGATGCCAATAAATCTCACCTCGGGTATTTGTAACATATCGTGAAGCAACAGGAATAGCACACGACAACTGGAGGTTCACTCAAATATTTATTCGTGTGGGTATAGGGGTCAATATGGGTGTCCATGGCTCCGATGTTGATCATTGATCGGAAAGTGTTCCGGTCATGTCTATACTTCACCGAACCTATAGGGTCACATGCTTAAGGGTCATCTATCTGCTAAATACTAGACAAGGAGTCCGAGAGAAAGTCAGCGGAAAAGTTTCGGAGACGACGAAAAAGTTCCGGAGAGAAAACCGGAAGTGTTTCAGAGTTAACAAAAATGTTTCGGAGTTTGACCACCATACCAAAAATGTTCTGGAGCATGCCCAGAATATTTTAGAGGGTGTCGAAAATGTTCTGGGACCTTCAGGAGTTTTTCTGGAAATTACACGCGGGAAAACATCTTGTCACAGTGAGAGGGGACAAGATCCCACGTTCTGTGGGGGCTGTTTTTGGGGGCGCCCCCTTTGTTGGTGGACAAGGTGTTGGGGGCAGGTGACATGGTGGGGGGCAGCCCCCACAAATGGTGGAATGTGTTGGGAGGAGGTGGCAGCCCCATTTTGGGGGCGCCATGGATGTTGGGGGGACCCCCCATGGCACATCTCCCCACCTTTGGTGGGTGCATCTTTTTTTGGGGCGGGGGGCCCTCGTGTGAGCTGAAATTTTCAGCCCCCCTCCACCCCTTCCACCACTATATAAGGAGGTGGAGAGGAGCTCTTCACAACCACTCCAACTCTCTCACAAATGGCATGCATGATCTGCCTTTCTTTCTCCCTCGCACGAAATAGTTTCGTAGAGCCGAAAGGCTGTCTGGGTTCTGGTGGGAACTAGTTCTGGACGGTGAAGCCCTGCCGGATAGATGACACCGTATGTGTGCAACCCCATAGAGAGGTCATAGGTTCGATCTTTTACCCGAGGGGCTGTTCGAGTGTCCTCCCGAAGGGCTGTCCGAGTGACCGTCCGAGTTTCGAGGGTCCTTCCGAAGGGCTGTCCGCGACACCGTCCGAGGTACTGCCCGACTGCCTCCTGGAGGGCTGTCCAAGGAGTTGATGAGGGAGAACATCCTCGCGGTTGGGAGGTTGTAAATCCTAGCTGCGGGGATCTGCACCAATGATCGTCATCGACTCTACTTCCGCTGCGCTACGAGTCGGTAACGAAAATGATCAAAACCTTGTATGCCTCTTCATAGTGGTCCTGGGCTGGTGCGTAGGTCAGAAATTTTTTGTTTTCTGCTACGTTCCCCTACATTAGCGTGCATTAAATACTATGGGGTCGAGTATCTCTAATACTAGCTTCTTTCAACAAATTTTCTCAACACCCAAGTTTTCTAGAGACTTTCTCTTATGCATGGTTATCTTGTTATCATTACTTCCTTTACAAATTAGTCCCATGGGAAGTCTTGGTTATCTAGATGAAATAGAGCAAAGGCTACTTAATTAATTAACCTAAACGAATAAAAACTTTGTGCTAACTATCAAGACCTACTCCCAGTTGAATACATCACACATGCAACTACTACAACTAGCATAAGTATTTCAAGCTCAAAAAGCGGGAGTCGTAGGACATACCTCACATCCATGAATGTTCACGCTTCGCTTCTTTATGATGTGTTCCTCGTCACTCAGCGTAGATCAACTCCGCTGTAAAAAGAATTAGCAAAAAATGCAAAGGAAAATCCGCAGCGGATGAAAAAGCGAAGGAAAAACTTATTATATTTTTGGTATTTTTGGTTTTTGAAAACTAACGTGTAAGAGATACGAATAAAACAGCGAACAAAGCAAAGCTTTGAAAAACAAATGGAAAAGAAAATGAACTAAAGGAAAAGCAAAATGTTGGAACAGACCAACATGAGTTTTTCGAAGCTCTCCACGAGCTTAAGTACAACCTCATTACAATTTATTCAAATAAACTTTGCCACATCTTGATGTAGACATGAAGACGACCTCCCAAAGCTTAGGCTATTGCAAGCTCAAACTCGACAGCTCATTGTGGCGGCGGCTGATAATAACCTGGAGTCCATGCGTGGCTCCATGTGGAGAAGTGGGATGCCATGTACTCGGTGTTCTCTCGAATAGAGTTAGCGTGGTCGTTCATGTTGTCGATGTAGTCTCCGAGGTTGTTGGCATTGGCGTACATGGCAAAGGGCGTTTCCCCTTCAATGTCATCCTCTGGCTGCACCTCTTGTTCCGATGCGAGTTCTTCTTCATCCACCTCCTCAGGTTTGGGAGTCTCAAGGTCAAAATCCTCATCCTCTTCATAATGCAAAATACCCTCCTCGATCGAGAAGCGTTTAGCACTAGTAGAAAAAGGCCCATTTGTCCCGGTTCATAAGGCCCATTTGTCCCGGTTCTGGAACCGGGACTAAAGGGTCGGGACTAAAGCCCAATACCTTTAGTCCCTGTTCGCCTACGAACCAGGACAGATAGGGCTCCACGTGGCCGCTGCGGCGAGCCCAGGCTGGAGGGCCTTTAGTCCCGGTTGGTAACACCAACCGGGACCAAAGAGCATCCATGCGTCAGCAGCTCAGGAGCTGGGGTTTTTATTTTATTTTTTGAAAGGGGGGGGGTTTGGGGGTTTTGTAGGGTTAATTTAGGGGTTTCATATATTGTGTTAGCTAGCTAATAGAGAGAAGTGTCCTTTCTTATCTCCGTGCTTGGTCGACGCTACGTACTATACGTATAGAGAGGACTCGACACGCTAGCTAGTAAGAAAATGAAGGAAACCATTAAGTACACAAGATCGTCATGAACATATACAGAGAGAAGTGATCGACCTCCTCCTTCTCCGAGAGATTGGTCGAACAACAAGTTTTCGTATATCTATCCGACGCTACTAGCTACATATATACAATATAAGATCTCTTACAATCCCTAACATCTGATGTCAAGTTTCACATGGTATTCTTCGGCTGGATTGATGACGTGGTCAAGAAAGAATCCCGCCAATTCCTCTTGAATTGCTTGTATGCGATCTTGTGGTAGGAGTTCATCCCGCAGCTGCCAAATCTAATTTGAAGAAGGGGGTCAATACATATATATGAATGAAACTCAACACAAATGATGGTAATAAAATAAACTTGTGAATATTATTGCTTACGCACTTCATATTGTTTTTCAGAGTAGCCCCGCTTAGAGGTCGTCGCATTGTAGATGTACTCGCAAATGTAGTATCCATAAAAATTATTCCCGCCTTCCTGCCACAACCACTTTACGAGAAATAGAGGTCAATCAAACTGATAATCAAGCATTATAAATGGTATTGATGAAACCAGCTAGAATCAATGGGAGATGCACAGAACTAGCTAGTAGTACTTACTTTCGGGTGTGTAAATCGCAGCTCCCCCGGCAGTCCCGGAGCTTCTGCGGTGAACACTTTCCAAAACATGCGAGACAAAGAAAATATTTACTTGATATCAGGAAATGAACAAAGTTGCCGATATGGTGCGATAATGATCGATTGAACTTACTTCTGGAGCATTTCAGTCATGGCCGCATACTCCTTGGGATCTTTTCGTCTTGAGTCTAAGACGGTTACTAGTCCCTGCTCAAGCTTAATCTCTAGGAGAATAAAATGGAAGCTGCGCACGCATGCATAACTCATCAATTACATTACTATAACCTCGAGTAATAAGGGAAACCGAATATGCAGAAGACAGTAACACTCACTTGAAGTTGTAAGGAAAGAGTATTTTATCTTTGTTTTGATTTTTAAGCAACGATTGTAGCAAGTTGGCCTCGGTTTCTTTCGGATTATATTTAACCGTCCATTCATCTATGAGATTTGTGTTAATGAACCCAATATCATAGATTGTGCATTTCTGCATTCGACGATCTTCAATCTGCATAATATAGTGAGGATAATTATATATACATGCAATGAAAGAGCTGAGCTATATATAGAGACTTAATTATAGAAGTATAGTACTTACAGACAGTAGCAAGTGATGATTATTTTATCGAGGTCCTTTTGATTGAAAAACTGGAAGAACTCCTCAAATGGAACAGACAACAGATCAATTCCAACGAGGTCGTGCTCCTCTTTAACTCTCAGCGTCAAAATATCCTTCCCAGACTTGCAGGTGTCTATGTACCACTTATGGAATCTTCGCATCATCGTTGTTAGAGGAGGATCACCAGGTCTGACGAGAGGCTTCCCGTACCGGTATTTGTGTTCGTCCACCTCCATTGTATCAAAATGTGCATCGTCGGACAGGTAATCACCAGGATTGGTACCGGGCAGCATCCCCAGCAGATTTGCGACGATATCGCTAGACACCTTGAGCGTGGGGCACGATTGGTTCGCCTGTTCGCCGAGCTAGGGAATTTTTTCCCCACTTCTTCGTTCTTGTAACCTTTTGTCACTTGAAGTAGTTCCCGACCGGGGCGCTCCTTCCACTGCCTTTTTAAGAGCGCGGACATGGTTGTCATCCGGCGGAGGCGGTGGTGGTCGCTTCAGGGCATCCAAAGTGCACTTCAGGGCATCCAAAGTGCGCTTCAATTTCACCGGATCTATCTTCTCCTCCGGAGGTGGATTTTTCTTTGCAAAAAAGTCCTTCACTTCGGCTCGACAGATCTGCACGTTTTCCTCATTGGTCCTCTCGTATGGTAACTTCTCTAGAGGCGTGAGAGTCGGACCGAATCTGTATTGCCTCCCGCCTCTGGCAGTACTGCTAGACGCCGGAGCAGCCGGAGCGGCTGCGGCTGTCTTCCTTCGTTGCTTACGAGGCGGAGAAGGAGGCGGAGTGCAACGACGCGCCGGAGCAGCCGAAGCGGCGGCGGCTATCTTCCGCTGTTGCTGATGAGGCGGTGGAGGAGGCGGGCTGCTCGGACGCGCCGGTGCAGGCGGAGAAGGAGGCGGAGTGCCGCCACGCACCGGAGAAGGAGGCAGAGTGCCCTGATCACTCGCCGGAGGAGGAGGCGGAGTGCCCTGACTCGCCGGAGGAGGAGGAGGAGGCGGAGGCGTCCAGTTCGGAAGGTTGATGAGCTCCTTCCGCCATAGACATGGAGTCTTCAGAGCAAGACCCAGCTGAGTCTCCCCTTCACCGGTAGGGTGGTCAAGCTGGAGCTCCTCAAATCCCTCCGTTATTTCATCGACCATCACAACAGCATAGCCTTGTGGAATCGGAAGGCATTGAAAAGTTGCGCCGGGTTGAGGAGGTGCAACAGAGCCGACAGCCGCCTTGACTTTGAGGTGCTGCCATTGCGTCATAAGGTGGCAATCTTGAGCCTCCGTGATAGCAATCACGGGGTAGCTGGGAGCCGTGAAGTCAGGCTGCTGAAGGAGCTCGGTGGAAGCCACGCTGCTTCTCCGCTGAGATGGTGGGGTAGCTTCTGGGGTAGCTCCGGCAGGTTGCTGGCTCTGAACTAGTAGTGCTTGCTCCTCTAGCTCTAGTACCCTTGCATTCAGCTTCCGCAGTTCGGTCTGCTCCACTTTCCTCCTCCTCTCCCGGGTTTTGTAACTGCCTGCGCTGGGAAACCCAACCTTCCACACAACGGAGCCTGCCGTGCCTCGTGTTCGTCCTAGGTGCTCAGGATTCCCGAGGGCCTGTGTGAGCTCGTTGTTCTCTCTGTCGGGAACGAACGTCCCTTCCTACGCTGCGGCGATATACTTCTGAAGCTTCTTGATGGGTATTTCAAGTTTCTCCTTCGTCCAACGGCACTTCCCTGTTTCAGGGTCCAAGGTTCCCCAACCCCGAAGAACCAAGTCCTTGATCGGTCTGGCCAGTTCAATGTCTTTGGTTCGACCCCTTTATCAAGCAGGTCCTTCTCAGCCTTGTCCCACAACGGCCGGGCTTTGAGGTAGCCACCTGACCCCGTGCGATGGTGATGCTCCTTCTTTGCAGCATTTTTCTTGTTTGTCGCTGACATCTTCTTACTCTTCTCCGATGTCTTGTGGGCCACAAATGCTGGCCAGTGATCTCTTATCTTCTCAAATCGGCTGGTGAATTCTGGAGTCTTCCCTTTGTCGACAAACGTTGATTTCAACTCATTCTTCCACCTCCTGAATAGATCTGCCATCTTCTTAAGAGCATGAGCCTTGACCAATGGCTCTATAACTGGCTTATCCGGATCCTCCTCTGGCGGTTGGGTGAAATTTGCCTTCAGCGCGGTCCAAAGATCATCTTTCTGTCTATCGTTGACAAAAGACACTTGAGGGTCTTCGCTCTTAGGCTTATTCCATTGGTGGATGCTGATCGGGATCATGTCCCTAACAAGAACCCCGCACTGAGCAGAAAATGCTTCCTTGGTCCGGCTGGGTTCAATCGGTTGGCCATCGCCCTTGATTGCTGTGATCATGAACCTTTCATCCTGGCGCAACCTTTTCTTCGGGCCTCGTCTTGTTACCGAAGTTTGGCTCGATCCGGAGGGCTAGAAAAGAAGAAAGAAGAGAGTTAATATGTGTACATACCAAAAAAATTAATGCATTAATTAGCTAGTCAGCACAGGCTTAATTAATATATATACCTCGCCGGACTTTGCAGCATCTCCTTCCTCCGTTCGCTCACCGGAGCAGTCATCACGGTCTCCTTCTTCCACCGGCATTCCGTCACCGGAGCCATCATAATCATTTCCTTCCACCTCCATTGTTCGCTCACCGGAGCCTGCTTCACCCTCTCCTTCCAGACCATCGGTGTCGTTGAGAAACGACAAGACATCACCTCCGCCGAGGATTATGTCCCCCAACAACTGTTCTGCTTCGATGTCTCGGTGCTCCATAGTTTCTGCAAATATTACAACATGGCAATTAATATACAAACATGACAGATGGATATATTAGTGCAAACGTAGACCTAGCTAGCTCGACGCTTCTACGGTTTGGGGTGGCCTCGACAATGCTTCTAGGGTTTGGGGTGGCCTAGGCAACGCTTCTAGGGTTTGGGGTGGCCTCGACAACGCTTCTAGGGTTTGGGTCGGACCGCCTCTCTCATGAATGTCCGACGTCCGGACCGACAAGGGATTTAACAAAATGACGCCATTCTGGATGTGCAGAAAATGGTCCATATTTTTCCTGATCTCATCTACCCTTCTATATGTCATGTTGTCTAGTGTCAAAGAATTCAAGAAAACCATGACTTCATCATTAGCCGGAAATGACAGGCGTATAATGGTACGAAGCTCTTCAAAGTTGTTTTGGAACGGAGTTTCCGATAGAATAATTCGCTTTTTGGTACAAAGTTCAGCAACAGCCTTCCGAATATCGCTATTTGGAAGGCCTTTGCTGAAATTCGTACCAAAAGGCGAATTATTCTATCAGGAACTCCGTTCCAAAACAACTTTGAAGAGCTTCGTAGCATCATACGCCTGTTACTTCTGGCAAATGATGAAGCCATGGATTTCTTCAATACTTTGACAGACAACGTGACATATAGAAGAATCTATACATATCTATATATATATATATATATATTATATATATATATATATATATATATATATATATATATTATTATATGAGATCAGAAAAAAATTGGATCAACTTGTCCACATCCATAATGGGGGCATTCTTGATAAATCTGGACCCTCGACCCCTGGACGACCCTCGACCCCTTGGCGACCCTCGACGCTCTACCCTAGTTCACGACCCTCGACCGCTCAGTGATCCACGACCCTCTACCCTAGTTCTCGACCCTCGACCCCTCGGCGTTCCTCGACCCTCTACCCTAGTTCCCGACCCTCGACCCCTCGGTGTTCCTCGACCCTCGACCCCTCGGTTTTCCTCGACCCTCTACCCTAGTTCCCGACCCTCGACCCCTCAGCGTTCACCCCCCCCCCCTCATGTCGAAGTTAACCGGGAGGGGGTATATCGACCCCCCCTCCTCATGTCGAAGTTATCCGGGAGGGGGTATATCGACAATGACGACATACATACATGGAAAAAAATGTTATCAGGGAGGGGGTATATCGACCCCGCCCCCCCCCCCCCCCCTCATGTTGAAGTTATTGGGGAGGGGGTATATCGACAACGACATACCCGATAAAAAATAACTTTTGCATATATAAAAGTTTTTCTTCTTCTTCCTTCTTCCTTCTTCCTTCTTCCTAGCTTGATATATATATAAAACTTTTTCTTCTTCTTCCTTCTTCCTTCTTCCTAGATATATAAAACTTTTCTAAAAATGAAACTAACCTAAAATGCACTAAATCAGAGAACATACATAGATAATTTTCTAAAAATGTAACTTTTGCATATATGAACATATATACACAGAGAACATATGTACATATATACATTTTTCTAAAAATGCAAAAAACAAATCATCATATACATGAAAAAAAAATCTGAAAAAAAAGAGGACATATAATCATATATACACACATACATATAATCTGAAAAAAAATCATCATATATCTATAAAAAAACAGAGGAGAAGGCCGGCCGGACCGAACGTGGCGGCGGCGTGGTCGGGGGAGGCCGGGGGCGCGGGGCGGCGTCGGGGCAAGACCACGGGGCGGCCGGCGTGGTCGGGGCAGGTCGGGGGCGCGGGGCAGCACCGGGACAGGGCCACTGGGCGGCCAGCGTCGAGGCAGGGGCCACGGGGCGACGACGACGAGGCAGGGGGCACGGGGCGGCGCGTCGGGGCAGGGCAGGGGCGCGGGGCGATGGCGACGAGGAGCGGGCGGCGACGGCGAGCACGGGCAGCCTGGCGGCGTCGATGAGCTCGGCGTCGTCGGGGGGCAAATGGTCGATGAAAACTGAAAAATTCACAAGTGCTGCATATATACACTAAGCATTAGTCCCGGTTCGTGGCACCAACCGGGACCAATGCCTACCTTTGGTCCCGGTTCATGCCACCAACCGGGACTAAAGGGGGTCATTGGTCCCGGTTGGTGCCACGAACCGGGACCAAAGGTGAGCATTGGTCCCGGTTCGTGGCACCAACCGGGACCAATGGGCTTGCACAGCGGCGTGGTGGTGGGAGTTTAGTCCCACCTCGCTAGTTGAGAGCGCCCCGCACCTGTTTATAAGCTCAACTGCCTCATCCCTATTGAACTCCTCTGAACTGCAGGCCTGTGGGCCTAATCTGATACTGCTATGCCTGTGGGCCTGCTGGGCCTTCTGTGGGCCTGAATCTTGGCCCAATTAGCTGGGTTTCTAGTCGTATTCAGGCCGTGGTGGCCTAGTAGGTGGCAAATTTTTTCTGTTTTCTTTTTTTCTTTATTTTTTTCTGTTTTCTTTTTTGCTTTATTTTTTTCTGTTTTCTTTTTTGCTTTATTTTTTTTGCAGTTTTCCTGTGATTCTTTTTGCTGTTAGGTCAAAAAAATTATAGACTTTCTGTTAGTGCCATTAATTTTCAAATTTGAATAGTTTAAATTTGATATCTTTTAAATTTGTGTGAATCACTAGTTTGTGAATAACTTTACTATAAAAATAGATTGTTGAGTGATTCTTTTTCCTGCACTTCAGATGAACTCCGAAGAGGTTGAAAATTGGCATGGTATCATCATTTCACCCACATAGCATGTGCTAAAAAGTTGAGAGGGTTACGGCAAAAACTGGATGCACTTCGTGTACAAAACGGACAATCTGTTTCAAAGTATCAGGGTTTCCGGAAACTCGTCTGTTACAAAAGGCATTTCATTTCTTCACATGTAACTGCAGTGATATTCTAGATCAAAGGCATCATCATAATAGTTGTGGAGAGAAAGTCTTCACTTTTTTTTCGCTTGTGTCCTTTGCTTATTGCGCCATAACCATGGATATTCTTCATCGCTTAACAGGGTGCTTGGGTCAGCCTTGACTTTGAAGGGAGGAATTTCATGAAACTTTTCATAATCTTCAGACATGTATGTCTTGCCCTCCAATCCCACGATGTCTCTTTTTCCTGAAAGAACTATGTGGAGCTTTGGCTCATCGTATGATGTATTCGCTTCCTTATCTTTTCTTTTTCTCGGTTTGGTAGACATGTCCTTCACATAGAAAACCTGCGCCACATCATTGGATAGGACGAATGGTTCGTCTGTGTACCCAAGATTGTTCAGATCCACTGTTGTCATTCCGTACTATGGGTCTACCTGTACCCCGTCTCCTGACAGATTGACCCATTTGCACTTAAACAAAGGGACCTTAAAATCATGTCCGTAGTCAAGTTCCCATATGTCCACTATGTACCCATAATATGTGTCCTTTCCCCTCTTGGTTGCTGCATCAAAGCGGACACCGCTGTTTTGGTTGGTGCTCTTTTGATCTTGGGCGATCGTGTAAAATGTATTCCCATTTATCTCGTATCCTTTGTAAGTCAATACAGTCGAAGATGGTCCCCTGGACAACGAGTACAGCTCATCAGAAACAGTGTTGTCACCTCTGAGACATGTTTCCAACCAACTGCCAAAAGTCCTGATGTGTTCACATGTAATCCAGTCGTCACACTGCTCCGGGTGTTTGGAGCGCAGAATGTTCTTGTGTTCATCGACATACGGGGTCACCAAGGTAGAGTTCTGTAGAACTATGTAGTGTGCTTGAGACCAAGAATGCCCGTCCCTGCATATTATTGAGTCTCCTCCTAGCATGCCTTTTCCAGTCAGTCTCCCCTCATACCGCGATTGAGGGAGACCAATCTTCTTAAGGTCAGGAATGAAGTCAACACAAAACGCAATGACATCCTCTGTTTGATGGCCCATGGAGATGCTTCCTTCTGGCCTAGCGCGGTTACGGACATATTTCTTTAGGACTCCCATGAACCTCTCAAAGGGGAACATATTGTGTAGAAATACGGGGCCCAGAATGACAATCTCGTCGACTAGATGAACTAGGACGTGCATCATGATATTGAAGAAGGATGGTGGGAACACCAGCTCGAAACTGACAAGACATTGCGCCACATCACTCCTTAGCCTTGGTATGATTTCTGGATCGATCACCTTCTGAGAGATTGCATTGAGGAATGCACATAGCTTCACAATGGCTAATCGAACGTTTTCCGGTAGAAGCCCCCTCAATGCAACCGGAAGCAGTTGCGTCATAATCACGTGGCAGTCATGAGACTTCAGGTTCTGGAACTTTTTCTCTGCCATATTTATTATTCCCTTTATATTCGACGAGAAGCCAGACCGGACCTTCATACTGAGCAGGCATTCAAAGAAGATTTCCTTCTCTTCTTTGGTAAGAGCGTAGCTGGCAGGACCTTCATACTGCTTTGGAGGCACGCCGTCTTTTTCGTGCCAATGTTGTAGGTCCTCCCGTGCCTCCGGTGTATCTTTTATCTTTCCATACACACCCAAAAAGCCTAGCAGGTTCACGCAAAGGTTATTTGTCACGTGCATCACGTCGATTGAAGAGCGGACCTCTAGGTCTTTCCAGTAGGGTAGGTCCGAAAATATAGATTTCTTCTTCCACATGGGAGCGCGTCCCTCAGCTTCATTCGGAACAGATAGTCCGCTGGGACCCTTTCCAAAGATTATGTGTAAATCATTGACCATAGCAAGTATGTGATCACCGGTACGCATGGCGGGCTTCTTCCGGTGATCTGCCTCGCCTTTGAAATGCTTGCCTTTCTTTCGACATTGATGGTTGTTCGGAAGAAATCGACGATGCCCAGGTACACATTCTTCCTGCATTTGTCCAGGTATATACTTTCGGTGTCAGCTAAACAGTGCGTGGTATCCCTTGTTTGTCTGTCCTGAAAGGTTACTGAGAGCAGGCCAATCGTTGATGGTTACAAACAGCAACACATGCAGGTCAAATTCCTCCTGTCTGTGCTCATCCCACACACGTACACCGTTTCCATTCCACAGCTGTAAAAGTTCTTCAACTAATGGCCTTAGGTACACATCAATGTCGTTGCCGGGTTGCTTAGGGCCTTGGATGAGTACTGGCATCATAATGAACTTCCACTTCATGCACAGCCAAGGAGGAAGGTTATAGATACATAGAGTCACGGGCCAGGTGTTGTGATTGCTGCTCTGCTCCCCGAAAGGATTAATGCCATCCGCGCTTAAACCAAACCATATGTTCCCTGGGTCACCTGCAAACTCAGCCCGGTACTTTCTCTCGATTTTTCTCCACTGCGACCCGTCAGCGGGTGCTCTCAACTTCCCGTCTTTCATACGGTCCTCTCTGTGCCATCGCATCAACTTGGCATGCTCTTTGTTTCTGAACAGACGTTTCAACCGTGGTATTATAGGAGCATACCACATCACCTTGGCAGGAACCCTCTTCCTGGGGGGCTCGCCGTCAACATCACAAGGGTCATCTCGTCTGATCTTATACCGCAATGCACCGCATACCGGGCATGCGTTGAAATCCTCGTACGCACCGCGGTACAGGATGCAGTCATTAGGGCATGCATGTATCTTCTGCACCTCCAATCCTAGAGGGCATACGACCTTCTTTGTTGCGTACGTAGTGTCGGGCAATTCGTTATCCTTTGGAAGCTTCTTCTTCAATATTTTCAGTAGCTTCTCAAATCCTTTGTCAGGCACAGCATTCTCTGCCTTCCACTGCAGTAATTCCAGTACGGTACCGAGCTTTGTGTTGCCATCTTCGCAATTGGGGTAGAACCCTTTTTTGTGATCCTCTAACATGCGATCGATATTCAGCTTCTCCTTTTCACTTTCGCACTGTCTTCTTGCATCAACAATGACCCGGTGGAGATCATCATCGGGCACATCGTCTGGTTCCTCTTGATCTTCAGCTTCCCCCATTGCAGCATCACCGTATTCAGGGGGCACATAGTTGTCATCGTCCTCTTCTTCTTCGCTGTCTTCCATCATAACCCCTATTTCTCCGTGCCTGGTCCAAACATTATAGTGTGGCATGAAACCCTTATAAAGCAGGTGGGTGTGAAGGATTTTCTGGTCAGAGTAAGACTTCGTATTCCCACATATAGGGCATGGACAACACATAAAACAATTCTGCTTGTTTGACTCAGCCACTTTGAGAAAATTATGCACGCCCTTAATGTACTCGGAGGTGTGTCTGTCACCGTACATCCATTGCCGGTTCATCTGCGTGCATTATATATAATTACGTGTGTCAAAAACCATTACAGAACATCATGAATAGATAAGTGACCAAATTAATAGAAGTTCATCAACACATTAAAACCAAAGTACATACATAGTTCTCATTGAACAACATATAGCTCTCCAGAGCATCTAATTAAACCATACATTGAAACTATGTAAAACATTTCAATGCAACAACAAATGCGATCATAATCGCAACCAAGGTAACAATTGATCCAACGGCATAATGATACCAAGCCTCGGTATGAATGGCATATTTTCTATACTTTCTAATCTTGAAGCGCATTGCATCCATCTTGATCTTGTGATCATCGACGACATCCGCAACATGCAACTCCAATATCATCTTCTCCTCCTCAATTTTTTTTATTTTTTTCTTCAAGTAATTGTTTTCTTCTTCAACTAAATTTAACCTCTCGACAATAGGGTCGGTTGGAATTTCCAGTTCACATACCTCCTAGATAAATAAAATCTATGTCACGTTGGTCGGCATAATTGTCATAAACAATAAATGAACAAAATAGTTATAAAATATAATATATACCACATCCGAATCATAGACAGGATAAGGGTTGACGGGGGCGGATACCAAAACCATCGCACTATATAATAACAAACAATAATAAAAGTAAGAAAATTATACAAGTATCTATCTAAATCATACAAGTAAGATTTTTTCTCTTTTAGAAAGAAGATAAGAACAAGAGGCTCACCACGATGGTGCCGGCGACGCGATCGGCGCGGGCGATCGACAGCGGTGAAGACGGGGACGGGACGTGACGGACCACTAAACCTAGACAAATCTTGAGGAAAATGGAGTTTGGAGGTCGAGCTTGGAGAGAAGAAAGCTTAAGTAGTGTGGCTCGGGCATTTCATCGAACACCTCATGTGCATAGGAGGTGAGCTAGAGCACCACAAAGCCCTCCCCTAGCCGGCCAGAAAAAACAGAGTAGTGGAGTGCTCTGGTTGCGGGCGAGGGGGCATATATAGGCACAACATTGGTCCCGGTTCGTGGCTGGAACTGGGACTAAAGGCCACCCTTTGGTCCCGGTTCCAGCTACGAACCGGGACCAATAGATGTGGGCCAGGAGCAAGCCCCATTGGTCCCGGTTCGTGTCTGGAACCGGGACCAAAGGGTCCAGACGAACCGGGACCAATGCCCCACGAGCCCCGGCCGGCCCCCTGGGCGCACGAACCAGGACGTATGCCCCCATGGGTCCCGGTTCCTGACTGAACCGGGACTAATGGGCTGGACTGGCCTGGACCAAAGCCCTGTTTTCTACTAGTGTAGGCATGGGAGTGGGCAACAAATGTCCCACTCCAGGAATACAGATATAGTATCTACCATGGCGAGAAACTACCATCCCGGCACTGCGGAGAATGTGTATATTAACAAGATGGTAACCTCCCAAAGGATGCGAGCCGGTGAGGTCGAGGCCAAAAGAGTTGACCAAGAAGGTGATGACTCCTCCGTAGGTGATGTCGCCTTGTGTCTGGTTGGCTTGATGGACGAGGTGAAGTAGAAGAATCGCACCTAAGTTTGGCATGTTGATGTCTGGGTGTGTAGCCTTCCCAAAGATAAGCATGTTCTCTTCATTCACTTTTGAAACTTCTACACATGCCTGCAATGTGTTAGTGATAACATAATAGAAGTAATGAATAGCAGGACACTCAATACAACTGGCCCTATGCTTGTGGCCATCGATGCACATCTCATAAAATAAGTGTGTCGGGTGCGGATGTAGCACGTCATGGACGTAATGAACATGCACGTTGTTGTTGATGAAGCCAAAACGAGTGCACCACTCTATAAGGGACATGTTGAGGTGTTGGTCCATGAGGCGGAAGGTAATCCGGTCCTCACGATCCATGTGGTTGTGCCCAACGGTGTGTGACAAGGTGCTCAAGAACTCAAGTGTCAACCAGCGGTAGGTTCTATCATCCTGAAAAACAAAGTGCTACAAACTGACTAGCACATAAAAAATTGAAACCATTACCTATGCCTAGTGTGGCGATATTAGCCTAGCATGCCCACTTGATCGATCTTACTTCCCTCTCAAGAAGTTTCTTGTACTTGCTTCGTTGGGATCTATCAGCAAAATAGATCCCTAGATAGAAAGTTTGGTGCCTACGAGCAAGTTCTTCGGATGTATGAGGGGGTGCTCCTCGTGCAAGGGCACGGGCACGAGCGGTGGAACTCCTCGTGTTGATATCTAATCAAAAATAAATTTCAGTCCAGTACAATGATGCAAGATTGAATCCTCATGACATATATAACTAACCGCAGAATTGATGAAGGAAGAGTCACTGCCGGAATCCACGAGAATGAGGATGTGACGCTTGCTGATGAAACCATGTAGGCGCAAGGTGTGCTTGGTGTTATTGCTGGCATCTGCCGGGGCATGCAAGTGCATGAGGTCGCTATCGTCGCTCGACACCCCAACTTCACCTTCCTCTTCTTGCATGTCTTGCACTTGCAGCACCTCTAACAGTTCCTTGATCACATTGAGAGGGACGTGATCAGGACACTTCCGGGTCTTGTTAAACTTCTCACCACATGTGAAGCAGAGACCCTTCGCATGGCGAAAGGACTTGAGAGACTCCAGCTTATCATCAGTCTTTGTCAGCGTTGCTGGTCTCGTCTCCTCTGCCTTGGCGTAAGACTTGGCCCGTGTACTAGACTTGTAGGATTCCTTGTTGTCCTGCTTGTAAAAGGATCGAATCTTTTACGGCTCGAGCTCGTCTTCCTGTAATAGAGCAAGAATGCAAGTAGTATCGAGATCTTTCGGGCGATGTAACCAAATTGCAGAGCGGATATCATTGCGCATACCTGACACAAACTCCTCCACAAAAACCCCTCATTTAGGTTCGCATTGTATAGTAGAATTTGGTGGTGAAGTTGTGATACGTTTCAAACGTATCTATAATTTTTGATTATTTCATGCTATTATTATATCACTTTTATATAATTTTGGTATCAATGTTCATCATTTTTCTAGACTAACCTATTAACTCTGCATGTTACTGATTTTTCAGAAAATCAATATTTACGGAGCCCAAAAAAAGGCCGGGGATTTTTGAGGAATTATTTTGCATCTAGAAGAGTCCAGAAAGCATCTGAAGGAGCCAAGAGGGGCCACAGGGCCACGACGCGGTAGGTCAGCTCTCCGGGAGGGAGGGGGCATGGGCCCGCGCCGTTGTCCTGGCCATCGCCTTTCGACGCCCTTTGGCCTATAAATCCCATATTTTCCTAAACCCTCCATGTCAATTTTCCCCGAATTGTTCCGCCGCCGCAAGTTCCTGTTCCGCGAAGATCCAATCTGGAGGCCTGTTCTGGCACTCTGTCGGAGGGGGAATCCACTTCCGGTGCCATCTTCATCAATCTTGCTGCATCCAGGGCCATGTGTGAGTAGTTCCCTTAGGGCCTTGGGTCCATAGCAGTAGTTAGATGGCATCTTCTCTCCCTATATGCTTCAATACAATGATCTCATGAGCTGCCTTACATGATTGAGATCCATATGATGTAATTCGAGTTGTGTTTGTTGGAATATGATGAATTGTCACTTTATGATCAAATCTATTCATGAATTTTGTTGAGATCCATTATGTTTCTTTGCTGCATAATTGATAGTCATATATGCTTTCTTTGGCCAAGTTTGATGGGTTGATCTTCAGAGGGAGTGGTGTATGATAGTGGGTTAAATCTTGCAATGTTCTATTCCAGTGATAGAAAGGATCAAGGGCTTGTATTGTATAGTTGCCACTAAGGATAAAACGGTGGTTTCATTATCACACTTGGATGATTTTGTTATTGTCTACATTATGCCATCTTGCTTATTGCAATACTCTATTTGTATGAACTTAATACTTTAAGATGCATGCTGGATATCGGTCTTGGGGTGGAGTATTAGTTATAGATGATGTTGGATTAACGATCTATATATCTTGAACGTAATGCCTATATGAATTTTGCCATGAATTATGATAATCATAAATATTACAATTTAATCGCTGCCCAACTGTAATTTGTTCACCACAACTTTGCTATCTTGTTCGGAGAGATGCCTCTAGTGATGCTATGGCTCCCGATCCATCTTTTATTATTGTTTACACTATTTATTTGCTCGTTCTTATATCATCTACAATCTGATCCATTTTATTATTTGCATCTATTTATCAATTCCTACCATACCATACAAGTTAACCTTGTAACTAGCAAGACGGGAAGCTTGACAACCTTCCTGGATCGTTTGGGACAAATTTGGTTTGTTAGTTGTGCACAGGTACTGATCATTAGTTGTTGTCGAAATAGTTCCAACTGGTTCGATAAACTTTGGTTCTCAGTCGAGGGAAATACTTGTTGTTGGGCTACATCATCCCTTCCACTTGGGGGTACCCTACAACTTCTATGGAAGTAGCAAGCTGCTCAAAATGCTCATAGTACTCTGTGAAAGTGCTAGTTTGCCGAAGAGCATGCAATTATCTACGATAGCTAACGTACTTGCTTTTTCCAAATTTATCATGAACCCTTCCATGCATAGCTTGCCAATTCTCTATGCGACCTTGTGTTTCTATGTTCTGCCACCACAATGCGGCATTGCTCCTGAAATTCAGGATGGCATACTGCGTCTTGAAGCATTCCTGAACCCGAAACACCTCGAAGTACATTTCACATTGTTGTTGCCACAACTTAGGATTTTCCCCATCGAATTTGGGAAATTCCATTTTCGGCGCATGATTTCTCGGAGGACGCCCCCAACTCTCTCGGTGTCCCCCTTCCTCAAATTCTCCTTCCCTACCCAAGTTGTGATGAGATGGAGAGGAGAGGAAGTTGGTTGCACCTGTGATCGGGGCTGGCAGCCGAGGCCCGAGGAGCCCGGGTGCATCGCCCCGGAAGAGGTAGGCGTCGCTCGTCGATGAGGTGGTCGGTAGCCGCGCAATCTCGAGGTTGTCGCAGTAGCTTGGGCGACGACACTGGTGTGCGTCCTGATTTGGCGCCCCTCCTGGTAGGAGCACGTACGGCGGTAAAGGAGATAGAGGCGCACCAGATGAGGTGGTGCGGATGTCGACGGTGACCGATGATGGCAGCAGCGCTTCGGTGCGCTCCCCCTCCACCTTTGCGCGGACGGCCTCCATCGTGATCTGCGTCTCCGACTGGCGCTCCTTAAACTCGGCCACCGTGCCCTTGAAGTCATTAAAGCCGTCGAGCAATTGCTTCATGAGATCCGCCACGGCCTGATTTTGGCCGGCCATCTCCTCCATCTTCTTACTCGCTGCATCAAATTGCTGATTCTGCTTGTTGGGCACCAGCGCAGGGGGTGGGGAAAAGGCTCCGAGAAACGAATTTGTCACGAACTAGTAGCTAGGGTTACAAGCAGTGGAGATTGGAGAGGGGAATTGGGGATCTGGAGGAGAACAGAGGGAAGCTTAGAGAAAGGAATAGTCTAGTTGGTCATACAATCGATGCCCTCTCACTCCCATCTCCCTGGCTTAAGACATCAGGAGAGACACTTGCTCCCGCTGGCTGGTTGTTTACATGGGCCTGGGCCCTGTTGTCACGGGGCGCAGCCCGGTCATGGCCCATGGGTCGTGACAGTCCCGAGGTGATGGAGGTGGAGTGTCACAACCCAATCTCTTCTATTCATAGATCCAAAGGTACAAAGAGGAATCTGGAGGAGAGGAGAGATTACAGGGAGAGGTAGAAGAAAGTGCAGAGTGAAGAGAAAAACAGAGAGACGAATTAGAGTTCAATTTGCACACACCCCTACACGCAAGCCAACCTCCTCTATACTCCCTCCGTTCCTTTATATAAGGTGTATATATTTTTTTGATAATTTTTTTTTTTACAATCGGTCGTTGGTTTCCCCATCGTACGTGGTCTTTTTTTTTATCACGATCTGTCTTGGTTTTCCTGTCGTACATCGCAACCTGAATTTCAGGTTAATCGCCCGTCCTATCTTGCACCACATTAATGGGCCGGCGCATCTAAGTTGTGCTGCTCTGCAGTTTATATATAAAAAATTACTGCTGGTTCCTGGGATCGAACTCTGGACGCCCAAGCAGGCTGGCCTGTCGTTGACAAACCAGTTGACCTCAGTTGCGTTTATGTGAAAAGAAGGAAACACATTATTGATATCCGTTTTTTATTTTTCTTTCACTGTGATTTCAGTTTTTTTTTGACAATATCGAGTTCAGTTTCTTTCCAGTAGAGTTCGCCATGACTTCTTATGTACAAGACGGGAACAAGAACTTCTTATCATGGGAGACAGGAACAACGCACACCCATAGTTAATTCTCCTCCTACAAATACATCAACATCCATGTCTTTTTTCCCCTACTCTTATACTTTCACGCATATAGCCCCCTTCCTAGGCTGCCACCTTACATGGCCATCAAACCCCATCATCATTCCCAGCGCACAAGAGCTTTGTTGGCCAAACCCTCACGCCATTAAAACCGCATTGACGAGGAGAATCCATTCAGGGTAAGAATACCTTGAATCATGGATCATGGACGAAGAATTTCTCCACTCAATCTACGTCGACTTCCGTGAGCCTACGTTGTCCTCGATGAGAAAATTTTCAATTATTCGCACCCATCTATTAATCTAGATGTTGCCAACCTCATAGACATTGTCCATTGTCCTATTGTTGTATTTCGCCACGCGCGCCATGATCCGTGCCATCCGTGAACGTGAACCGCATGGGAATGACGCTTCGGTGCAAACTTTTTGTGTCACTTTTGTTAACCTCGTCTTAATGTTCATATTACTGAGCCGCAAGTTAATCCGATCCACCGCCACGTGAACCGAATGTCGATTGTCGGCAGTAGCCTGTTCAACTAATTTATGCCCTTTTCCCTCATGTTTCATCGTCTGTCGCCTACTAGCTTGCTCGATGACTAAGGAGCATGTGTTCCTAACAGTACCCCTAGCGCCTTTTTTTATCTTGCCAGGTTATGCAAAAAACAAAAACATGTTTGATATAGCTACCGCCTATGAGATTGTTTTGATATAGCTATCGCGTTTTAGATAATAATTAATAGGTTCTTTGATGTAATTGCCAGATTGCTTTTTGATACACTTAATGAATTTTAAGAGAGCAATTAGTATGTACAGATGCATGTCCAGTATATAAATAAAAAATCTAAAGATAGGGCTGTTCATCCCATCAGTCGACTAGGAATCATGCCTTTGTCTCATACTAGCGTCCGAAAGATTTCAAACTGTCAATTGTTTCATCATTCTGAGATCATCGAACTTATCCTCAACCTGACCAACCTGATTCATGACAACGGACGTTTACTTCGCAGCGGAGCATATTTTTTTTTCTCTCCCGTTGCAACGCACGGGTATGTTTGCTAGTTGTACCAAAATTCAGTCATTGGCAGCCAACAGTGCCAAGTCCTAGGACGATCTTGTACAACGCAACGTAAGTATTGCTCGAGACATTGATTGACACGCCCGCTTTGCCCATCCGTCTGAGGATGGTGTGCCGTGCTATAGTGCAAAGTCATGCCCACTGCTATGAACATGTCTCTCCACACGTGACTTGTGAAAATTGTATCACGGTCAGAGATAATGGATAGTAGCACCCCATGTAAGCGAACCACCTTATCAATGAACAACTTGGAAACCGAATGAGCTGTGTATGGATGATGAGGTGGAATGAAGTGAGCGCACTTTGTTAAACGATCCACGATGACCAAAATGACATCAGCACCCTCTGACAAAGGCAGTCCTTCGATGAAATTCATGGTGATTTCTTGCCAAGGAGCTTGTGGTGGAGGTAAAGGTTGCAGTAAACCTGCTAGTTTCATGTTTGAGTGCTTTACTTGCAAACACACCATGCATTGCCTTACAAATAAATCAACTGCCAATTTCAGTCCTGGGCAATAGTAAAGCTTTTTTGCTCGTTGGTAAGTTGCGTTAATGCCTGAATGTCGTCCAACTGCACTGTCATGCAGAGTAGCTATTAATTTGGTTTGCATAGCAAGGTTGTCTCCAATTACTAACCTCCCGTTGTAATTAATCAGCCCTTATTCCAGAGCAAAGCCTTTAGCATCAGGAGAATGTATTGCGAACTATTGCAGTAGAGTAAGCATATCTGAGTCAGTGTTGTATGAATTCAACACTTCCTGAACCCAATCTAGACGATATACAGAAATTGCATTTGCTTTAAAATGATGCCCCACACGTGAGGGAGAATCTGCAACTCCATTGTCAAATCCCTTTTTGTACTTGAACTGAACTTGCAGTCCTACTAATTTGGCCATTGCCTTGCACTGCAGATCAGTAGTCAATTGTTGCTCTGTCAGAAAGCACAAGCTTTTGTGATCTGTCAGAATAGTAAAAGGGCCTGATTGCAAATATTGTCTCCATTTCTCTACTGCCATGACCACTGCAAGTAATTCCTTTTCGTATATAGATAGCAACCGGTTCATGCTACCCAATTCCTTGCTCATAAAAGCAATAGGTTGGCCCATGTGCATCAGAACTGCCCCAACTCCAGTGTCACATGCGTCCGTTTCTACAAATGGCACACTGAAATCCAAAAGTGCAAGGACTGGTGTCTGCATCATGAATGTTTTCATAGTTTGGAACGCTGATGTCACCTATTCATTCCACTCAAACCCTTTCTTTGTGTGTGAGGGGTTTGGAGATCAGACCATAATTCTGAACAAACTTGCGATAATATCCTGTCAACCCGACGAACCCACGCAATTCAGTTGCAGATGAGGGTAAAAGCCGTGATGCCATCGCTGCTGTCTTTTTTAGGATTCGTGGCCACTCCGGCGTCAGAAATAACATGTCCAAGATACTGAATGCTTTTCTGCCCAAAAGAACACTTCGAGACTTTTGCAAAGAAACTTTTGTGACACAAGGTTTCTAAAACAGAGCGAAGATGCAGCAAGTGCTCCTCCCATGAGGCACTGTAAACCAGAATGTCATCCAGGAAAACAATGATGAACCTGCGTAAGAATGGTGTGAACACGACATTCATGATGCACTGAAAGGTGGCAGGGGTGTTTGACAGACTGAATGGCATCACCCGAAACTGAAAATGTCTGTGATACATTTTAAACGCAGTCTTCTCTTCATCTGCTGGACGCATCTGAATCTGGTGGTATCCCGCGCAAAGATCCAGCTTCGAAAAGAATTTTGTTCCTGCTAACTCATCGAGTAGCTCATCCACAATGGGCAATGAAAACTTATTCTTGATTGTTAGCTTGTTCAGATGGCGGTAATCAACATAGAAACGCCAGGTTGCGTCCTCCTTTTTCACCAGCAGAACATGTTACGTAAATGGGCTCATACTCTGTCACTAGCGCGTAGCATCTCTATGAGCTGCCATTCAATCTTGTCCTTTTGAAGGGGAGAATAACGGTAAGGTCTAGCATTGAAAGGTTGCGCATCATTTGTCAATGTGATTGCATGATCCATTTCTCGTCGGGGCGGCAGCTACTTTGGTTCAGAAAATACATTAGCAAATCCTATCAGCAATTCTTGAAGATCTGGTGCTACTTCCTGACTAATTTGTGTCTCTGGATGAATGGTATCCAACACTGCCAAGGCCCACACCTCATTGTTGTTTAGCCATTGTAACAGCAATTCTGCCCGCAGCTCCTGTAGAGCCACTTGTTCCCCAACAATTAGTCCTTGGAGAGTAAATGATGCTCCTTCATACTCAAATGTGAGTGTCTTTTTTCCCCAATGACAATTCATAGGACTAAAATTTTCTAACCAATCAATGCCTAAAACTGCATCATAGGCTCCAAGATCCAATACACGCATGTCCATGGTAAAAACTTGCCCCTGAATGTGCCAACCCATCCCTTTCACTTGAGCATTGGAATACATCATATCCCCATTGGCCACATGCACCGGAACTGAAGGTACCTCAGACAACACACATTTAGCTCGCTCTGCAAATGAATGGTTGAAAAAGGTATATTTGCTACCAAATCCACGAGCAGTAGAATCATCTGACCATCTACAGTTGCCCTCAGACGAACTGTGTGCAGTGCCTCAGTCCTAGTGATTGCATGTACAGATAGTTGACAACACTCAGCCAGCTCTATAGTTTCGTCATGTAGATCTAGTGCATGAACTACATCGTATGATAGAACCTCTCCATGTGCGCCCACTTCAATCGTCAGGAGCTGTCCCGTGCGGCGACAGTGATGTTCCTTGATGTATTTTTCTCACACTTAAAAGCAAAGACCTTTGGCTCGGCAAAAATCTCACAGCTAACGCTCGCGATTAAAGTCGTCATTGCCTGTACGCCGGGGCCAATCTATTCGAGGCGCGACTGCAGCGACTGGCACTGCTGCCATCGTCGTGGGGTGCTTGGTTGGTGCTGGAGGTCATCCTCGTGGCCGATGCAACTCATCCTCCTCCTCTTGTATGCATGTCAAGGACGAGGCCCATGTGATACTCATCGGTGCCTGGAGCCGTACGGGCGCACCGAATGTCATAGCGGAGGCCGAGCATGAACTGGGTGATAAACCAACGCGCAGTCAGCGAGGGATCGAGGGCCGTCAGGTGGTACATAGCAACCTTGAATTATTGCTTGTAGTCGGCTACACATCTTGTCTGCTTGAGTTGCAACCATTTTCCTAACTGACCATCATACTCATCTTCACTGAATTCTTCCAGAACAGCCGCCACAAAATTGTCCTAGGAAATCAGTCATTGTCGGCATTTATATGCCTGAAACCACATCGCTGGATGGCTCTTGAGATGCAGAGGGGCAAGATTAACCCAGTGATGTGTTGATGTTCTGTATAGCTCGAAATATGTCATGCACATGTCCACCCACAACTGCAGGGCTTCCCCGTTGAATCTAGGAAAATCCAACCGAGGTGGCCTGGATGTGTACTCATCGGACCGTTGAATGTCCTGCTCATGGTCATATGACGAAGAGGGAGCGGTGACATACCCTGGCTGTAGTGGAGGAGTCGGTAATTGTAGTGCTCTCGAGTTGACGAGTAGCGGTACCTTGCCGGCGGTGTGTAGCACCAAAGGTGGGGCGGGGGTGGTGGTGACGGTACCTCCATCACAGTGGGCTTGCTGGGTCGCCGAGGCGGCGCTTGAAGAAGTCCAGGTCCTCCCCAAAGTCCTCGATCTGCTGGTGCAAACACCCCACATCACGCTGATGGCCTTGAAGTCGGTGGTTGATAACCCACAAGTGTAGGGGATCACAATTGTCTTCGAGGGAAGTATCACAACCCAAATTTATTGATTCAACACAAGGGGAGCCAAAGAATATTTATAAGCTTTAGCAGTCGAGTTATCAATTCAACCAGACCTGAAACAAATGATTGCTTGCAAGAATTATTAGTAGCAATGACAATATGGTGAATGGAGTGGTGTATGTACCAAAATAGTATCATAGTAGCAAAATACCCGGCAGTTGCCAAGTACAAGTAACTTAAAGAGAGGAACAATAGTGTTGAACGTAGGCATAGGGATGGATATTGGGACATTGCATGGATGATTTCTAAATGCAAATAGACAATTGATAGGGATCACACACTAGCTCATGTTCTTGAATTATCGTAGGCATGTATTCCATATGTTGAGAGACGTGCTTAAAAATAACTTGCCTCTCATTTACAGTCCAATCCATAAAGAAAACTAAGGGTTATGAAGGTGACCTTACGGGTCAACCGGAACAATGCATTAACACTCTGTAGAATCAACACATTCATATGTTTGGCATGAGCATGAAATATTTCATTATGTACTTTTTCACATAATCTATGTTACTTACCACACTTTTATGTATTAGAGAGATGCACTTGGTGAACCTATGAACCCCGGTCCAGTTTTTAGTATAAGAATCACCTTCCAACAACTTTTACACGCACTTTTATTTTCAACTTTTTTATTCCGAAAATACAAAAATATCATTTACCACATTATCTTTTAATTAACTTGTGCAACTAGCAAGACTAGCAAGATTGACACCCTTGTTAGCTCTGTTGGGGACACAAGTGAAGTTTTATTTGTGTTGCAGAACATTAAACTGTTGCAGAATACCATTGTCTCCACGGATTGATACTTTGGTTTCTCACGGAGGAAAAACCTGCTACGTGCTACAAACTCCTACACTGGGGAGCCCAACAAGGCACATTACAATTAGCAGCCCTTTTCTGGCGCCGTTGCCGGGGAGGTAAAAAATTTCTATAATAGGTTCAGTATCACTTATATTATCTTCCTTGTTTTATATCTTGCCTAGTTGTAGGTTTTTTTTATCCTTGTTAGTGTTTTTGTTTTGCAAAACTATCAAAAACTCCAAAAATATTTATAATTTCAGCACCTAGTTACTTTTTGTTTAGTAGTTGTAATAGAGAACTTGGGCAAGATTCCCACACATGAGATGGAGATCCTAACCTTTAAACAGAGGGGAGGAGAGAGTTTGAAAGATGCTTGGTTCAGAATTAGGAAACTAAATGATAATGCTACAACCAAGTGTTCAACAAGTTTACTCCTTAGGAATTTCTATATTGGAATGTCAACTTTGTTCAAACATGTACTAGACACACTTTCTGGAGGAAACTTCCTAGGTAGTAATACTTTGGATTCTTTCAATGTTTTATAAAGTCTAGTTGGTCCTTCACTTAAAGAAAAAGAAAAAGAATCAGAGCTGGCTTGAAAAAATGCTATGATCATAGAAAACCTTGAAAAACTATATGAAGCTATTCATATCTTGGAGCCATTAGAAAAGAACACTAAAACACTTCAAAGCTCTCTTGATAGGTTGAGTACCTATTTTGGACATAACTTAAAAAGGTTAGGGGAAACTGAGAAAAAATAAGTACCTTGAATACAGACGCAACGCTAATTACCCCACGTATTGAAAAACTAGAAACTATCATGGGAATACTGAGTGATGCTTTTGGAAATAGAAGTGAGAAGGGAGGAACCTCCATGAACTCATCCCCTACTATTATGTATGTTCCAAAGAGTGTGAGGAAACTAATGGGTAAGAAAGATCCACCCCCTGAGGTGAAGGGAAGTGGAGAAGATAAAACTTGAATATCCTTCAAAAATTATCATGCCTAGCTCAAAGGCATTAAAGAAAGCGCTTTTGGGAGGCAGCACACAATTAGATTTTAGTTTTGCTTGAATAATGTAGAACTTGCTACCTTACTATAGCAAAGTTGTTTTGTTGTTTTCTTTCAATAAAGTGTCAAGTTATGCAATTAGTTTAAGTGACTATGCTATATGCTGAAAGATGTTCTGTTTTCTGTTGTTTGTTGTTTTTGTAAGAACCCATGTGGCTTACTGGAAAGTGCTTTTGACTTGAAATTTTTACAGAGCAGAGCCATGTATGTCTAGTTTTTAACCTAGAGCTCTGTTCAGGAAGGAAAAGCAAGGGGTCGACCCCGCGTTAGCTTCTTGGTGCAGAGGGGAGCTCAGGACTGGGCTGAATCAAAGAGAGGGGCAGTGGAGCTGCGGGTACCCGTGGTGGGCATCGCGGCAGTGCTGATCTCCTCGAGCTCGACTGGGTGGTTCCTGGAGGCAATGCCGCACTCTAGACATCGATTGGGAGTGTAGTGAGGGAGTGGGTGAGTAGAGAGGCTGGCCGGGGCTCCTTTTTATAGCGGCGGGGGAGACCGAGGTGTCTGGCTGCGCCGGTGACCGCATTGAAGACGGTGGAGGCGTTCCAATGGGGACAGGCGGACGAGGTAGGTGCTAAGTATGTGTGGAGGGCAGGACCCGGTGAAGTGGTCCTATGGCAATGGCCGCGGCGAGCTTATCTCGACGTGCGCCCGTGGCCGTGGTCACAACGTTGATGGGGACGACAAGGGGATTGTGGGGCTTTGGGGGGGGAGTTAGTGCGGGGAGACGTGTTGCTTATCCATGCGCGCACGGCCACAGTGCCACGGTGTGAGCACTGGCACGCCGAAGCGCCATTACAGCAGTGCTGCTCTGGTCGGACGGTGTCACCGTGTCAAAACCGGCATGAGGACGAGTTCGACGCTCTTGATCACGGCTGAGGCTGAGATTTGGTATGGTCGTGTCCCTAGGGGTAAGGCAGGTTCTGGGAAAGTTTCAGCTCAAATGGATCATGTCCACTTCACTGACATGGTGGAAGTTCCCTGCTGCCCAGTTTTGAAAATAATTTCTATAGGGAGCAATTGGACAATCTTGGGGCTGTAATTAATAGAGTAGATCCTAAAGCGAATGTAGAGACTACACAAAAAGTTTGAAGCCCAAGATCCAAGTTTAAATACCAAGAACATTTTTTGTTATGTTTCTGGCAGAAACTTTGGGGAATTTTAAAGACAAAAGGATGTACTAGAGTATCTCATGTTTTTGCATATTTGAAACATACATGATCATAAGATACTACCAGAATTTTCTTGGCAGAAAATAATATGTCCAAAAGGGTGCCCCTTCACAAAGGGGTTTAAAAGGGGATTTTCTTTGAAAAAGAAAATAAATAGTTTATCAAAAAGCCTGGGGCTGAAATTGATATATGTGAAAGAGCATAGGTAGTTGAAGATTTGACTAGTTAAGTTCATGCTCATTTGCCTCTTGGAAAATGGGGTAACCATTTTCTTGAATTAATTCAGAGAAGGGAAATCAAAGCAAAATGAAATTTCAGAAAAAGCAAGGGTAAAATTTGTGAAATTTGGTCTGTGACAAGGAGGGGCCATCGGAGCCCCGGCGCTGCTGGTTTCTTCCGCTTGTTCTTCTGCCGGCCGCTAAGATTGGGCTCCGACGCTGCCAGCAGCAACGCGCCGAAGAACACCAGGCCATGAGCAGCAACCAAAGGCTGAGTAGCCGAAGCTACGGGTAAGTTCGCCACCGGTGGCACACCAAACCGAGGCGGCCCAGCGGCCTGCCCGAAACCGCCGGCGCTGCAGGTAGCCACCGTGGGCGCGGCCTGGGAGACGCCCTACAGGTTCGGAGGGGGGCCTCCCCTAGATGCGTTGACGTCGCGATCTGTCATTGACGGTGGAAGGCGGGGTAGAGCGTCGGCGTACGATGGTTGACGAAGCGCACGAGGCGAAGCCGAGCGAACAAGAAGTTTCGATTGATATGCTAGGGTTTCCAGCCGATCGAACCCATCCGCGAATAACGCCTGGACGTAGGGTTAGGTCCGCCTGCCGCAGCCTTCGATCGCCCGCTGAACCATGCATCACGGGCTCGCTCGTCAGAGACTGCGGCGACAGAGGTCCCTCACGCAGGGACGCAACTGGGACGCCCGACCCTCCAGCGGCCGCGACGTTTGAATCGCCGAGAGCACGGGATCGCCCGCTGATGACTCTAAGACGACCGCATCCGTCGCCGATTCCTCGCCAGTGACCGGAGCCGAAGATTGCGGATCGTGAACCGCCTCCGTCAACTCCATCACCGCGGCCGGGGAAGAGGCCGCCGCCGGGATGAACGCGGCCAGCGCGACGGGTTGCACCGTGTGAGGACGCGGGAGGGACCCCTTCCATGGCCGGATGTGCACCCCGCGCGGAGTTGAACGCGAGGTTTGCAGTGGCCCCTTCCATAGCGCTCCGGTGAGACTCGGCATGCAGACGACGGACCATTAGCTAAAACAGAAATCCCGCTCATCTTTCCGGGAGGAGTCACCGGCGATGAAGACCCACGCCGCTCCCAGACGTGCGAGGCGGGCGTCGGAAGCCCAAGTCCTCCCAGAGTTCCTGGACTATCTCCTCCTTTGTCTTCTTCCTCCGCGATTGCACGGTAGACCAGGGCCGTCCTCCATCGACGCGATCATCACCGGACAGGACCACGTCGGCTGCTTGAACCGCCACGCGTTCCGCATCGGGCTGCAGATCGTCATCTTCGGCGGCCAGCACCTCAAACCAAGGGCTGGATCCTGGTGACCCTGAAGCCCGCGAAAGAGCCCCTGGAGCCAGGGTTAGCCGTCGCTGATTCGGGAAAACGCGTGACCGACGCGCACAACGCAATCGACGAGCACCATCTCATTGTCGGTCGTAATCGTCTCCCCATCGCGCAAATGACGGCCCTCCTCGATCTTCCCGTTGATGGATGGTCGAGTAACAGCCAATCCGATCTGCCATCGAGGAAGGCAGTGGAGAAAGTCGCAGACCAGCGCAGCGGCAGCGGCCGATCCGGCGACCTCACCATGTGTAGTCACGTTGAATACATACCCAAGCATAACAAGGTATTTTACCCCCGGTCTACTTTTTGAAGCGAGGCACGCACATATACAACTAATTGAGGCCCACAATCACATCATATTCTACCCTATGGAGAAATTGCAGAAATTTACTAGCATCAATTAGTACATATTTTAAATAAGACATTGCTAATTTCTTTTTCTTTCTTGGCATTCTTAATTTATGTATGTTCATAGATTGTCATATATCTACAAATGACGATCGACTTTGTCGAGTCAGCTTTGCATCAAGATCCACAGGGCCCCGCTCTACGACATGGTCCGGCTTCAGCGGCTGCTACGCGGGTGATCGCGGTGGTGCGCACCGCGCTGGCGCTCATGCCGACGGTGGGCGGCTGTACGAGCGGGCTGCACACCGCGGGCGCCGCGGCGGTGGCCCTGGGCTGCTGCGTGTAGCGGTCCGGTGACGCGCGATGCTATGGCGGTGGAGACCGCCCTAGACGTAGCAGGTTGTGCTCGGGCAGCGGCATGTGCGTGTGGAGGCTCCCGTTGGCAGCAGCAGTGGTTGTCATTGATGGGGCAAGGGCGCATCGGCGGCTTCCAGTCAGCTTCAAGCACCGCGGCGTCTGCCTCTGCTCACTCAGAGGACGTTGGGGCAGTGGTCCCGGGGTCACGACAGTTGCTACATGCCAATTCGCGCAGGTGTGGAGTGGTTGTGGCCAGATCCGCGCCGAGTCATGGACGACCCCCCGACGACCGCGGTGGTGGTCTTTGGTGGAAAGATGTCCCACCCATCCGCTAGTGCCATTCCGGCCTGGCGTGGAGTACAGGTTGCGTGACTATCGGAAGATCCATCTTCAACAAGATGATTAGAACACCGCTTCATGTCCGGGGTGAAAACTCATGTTTGGCTTAACAGCGACGAACTTGCGCCGTTACATTCTTGAAGGCGTTGTCTCCTTGCGGATGTACTGACCTTCGGTGGTTGGTTTCGGCAATCAGAATGAAAATATTTGTCTTGGACGTATTCGCCCTGACGTGGCAACGGCGATGCAAGGGCGCTTATTACTTCTTGAAGGCGTTGCTGCGGATACATCTCCAAGCGTCCTGTTACCGTGGACACGACTATTCGAATAGATTGACTCTTCCCTGCAGGGGTGCACCACATTGCCCGACACTCTCGAACCGCTCCTTAAGACTGTGCAATTAGCACACTACCTGTTGTGTGCCGGCAGAGGAGAACGACACGCTGAAGATCTACGTCAGCTCTCCAGAAAGGTCACCCGCCGATATAAACCTAAGCGCGAAGGGTTGTTTGGCCGCTCACCCTAAGCACTCTTGCGCGTTGCGCCACACATGGTTTCCAGCCTCACCTCATCCGAAGGATATCTTCTGGCCTACCGTGCGACATCTCTGAACTGGACATCTGGCAGAGCTTTCGGTAAGGAATCGACGACGCCGCGGGCCCCACAACCATTATCCCGCGTGGCGGTTAGTGCGTATATGCCAATGGAAACTCAGATTAACATACCCAGAGCTCGTTAATCGTGTTATTGTTAAGTACTCGCGGACGACGACCAGGGTCCAGGCCCACCTCTCTCTGGATGGTCTCCGCCTGCCCTGTCGAATCCGACTCAGAGAATCTCTTGTGGGTGCTCTCCGAGCCGACCCAACTTTAACATTAAACATATATAGTGTAATATTACAAATTATATCCGTGATCATCGCCCAAAGGGGATCACGGTACGACAATCTAGCACAGCAACACAGGCAAGGTGTAGGGCCAACAGATGAAACATAAGCATCACTAAGAGGCATGCTAGGATAACAGGTAAAGCTTCAACGAGAGGCGACAAAAACAGGCTATGCATCAGAATAGGTTCTACCGAAATAGTATATCGGATTCACTACCTAATGCATGAAGTAGAGAGAAAGAATAGGCGATATCGGAATGATCAGGGGGGGGGGGGGTTTGCTTGCCTGGTTCCTCTACAGACAAAGACGGATCCTCGAAGGTGTAGTCGAACTCAGAAGCTACAGCGGTCTCGGGGTCTACCGGAAAGAAACAACGGAGGGAAAACAAACAAATAACAGAGCAATCAAATGCAACACAAATGCATGTCATGATAAAATGTGGGGGTGATGTGACCTAATGCATTACTATGCAACTTACATGAAATGGGGAAATATTTGGGAAGATTTTCCGGCTCCAGGTATTATTCGGTTAATTGATCAGGTAACAAAAGTTCAATATTCATCATGTTAGAGAGGTTTTTCATGTATGCATATGAGATATTCGGATTCATTATATTTTTCTGATCATTTTTCATATATAAATTATTTTCATCCGAGTTACGGTTTATTTTCTATGATTTTCCAAAGTTTTAAAGATTTTCCGGAATTTCTGAAATTGTTCTAATTCGAATTTAAATAGTGCAACACTTTTTACACCCAGGGCTATTCTAGCCACAGAGTATGACAGGTGGGGCCAGGGGCTGAGTCAGTTGCCCAGTTAGCATTGACCGGTCAAAGCTTATCCGGTTGAACAGTGTATGGGGTCCCGCATGTAAGTGACACAGGGGCAATTTAAATTAACCCGGTTTAATTTAACCCTAATGGCCTTGGGCCCACAGCTAGTGTCAGGTTTAGGGGGGGATTATAGGCTAATTAAACCGGCCATGTCAGCGGCTAATGACGGCGAGGCAGAGAACGCCGGCGATGATCGTGTGCTCGCCTCCGGCGATGGTTTGCCGCGCAGTTGGGTGCATTAGAGAGCTGAAGCTCGCGCGCATCTCATGGTGGTTATGGGGTTTGCCAGGGCGGCCAGAATCAACGGCCACGATGAGCTGGGCGGCGATCGTTGTTCGGCTTCACCGAAAACGAGGCTGGAGCACGCCAGGGTGTTGGCTAGGGGCTGCAAACGATGCCAAGGTCGCTGTGGAGCGTGTGTGTCGTCATTTTGTCACGGCAGATGTCTTCGTGAGAAGACTAAGGCGTGAGGCCATTGCTGCTAGGTGGAAGCTTGGATGGGGTTGATCAAAAATGAGAAGACGCGAGTTTACCCAGGTTCGGCCCCTCATGGTGGAGGTAAAAGCCTACATCCTACTTGATTGCTATTGATTGTGGTGGTATCGATTACAAGGGCGCTATTTCGCTACCTCTGTCACGAGAGCTATCAAAACATCTATCTCGAGACCTATCAAAACATCTATCTTGAGACCTATCAAAACATCTGTCTTGAGACCTATCAAAACATCTGTCTCGAGACTTGTCTGTCTAAAAACCTCTCTCTTCTGATGACCCAGGGACTCGCTTTATATAATAGCTGAGTCCTTGGGGTTACAAGAGATTCCGGGTTATACCCGTAGTCAGAATCCTACTCTAAGTCCTCTATGTCCTTCGTGTCTTCCAAGTTTGGGGTCTTCATCTTGTATTTGGACTCCTTGGTGGAATTTCGTCTAAGTCCAGGTCCTGTAGTAGGCCAGGTCATCCTTGAGCCCAGTCCTTGTAGCAGGCCGGGTCATCCTTCTGGCCAGGCCCTGTAGCAGGCCGGGTCATCCTTGAGGCCAGGCCCTGTAGCAGGCCGGGTCATCCTTGAGGCCAGGACCTGTAGCAGGCTGGGTCATCCTTGAGGCCAGGTCCTATAGCAGGCCGGGTCATCCTTGAGGCCAGGTCCTGTAGCAGGCCGGGTCTTGACCGCGGGTAATCCCCCCGACATTAGCCCCCAGGTTAGCTTGAATATAGGCTTGGTGTGCATTCATGCTAAGCTCCTAAAATAAGAATAATTAGTACATTAAGGGACCGACTCGCTTAGATGACCAGTTTATTCAATGAACCGGCTCCTGGAAAGTCCTGGTATGTTTGTCATATCAACAGGCCAGCTTCACAATCAACTTGCTGATGTTGGTTCCTCGTATTGGGAATAATTACCCATCTAACATTGAGCCGGTTTCTTGTATTTTGGCTTAAAAAATATTGGGAATAAAAATCCGTCTGATGTTGAGCTGGCTTTCACCGCTTCGGCTTAATGAAAATATTTTGGAACAATAACCCGTCTGATGTTAAGCCGGCTTTCAGTGCTTCTAAACCTTCTATGAATAACTTGGAAGAAATGAACTATGCAAACCTCCACCAAGAAAATGAAACCCGGCTCTCAAAATTGATAGCTTGAAGGTGTTCTTCTGTTTTTTATCTCCATATTACCTGTAGCCCCCAAGCTCCGAGTTTATTAGTTCATGATGACTTGGTGCCTTGCATAAAAATAACATCTTGACTGTGCAGCCCCCAAGTGCCGGGTTGTCTGGACTGCAGCAATTTGGGACTTGTAATTGCCTTACACTTGTAAAACTTCAGCCAGCGCAGCCCCCAAGTGCCGAGTTGTCTTGCCTGTAGCAACCTGGGACTTGGACTGTCTTGAATGTTGTAGATATATAACTGCAAATAGTGTAGCCCCCAATGCTGGGTTGCCTGGCCTGCGGCAAGCTGGGACTTTATAATTTGTCTTGTACTCACAAGGCTTCAGCAAATGTAGCCCCCAAGTCTTAAGAGTAGAACATAGTGATAGCTTAAGACTTGCTTACAAATAAATGTTGCAACTTTGGAGAAATCCTGGGTTTGTTCATCTGAGTCTCCAGTCATAAACTGAATGTTTTGCATTTCACATGTGTAGCCCCCAAGGGCTGGCACATCAGTATGTGATGGCCCGGGTCTTCAATCTGGACCTTATGCACTATTTTTAAACAACTGAACGCTGTAGCACCCAAGTGCCGGGTCGCATGCCTGCAGCGACTTGGGACTGGGTAATATAACCCATCTGTATTTATATAAGCCATGCTGAATCAGGTCAGAATTGACTGATGTAACCCCCAAGCTTCGGGTCACTATTGATATAGTGGATTAGGGCTTGTGTTTTTGAACTTCTGAATTTTGACAGGAGCAATTGGTAGCCCCCAAGGGCCGGCTCAGCAATATGTGATAGGCCAACTCAATAATATGTAATATGCCAGCTCAGCAATATGTGATAGGCCGGCTCTTCGAGAATAGCCATTTCTCTGAGCTGGTTTGAAAACCCCAATCATTTAATACTGGTTATGATAAACCATGATGAAGATCTGGCCATTTTGGCTATCAAAGATTTATTTGTTCCTGCAGAAGTTACAATGTAACCTGGTTTGAAGCCCGGCTTTCTGCAGCATAAACAAATATAGATATGTATATATGATGCATTGTGCAATGATGCAATGCAGGATGATGTATGTATATGATAACAGAGTATAAAAATGCCAGCTTTCAAGGCATGACATAAGACCGACTTTCAAGACTCGAGTCTGATTCGGTTCCGTGAAGCAGGCTTTTTTGGCCTCTTTTGGTTTGTCCTATCTCTCTGAAAGCCGGCTCTCACGTGACCAATCTGATGTTTTAACTCTGATGAATTCAGGGTCACCTCTGTGATTGACTCATCAGGCGTATGCCGGGTCACCTTTTCGGAGTAGCATCTTGCTAACAGGCATGTTTAACCAAGTATATTTTGCTTTTTCGCTCGGTTAAAAGGGTTTTGTATGCTAAACTCAATGAGTTGGAAGCCCCCAAGTAACCATATGATCATGGAAAAGCTTAGCATAGGATATACAGGAGACAATGCTACTACTGCAAATCATCTGGGGTCCGGATAAGCCGGCTTTATTCCATTGATCATTATCGAGCAAGATACCCATGTTTAGATTGTGCATCATGGTGACTAGCCTTCTTTGGTATCCCTTTTTTTCCCGCCAATATGGCAGGGTACCCATGTTGAACTGCGCATCGTGGCACTAATTCTCTTTGGCAACCTTTACTTTTTTGCCAATAAGGCAGGATACCTATGTTTGAACTGCGCATCGTGGCAGCTAGTTCTCTTTGGCAATCTTTACTTTTTCGCCAATAAGGCAGGATACCCATGTTTGAACTGCACATCGTGGCAGCTAGTCCTCTTTGGTAACCTTGGGGTTTGATGATGCAGTATAAATCCAGCGAAAATTTGATGATCGGTGACTTTCGAGGTTGCAGATGACCCTGTAGGAGCCGCAAGCCGGTAACCCAGCTGGTGCTTCGAGCCGAAATTTTTTGGTCATAAGCTGGATTTTGCTGGATATGCCGGAACATTTGTCATAAGCCAAAAAAATTCTGAAGAACCGGAACTTTTATCATAAGCCAGAATTTTTCTGAATATGCCGGAACCTTTACCATAAGCCGGACTTTTTCCTGAAGAACCAGAACTTTTATCATAAGCCAGAATTTTTTCTGAAGATGCTGGAACCTTTGTCGTAAGCCAGAATTTTTCTGAAGGAGCTGAAACCCTTTTGTCGACTCGGAATTTTTCATCAAGTCGGAATTTTAGACGACTCAGAATTTTTTGACGAATCTGTATTTTCGGCGACTCCAAATTTTTTCGTCGAATCGGTATTTTCGGCGACTCAGAATTTTTTCATCGAATAGAAATTTTCGCCGACTCAGAATTTTTCATCGAGTCGGAATTTTTGATGACTCGGAATTTTTGATGACTCAGAATTTTTCATCAAGTCAGAATTTTTGACATAAGCCAGACTTTTTCCTGAAGAACAAGAATTTTATCATAAGCCGGACTTGAGCCGGATTTTTCTTGAGTCAGATTTTTCTTGAGCCAGATTTCTCTCGAGCCAGATTTCTCTTGAGCTGATATTTCTCTTGAGTCAGATTTTTTTCAGCCAGATTTTTCTGGGAGCAGTATTTTTCTTGGGCCGGATTTCTCTTGAGCCAGATTTTTCTTGACCCAGATTTTTCTGAGAGCAGGATTTTTCTTGAGCCAGAATTTTTTGAGTAGGATTTTTCTTGAGCCGGCTCTTCCTCATCCGGCCGACCACGAATTTTCTCGATCCCTGGGAGAGCTCCCTCCAAGAACACAACACCTTTGTGCGCAGGCCCCACGGTGGGCACCAACTATCGTGGTTTTGTCACGGCAGATGTCTTCGTGAGAAGACTAAGTCGTGAGGCCATTGCTACTATGTGGAAGCTTGGATGGGGTTGATCAGAAACGAGAAGACGCGAGTTTACACAGGTTCGGCCCCTCATGGTGGAGGTAAAAGCCTACATCCTGCTTGATTGCTATTGATTGTGGTGGTATCGATTACAAGGGTGCTATTTTGCTACCTCTGTCACAAGAGCTATCAAAACATCTGTCTGGAGACCTATGAAAACATCTGTCTTGATACCTATCAAAATATCTGTCTTGAGACCTATCAAAACATCTGTCTCGAGACTTGTCTGTCTAAAAACCTCTCTCTTCTGATGACCCAGGGACTTACTTTGTATAATAGCTGTGTCCTTGGGGTTACAAGAGATTCTGGGTTATACCCGTAGTCGGAATCCTACACTAAGTCCTCTAAGTCCTTCGTGTCTTCCAAGTTTGGGGTCTCCGTCTTCTATTTGGACTCCTTGGTGGAATTTTCTCTAAGTCCAGGCCCTGTAGCAGACCAGGTCCTGTAGCAGGTCGGGTCATCCTTGAGGCCAGGTCCTGTAGCAGGCCGGGTCATCCTTGAGGCCAGGTCCCATAGCAGGCTAGGTCATCCTTGAGGCCAGGTCCAGTAGCAGGCCGCGTCTTGACCGCGGGTAATTCCCCCGATAGTGTGGGTGCTGAGCGCGGGTGCCAGAGAGCACGCACAGCTCACGTGCTTCAACCATGGCGGCGACCGGAGCTCATACTGGCACGGCGAGTAGCTAGAGTACGAGAAGGATGAGCGGGGCCGAGGGAAAATGAAGGCGGCCTAACTACGATCTCGGTGGGCGGCTTATTAGGGTCGAGGAGGCGCTGCTGGTTGTGAATCATCGACGGGCAGTGTCGGCGACCGATGAGGAAGACGGGGTGATGGCAACGCACGACGCCTCCTCAGATCAATCCAGCATGTGTAGTCAAAGTAGACGTCGACGGTGGTCCTCCTGGACATGTCGCACGGCTCGGGGAGGCGGGTGGCCGCGGCAATGGTGAAGGCCATGGCGACGACAGCGCGGTGAGGTGCGGGATCAGGCGCGAGAGAGAGTGAGGGGGAAAAAGGGATGCTAGGGTTCAGCTCGGGGTCACGGATCACTACAAGAAATATGTCAACTTGAGACCATCACTATTGGTCGCTGAATGGTCATTGTTTTTCATTTGTGACCTTTTTGTCACCAAAAACAGATGGTCAAAAGCCGACTGTCTTTAATGGAAATTAACGACCTTCTTTGTGATAAGGTCGTTGAAGGCAACGACCAAAACAAAAGGTCGTTGATCCTACGACCAATTGCTTTGGTCGCTGGTTGTCTGCCCAGGCCACGTCGGATCCGACGTGTCAAGCTGATGTGGCAAAATTGCGGCCAAATGAAAAGGTTGTTGATAAGAATCAACCCGGTCCAGTTCGGTGTTTTACATGGGCCGAGCCCATTAATTCAGCCTTTTTTGCTTTCTGAGATGCAGCCTTTTCACATTCTATATAGTTTCTATTTTCGGCTTTTCTTTGTTTTTTTTGTTACATTCAATTTTCTGATTATTGTAGTCAACTGGGTGCACATTGTCAGATTCTTCTAGGCACTAGGTCCCAATCATCAGGTTTTAATTTTTCACAGCTTGTAACTCAACGATATACCAATCAGAGAACACATTTAAAATATATTCAAATAAAAGCCAAATCACCGATATACCAATCAAGTTTACTACAATATTCCACCAATCACAATATAACCATACAATATTACACCAATCACAATATAGCACTCTACAGATAAAACGCTCAACAAGTACAGACACGTCTCCAACACCTTAGCGCCTTCAACCTGCAAAACATCACATCCAGCCACATATTAACGATCAGATCAATTCACCCCTTGACGGCAATAAGAAACTGTGCTCATGTATGAACGAAAATAAAATAAACAAACTTTGAGGACATAGCATGTGCTACAAAAATCTTAACAAATGCATAGATATCCACATGGAGCACATCCTACATGCACCAAGCATCAGGCATATGTTCAAGAAGATAAGTAGATACCTGAATTCCGTGTTAAAGTTGTGGATGGGGTTGTAGTTGAAGAAGATCTGATCCGCGCATCTTTAACATTGATGTAATCAAAGTACGGGAGGACCTGGGATACCAAATTGATCTTAGAGATGAAAATTGTACTATATGTTTATGGCTATACATAAACCAGTAGTAGTACTACTACTAGATGAAAAGATGTTACATGGTAAATCTCCAAAGTATACAACCAAGAATATAAGGATAAACCTAGTGCTGCTATGTAATTAGAAGTCAAATACTATTAACTGATAATTAGTAGACAGACATGATTCAGCTACGTAATGGCTACCACAAGCAAAAGTGACAACACAAAGAAAAGGGGGGCTAGGAGGCAGTAAGGAGAAGCAATCCACAATGAAGAAATTATGTAAATAACACATTGAAAATGGAAACAGAAGATGATTTCCTATTGCCTATCTGTGTGTGTGCTGTACATAGCTTATTTCTTTAGTCAACAGAATTTATAAAGAAGATTTTTTTGCAATACAATTATGTTATACATATGAACGACACCCAAGTAATTTGAGATGGAAACAAGTACAGCTAACAATATAACATGTGTAGTAACACCAGCAAAAGAGCAAGACATGGAAGAATTTACAAGAACAACACCCTGGAAAGAACATGGGAGTCCAATTACATGTACATGAGGTACTGCTGCTAGTGTATATAGAACCAGTCAAGCTACTGGTGTAGGAGCAGAGCATGAGTCCAACAGAGCATGCTATAGGAGCAGAAAAGAGGGAGCTAGGGGTAGGAGATGGAGCCAACTCACCGAAGAACTTGTGGTCGCCACCGTACACAGCCGCCATAACGCCGGTCACCTCGTTGATCTTGTCCTTGAAGTTCTCTAACTCCAGGTTGTTCCACTGCAGTTCGATATTTGCTCAACCGTATGTGTACATGCATCAGGGCATACATAAAATATTCAAGTCAATATTCTCAGCTAACTGTGATGTAATGAAAATAATTACTTAAGGACTTGGGGTAAAAATTGATTTTAGACATCAAAATTTGCAGCGCTCATTTCAACCATGTTCAGATAAACTTCACGTAAATTAGCACTAAGGATATTAGTTACAAGCTAGGTGTGTAACTGCTGTCAACACCACCACCACCAGAGACACGCAAGATAAGCATCAACACCACCATGATCTTGATTTTAGCCACCCAGCAGCTTACAAGATAGGCATCAAGGAGAGCTTGACAACAACAAGCAGCTGCTGTCAACACCACCACCACCAGATACATGCAAGGACAGCACTAGCAGCACACACAACAAGCACATAGCTGAGTCACCCATCCAGAGCACTATAAATAGAGCAACCCAGCCATGGAAAGAGTTTGATAGCTACTAGTACAACTGTACCAAACAGGAGTTGGACCAAACCCAAACCTAAGAATTAGTGTGAAGCAGCGAGGAGGTGCAGGCTCACCACAAGAAGAAGGATGGCCAGAGCCTCAAGACCAAGCTACTCAGCACCAGAGGTAGGATTGGAGGGATGGAATCCTCAGGCGTGCACAGAAATGTTGTGTCATGCATCACTGGATTAGTAGGAATTCTTGGAGCCACAAAAATAACTTTAGAACCCAGAGAGGCCTCAGACCAGCATCATAGGCAATAAGATCAGGCAACATCTGTTCTTATCAGTTTAATAGAAGAGAGAGGGATAGAAAAATAGATAAGAAAGTAAGATATAGCTAAGACAAGTAGTATCTGTTCTTAAGCAGAGTCAAGTTAGCATAGAAGGAATACTCAGGGTAGCACCCAACTGAACATCTGCATCTGCAGAACACTGCACTCCACTTACACATGGTATTTTTCTGCAAATAGGACACAACACCCACAAGCACATGGACGGGTAGCTTCGGCAAGTGTTACTGCAACTATACAACAGTAATAGTAGTTATAGCAAGAGAGGTTAAATAGACCTATGGTAAGGAAAATACATGAACAACATCTATAATGAAGATAACAGTAGAGGCAGTTAACTGAATCCACAGACAAATAGTGTAGTAATTGTTAGTAACAACAGTTACAGTAAGCAATTCCAGTTACCCAGAATTACAGGGACTAGTAACTGAATCAAGAAGAACACTTTAACAACCACAGCAACTGAAGTACTGCACCAATAGCAGTTAACCTACCAACT
Source organism: Thinopyrum elongatum (assembly GCA_011799875.1). Taxonomy (NCBI): domain Eukaryota; kingdom Viridiplantae; phylum Streptophyta; class Magnoliopsida; order Poales; family Poaceae; genus Thinopyrum; species Thinopyrum elongatum. The sequence goes on from CM022303.1 coordinate 733,451,012, forward strand.
GAAGAATTCTTCAGTTAATAGGAACAACAGAGCCACATAGGAGCAAACAACAGATTAAGCATTGCTCCTAACCAACTTCGCAAATCCAGAGCAACCCCATATCACCAGAGCATCACAGGAGCACATATATACATGGGCAGCTACTGACAGACCCTAGAACAGCATGAATTTATCACCAGAGAGCTCCAATAGGAGTTGATGCTTGGTTACAGCATCTAGAAGCAACTAGTAGAGCCCCACATCCAACCCAAATCATGGCCAAGGCCATGCAGGAGCTACATTAGAGAAGAAGGAACGGGGAGGAGCTCACCAGAGGGAGGTTGTAGCCGTAGCAGAGGCTCAGCCACACCACGGCTGTGGTGTGACCATCACCACATCCAGGAGAGGGTCTAGAAGCCGCCGAAGCACCACCGCGGCGACCAGGGCGGGTGCCAGGCACAGTGGTGCCACCCTGAGGACATCACCGCACGGAGACGCCACCACAGGACCAGAAGGGGCGGAAGGCCGCCAGAAGCTTCCCAGCGCAAACACCGCGATGGCCGGTGTGCTCTGGCCGGCGCAGACCGTGAGCCGCGCGCGCGAGGTCGCCGCCACGAGGCATGCCGGCGCCCATAGGAAGGCGGCCGCGGCGAAGGAGGACGCGCGGGCCATTGCGTCGGCGTGGGAGGGAAGGGGAGGGGGCGCGGCGGAGATCGGGATCGGAGGGGGGAGGGGGGCGACACAGCGACTGAAACCCTAGCCACGTGAGGGGACGTGGGTGAGCAGTAGAAGCCGCGAGAGGCGGATCTGCTTGGAGGAAAGAGATCAGCGGAGGCAGGGGAGTTCGGATCGGGGCGGTGAGGGATGGTCGAACTCGCTGGAATCGGGGCGGGAGAGAGCTGGGGCGGCGGCTGGGGGTGGGAGGGGATAGGGTGGCGGCGTCGATCTGAATAGGGGGAGAAGACGAGAGGGGATCGATGGGAGTTAGGGTTTGGGGTAGGTAGGATGCAGGTGGGGTTTTCTTTTTCTTTTTTTCTCCTTTTTTTCTTTATATAAATGGGACGGATGGATGGATGTGTGCCATGGATGGATGGATGTGTGCCATGTCATCGATCCATGGCACAAACGTTTCAACCAATGAGAAGAAAGCTTATGTACTTGTGTTTTTTCTTTTTGCTTCTTTTGTATTTTTTGCATGAGGGTGCATCTTGGAATGGCATAGTTTGTTCAAATGATATCATTTTTTGCACAAGGGTGCATCTTGGAATGGCAAACAATGTTGGCTAAGAAAGTTTTCATTTTCTTTGCACGGAAATTTTATTTTCCATTTTTTGAGTGACCAAATTGAGTTTTTTTGTGAAGAACCTACCGAATAATTGTTGCAAAATTGGACCAAATCAATTTTCTAAAATACTAGGCGATATTTAATGTACAATTGACCAAATGGTTGTGTTCCAAAAGCTTTGACCCACCTCTCATGAAAAAGAAAAATTTATGTCGATTCAGATGGAAGCGGGTAAAATTTGAACTGCAGCTGCCTCATAGTTTGCTCACGATTTTTTTCAAAAATCATTTCTAGGTACAAAAGTATCTATTTAATCAGAGATACACCAAAAAATTTCCAAGATTCAACCACTAGCTAGGAACGGTCATGCCCGCCGTTTTGACCGCATTTTGAAGCGGGCATAAAAAATTCACACAAAATCAAAAAATTGGAAAACCTTCGCATTGTGTCATCATATGTGACTAAGTTACAAGGAAAAATAATAAACTTGTAATACGGTAATTATTTTTAAAAAGTGTTGCTATCATGTATGAAGATCTCAAGCCAAATGATCAATCTTATGGCCACATTCATGGCATAGTTTGTTCAAATGATCTCATATTGTGGACAAGGGTGCATCTTGGAATGTCAAACAATGTTGGCTAAGGAAGTTTTCATTTTCTTTGCACGAAAAATTCATTTTCCATTTTTTGAGTGCCCAAAATGAGTTTTTTTGTGAAGGACCTACCATATATTTGTTGCAAAATTGGACCAAATAAATTTTCTAAAATATTAGGCCATATTTAATGCACAATTGACAAAATGGTTGGGTGTCAAAAGTTTTGATCCACCTCTCATGAAAAAGACAAATTTCCGTCGATTCAGTAGGAAATGGGTCAAATTTGAACTGCAGCTGCCTTATAGTTTGCTATTTATTTATTTATTTATTTCAAAAATCATTTATAGGTACATAAGTATCTATTTAATCAGAGAAACACCAAAAAAATTCCAAGATTCAACCACTAGCTAGGAACGGTCATGCCCACCGTTTTGACCGCATTTTGAAACGGGCATAAAAAATTCAAAAAATAATAATAAATTGTAAAACCTTCGCATTGTGTCATTATATGTGACTAAGTTACCATAAAAAATAATAAACTTATAATACGGCAATTCTTTAAAAAAGTGTTCTCAGAAATGAGCTATCATGTGTGAAGATTTATGGCTTTCAAGCCAAATGATCAATCTTATGGCCACATTCATGAGATAGTTTGTTCAAATGATCTAATATCGTGCAAGAGGGTGCATCTTGGAATGGCAAACAATGTTGGCTAAGGAAGTTTTCATTTTCTTTGGACGAAAAATTCATTTTCCATTTTTTGAATGCCCAAAATGAGTTTTTTTTTTGTGAAGGAGCTACCACATATTTGTTGCAAAATTGGACCAAATCAATTTTCTAAAATATTAGGATATATTTAATGTACAATTGAGCAAATAGTTGGGTGTCAAAAGTTTTGATTCACCTCTCGTGAAAAAGACAAATTTCCGCCGATTCAGTAGAAAGTGGGTCAGATTTGAACTGCAGTGCCTCATAGTTTGCTCATGATTTTTTTCCAAAAATCATTTCTAGGTACAAAAGTATCTATTTAATTAGAGAAACACCAAAAGTTTTCCAAGATTCAACCACTAGCTAGGAACAGTCATGCCCGCCGTTTTGACCGCATTTTGAAATGGGCATGAAAAATTCAAAAAAAAATCAAAAAATTGGAAAACCTTCGCATTGTGTCATTATATGTGACCAAGTTACCAGGAAAAATAATATACTTGTCTTTCAAGCCAAATGAGCTATCATGTGTGGAGATTATTTTAAAAAAGTGTTCTCAGAAATGAGCTATCATGTGTGGAGATTCATGGCTTTCAAGCCAAATGATCAATCTTATGGTAGCATTCATGTCATTCTTTGTTCAAATGATCTCATATCATGCACAAGGGTGCATATTGGAATGGCAAATAATGTTGCCTAAGGAAGTTTTCATTTTCTTTGGATGAAAAATACATTTTCCATTTTTCGAGTGCCCAAAATGAGTTTTTTTTGTGAAGGACCTACCATATATTTATTGCAAAATTGGACCAAATCAATTTTATAAAATATTAGGCCATATTTAATGCAAAATTGACAAAATGGTTGGGTGTCAAAAGTTTTGATCCACCTCTCGTGAAAAGACAAATTTCCGCCGATTCAGTAGGAAATGGGTCAAATTTGAACTACAGCTGCCTTATAGTTTGCTCTTTATTTTTTCCAAAAATCATTTATAGTTACATAACTATCTATTTAATTAGAAATACATGGTTTGGTGGCGATACGTCGAGGTTTGGACGGTGGCCGAGGTCCCCAACTCCAGAGCTCGTAAACTCGCATGCCTGCCGCGTGGTCACCGCATGACCGTGGCGTTGCCATACGTTTTGGGCGGCCTAGGCATGTCTAGTAGGTTGGGCACTCCCCAGGTAGGTGCTAGGAATAAAATGACAACAGAAGATTCTCACGAGGAGACTGAACTATGCTCAAACATGAATTAGCAGCCAAGTGTTTGATTAGCGGTACGGGAAATACACATGGCCAATGGGCATGAGTTTTGGCTGACAATGATCATCTACTCAGAAAACTGTCTTCATAAATTTTCAGCTCAAATGGAGGAGCCTAGGCGGTACTTTCTTTGCAAAGTACCACACTGGACAGAAATATGAATGTTGAAGCTGGGCTCAAAATAATGAATGGATTGAGCTAAAATTTGGTGGAGGATGGTTATTTGGGCATAGGAAAGCACTGTAGAGAATTGATACCATTTGGACATGCCAAAGTGGTACTTCCTTCACAATGCTCTTCTCTGGACAGAAACTTGGGAAAATTAGTGAGAGAAATTGGACAAATGAAATGAGCTCAAATTTGGTGTAGGTAAGTTAGATTGGTATGGTCATGCCCTGGTAAATTTTCAGAAATAATGAAGCAATATATAGTATAGTTGCTTCACAAACTAAAAATATGACAAGAATAAAAGATTGGATAATGAGCTCACATCGTTTGTTTAATAGAGCTCAAATTTTATGGAGAGTGATTATTTGAGCATATAAAATATTTGGAAAAATATAAGATCATTTGGATAAGCCTAGCTAGTACTTACTTCACAAAGCTTCTCTCTGGATAGAAACTTTGGAAATTTTCTGAGGAAGATTTACTAGGAAAATGGAGCTGAATATTATCATGTGGCAATGATTTGGGTATGGAAGAGTGCTGGTAATAGTAGGGGTCTAGATAACACTTGCTTTGCAATGTGCCAATCTGGCCATAAAATAGAAATTGAACCTGGGCTCACATAGATGATTTGATTGAGCTGCAATTTTGAGGAGGGTGATAATTTGGGCATATGAAGTTACTGTACAAATTTCATATCATTTGGATATATAAAAATGGTACTTCCTTCACAATGCTCTCCACTGAACAGAAAATTGGGAAAAATATTGAGTGAAAATGGTTAAATTAAATGAGCTGCAATTTGGTGGAGGGAGATTCTATGGGCATGGTCATGTCCTGGTAAATTTTCAGCAATTATAAAGCAATATAAAATATAGTTGCTTCACAAACTAAAAATATTACCAGAAACAAAGATTGGATGGTGATCTCTCATGGATTGTTATATGGGGCTAAAATTTTGTGGAGAGCTATGATATGGGCATATAGAAGATGTGGCAAAAATTCAACTCATTAGGATATGCATAGCTAGTACTTCCTTCACAAAGCTTCTAGGTGAACAAAAACTTTGGAAATTTGCCAAGGGAGATTTACTAGGCAAATCGAGCTGAATTTTGTCATGAGGCAATGATTTGGATAGGAAAGAGTGCCCAAAATATTTGAGGGCAATCAAGAATATATAAATAGCACTTCCTTCACAAGGTGCTGTTCTAAACTGAATAGGAAAATGAATATTGTTGAATTATTTTTGAACTAGGCAAGGAAGGTTTTTGACATATTTGACGAAGATATGACCCAAAGAATTTATGAGAATTTTTTGGGAATTTTGGGAATAACAGAAATATAGGTTGCTATACAACCTAGGGCAAAAATTGACACATGGACATGACACGTAGGCAAAACTGATGAGGTGGTGCCTAGTCATAGCAATCCACCACAATTTACAAGGTTATGATCATCTATATTGGTCGTGATCAGCTAGAAATAAGGCAGCGGACCAGTGCTGTCTTGTTTACGACCATTTTGTGTAAGGAAATTACGATCTTTCTGACCAAAATGGTCGTTATAGTTTAGGGTTTGGAGCCCTCCGAACAGCTTATGACCAATTGGTCTTAAATGGTCGTAGATTTACGACCATTTCTTCCAGGGTCACTGACAGAAGGTCATAAGTTGACATATTTCTTGTAGTGGATGATCTTATCCCCTCCTCCACAGCGCGGGATGGTCGATGCGTGCTTCATCTGCCGCTTGGGCGTGCACGGCGTCGACACGCAAAGAAAGAGCACGGGAGGAAGACGATGATGCGGTCAGCGGGCTGGGCCTCCACTGTTGACCTAGAGCCCAGCCCAGTAGTAAACTTATACCCTTTTTCCTTTTCTATTTTTTGTTTCATTTATTTAACCCTGTTTTGTATTTTATTTTGCTATCATTTGATTTTTCTTGAATGTGAAACTCAGCACTTAAATACTAGACATTGTTTTAAAACAGCACACCAAGTTTGAGGCCATTTTGAAATGCTTAAAATTGGGTTTGAATTTAAATGGTGCAAATGAGTGCTGCTGATCCACTTAAATAAATTCCCGGGGGCATTTTGGGGATTCTAACATGCTTGATTTCTTCATGACTATTAATTTGGGTATTTATGGGATATTACCAACATTTTTATTTCAGGGTTTGCAGACATAAAATTTTGAGCTGCAATTTAAGTTGGAATTTGAATTGAATTCTTGGACAAGTGGCATTGGGGCTTTGCAAAACATGTTGACTTGGCATAATTCAGGGGTATCACTGTAGCTTAATACATGAGGGGGTTACAACTGTCCTCCTCCAAAAGGAAATCTCGTCCCGAGATTTAAGAGGTAGAGGGAAACAGAGAGGGGTACTTATACACATCACGAAGACGATCTTCATGTTCCCAAGTGGCTTCATCTTCAGAATGATTTAACCATTGAACCTTGAGGAACTTGGTTGACTTCTGACAGGTGTAATGCTCAGCTTGATCAGGAATGCGGATCGGATGTTCTTGATAAGAGAGGTCTTCTTGCAAATCAAGCACTTCATGATCTATTGATCGGATCGGGTCCTTGAAGCAGCGGTGGAGTTGTGACACATGGAAGACATCGTGAACCTGAGAAAGATTCAACGGCAGTTCCAACTGATATTCCACTTCTCCATGTCTTGCGAGAACACAGAAAGGACCAATGTAGTGAGGAGCTAGCTTGCCCTTGATTCCGAAATGGTGAATGCCCTTCATTGGAGCGACACGAACGTAAGCTTGTTCGCAGGGTTGATAGGCCATCTCTTGGTGATGACAGTCATACTGACTCTTCTAATGAGACTGAGCAGTCTTCAGATGCTCACGAACAATGCGGACTTGCTCTTCGGCGTGCTGAATAATGTCTGGACCAAAGAGAGGTCGTTCCCTACTTTCTGACCAATTTAGAGGAGTTTGGCATTTACGTCCATACAGAACTTTAAACGGTGCCATCTTCAGACTAGCTTGATAGTTGTTGTTGTAGGAGAATTCAATATACGGGAGAGATTCCTCCCATTTCTTGCCAAATGAGATGACACAGGCGCATATCTTCGAGCACTTAGTTAACTCTTTCAACTTGACTACTGGACTGGTGGTGAAAAGTAGTGCTAAAGGACAGATGAGTTCCCATAGCTTCTTGAAAGCTTTCCTAGAACGTTGAGGTGAAAAGGCTTCCATGATCTGAACTGATTTCCAACGGAACACCGAGGAGTGTCACAATTCTAGAAATATACAAGTCTGCCAACTGACTAGCAGTGATGGTTTCCTTGACAGGTAGGAAGTGAGCAACCTTGAAAAACCGATCAATGATGACAAGAATGGCATCATGACCCTTCTGTGATCTGGGAAATCAAGTGATGAAGTCCATCTCAACTTTATACCATTTCCATTTAGGAATAGCAAGTGGTCGCAGAGTTCCAGCAGGTCTTTGATGTTCGGCTTTGATGCGAAGGCAAATGTCACACTCAGTAACATATCGAGCAATGTCCTGCTTCATGTTAGACCACCAGTATCTCTGACGAATGTCTTGGTACATCTTGGTCCTACCAAGGTGAATCGTCAGAGGAGTGTCATGAGCTTCTTTCATAACATCCCGGGTCATATCCTGGTTGTGAGTTTTAGGGACCACTAGGTGACCCTTGAAGAACAAGGTGCCGTGCTCATCGAGGGTGAAGTCTGAGGAACCACCCTTAGGATCACACTTGATGTGCTGCACTGCAGAGCCATCATCGAGGGTGATGTTTGAGGAACCACCCTCAGTGAGATCATGCTTGATGCGTAGTACTGCAGAGTCATATAGTTGCATGGTTCTAATCATGTGCTCAAGATTCAGTGCAACGACCAATGTGTTTAGATAACCCTGAGGTACAATATTGAAGTTCAACTTGCAGAGCTATTCACAAAGAAGTGGCTGTTGTTGCTATACCATAAGGTTGTTGCAATAGGATTTGCAGCTCAGTGCCTCAAGCATCACGTTAGCCTTGCCAGGAGTATAGGAAATGCCTACATCATAATCTGAAATTGCTTCCATCCATCTTAGCTGACGAAGGTTCAGATCTGGCTGAGTGAACAAATACTTCAAGCTTTGATGGTCCGTGTAGATCTCGCAATGATTACCAAGGAGGTAATGTCACCATAACTTCCGAGCATAGATAACTGCTACAAGTTCAAGATCATGAGTTGGATAATTCTCTTCATGCGGACGCAACTGTCGAGAGCCATAAGAAATCACTTTACGCTCTTGCATCAAGACATAGCCTAACCCTTGACGTGATGTATCACAATAGATCATGAAGTCCTTGTGAGTATCTGGGGGAGCAAGCACTGGGGCAGAAGTCAACTTGTCTTTCAGAGTTTGGAAACTTTCCTGACATTGAGTTGTCCACTCGAACTTCTTGTCTTTATGGAGCAGATCAGTCAATGGCTTGGCAATCTTGGAAAAGTTCTCGACAAAACGACGGCAATAGCTGGCGAGGCCAAGAAAACTTCTAACTTGCTTGACGGTTTGGGGAGGAGTCCATTTAAGAATAGCCTGAACTCATTTTGGGTTACCAGCAATGCGACCTATGGCAATTACGTGGCGTAAGTACGTCACCTCAGATAACCAGAACTCGCACTTGGAGTATTTGGCATACAACTGATGTTCACGAAGCTTCTCCAGTATAAGCCGAAGGTGCTCGACTTGTTCTTCTTCATTCTTGGAGTAGACCAGAATGTCGTCAAGATAGACCTTGATGAATTTGTTAAGGTATTCCATGAAGATGTAATTTATCAATCGAGAGAAAGTGGCAGGAGCATTAGTTAAGCCAAAGGACATGACGGTGTACTCGTATGAACCATAGCGAGTAATGAAGGCTGTTTTAGAATGTCCGCTTCGCGAACTCTGATATGATGGTACCCTAACCTCAAATCAAGTTTAGAGAAGATGGATGATCCAGCAAGTTGATCATAAAGTTCATTGATTCTTGGAAGTGGATACTTGTTCTTGCTCATCGTCTGATTAACAGGACAATAATCAACAACCAAACGATTAGTTCCATCCTTCTTTTTAATGAAGAGAGAAGGGGAACCCTAGGCAAAAGAGCTAGAATGAATGAAGCCGCTGTGAAGTGACTCTTTGAGTTCCTGCTTAAGCTCGAGAAGTTCATGTGGTGGCATTTTATATGGGCGCTTGGCGATAGGAGCAGTGCCAGGTTTCAAGTCGATGACAAACTCGACGGCTCTTATAGGGGGCACTCCTGGAAAGGCTGTGTAAGCTAAACTGATTTAACAGCACAGTCGATCATAGTGTTTTGGGTTTTCAGCCAATCCATACCAAGAATGATGTCTATGTTGGAAGGCCTGAGGGAAATAAGAGAACCGGGGAATACTAGACCTCTAATTACAATTTGATAATTACAACTTATCATGTTGGTTTGCCACTTGGAACCAGGGGCCTGAATCATCAGAGGAGGGCGTAACTATTCTAGGACCACATCGTGTGCACGTGCAAATGCTTCAGGCACAAATGAATGTGATGCTCCTGAATCGAAAAGAACAGAAGCCGCAACTGAATTAACAGGAAGTGTGCCCAACACGATACTAGGGGCCTTCTGAGCTTCTTCCATCTTGACATGGTTGACACGACCACGACCGAGTTTAGGTAATCTGGCTTTAAAGTTCCTAGACTGATGGGCTGGTGCATTCTGATTCTGATTCTGATTCTACGGGCAGAATTTGGCATAATGGCCCAGAAGACCACACATGTGACATGCTCCAGATGTAGGGCGAGTGGCCATAGCATTGGACTGCCCATCTTGGATTTTGAGCTGTCCCGGCGATGAAGGAAGATGAGGGGCAACATAAGATGGTCTTGATGCCAGGGCAGGTCGATGATAGACATAAGTTCAAACACAAGATCAATAGGATTGAGCAGGTATTGCATGAACCCACTTCTCGGCCTGCCCCACGGCCATTTGATACAGAAGCTTTCAACTGCTCTCTCATGTGGTTTCGTTTCATTACTCGTACTCAACTAAACCCGCCGACATTTAACCCCGAGGACATATTGCATGAACCCAATCCGTGTTTCGATCGGATGGCCAATATGCAATTCGACAAGCTCATCATGGAGGGTAGAAGGATAGAATCAGCGCCGATTGTTTACTTTGTGGTAAGTTTTCCCTTATCTCTATGTACGAGCATAATTTGAGCAGAAAATGATTTAGATAGTTGTTTTCATAGAAATCCGAGCTGTCGAAGCATGCCAACAATGCCGGGGAGGCACTTAAGTTCCCTCCGGGTGAAGAGTCCTACAACGCCCTTGAAGCTTTTGTTGGGGTATGACGTGGGATAAATTTATTTCCATGCTTCTTTTTTAATGTTCTTATATTCTAAGTGGATGATTTGTCAATTTCACAGCGTAGCAAGTCTTGGCCACGTGGCTTAGGTGCTCTTCTAGGCTGCCGCTTCATCGATGATGTCATGCCTACAACATCGAGGTCCTCGTCAAGCGCTGCACATGGCTCTCTCGAGGACTCAGGCGATGGCGAGGGGGAGCAGGACGAGGAGGATGAGGGACACACGCATGATGAGATCAACACCTCGTAGATCCCCGATGCACCTTGGCCTAGTCAGTCACGTGACTTCGGCCTCAAACCGAGGAAGCTGCGGGACGATAAGTATACTCCGAAAGCATACACGAGGAAGGAACGTAAGGAACCGATTATCGAGGCCGACTCCGAGGAGGAGGAGCTGCAGTCGTAGAGGAGAAGGCTTTTAGTAGTTGTGAAGAGGAAGGAGGTGGCACCGGCAAAAAGGGAGAAAGGGAGGAAATGATAGCCCGGATTCGATGTACTTGTGTTTCATGTATTGAACTTGATGGTGTACTCCTGGATTGGATGCATGTGTTGTGCACTTGATATTCTGAACTTGATCTCGTGAACTTGATGTTGTCAAGTTGATCTCATGAACTTATGTTGTCAAGTTGATCTCGTTAACTTATATTGTCAAGTTGATCTTCTACACATGATGTTATTAAGTTGATCTCGTACACTTGTTCATTAAGTTGGCAAAACAACACTGACAATGAGAATCCTAGAGGGGATTTTATCAAGCATGGCGCCATAGAATTAGGCGCCATACAGTCCAGCATGGCGTCCCAGCCACAGGCGCCATGCAGTTTTCCTGTGAAATGGACGGGAGAGCATGGCGCCGCCATCCAGGGCGCCATGGTGTCTGTCATAGCGCCCTACCCCAGGGCGTCATACTTCGAAAATTTACCAAGCCACAAATGTTTTTGGTTGACATGCTCTCTGATGTTCGGGGCGCCATGGCGACAAATTCGGGGCACCATGCATGGCGCCCTGTTTCATGACACATCATCAGTGTACGACATTCATGAAATTTCACATACATAAAGTTCACGACACATCATAAGTTTTAAGACATTTATGACATTTCATATACATAAAGTTCATGACACATCATAGCGTTAGGACTTAAGGGCGAGTACAACACTTCACAGTGACCTAACATCCAAGCCAATAAGCAAAGCCACATCCACGACCAACACCACGACCAACATCGCCATCACCACGTCCACGGCCAACAACACCGCCATCACCACCACCACGGCCATGTCCTCGGCCACCACCACTATCACCACCACCATGTCCACGTCCACGGCCACCACCACCGGCACCACCACCGCGGCCATGTCCACATCCAACACCACCAATTATCTTGAGGTCCAATTATCTTGGTCCTCACTAGATTCAGAAACCATTTTGTTCACCCAAACGGCATGGTGCCCTGGAGGGAAGAAGAGAGGTTGTGGGAAGAAGAGAGGTGGCTGGCCATTTTTTTCACCCAAACGGCATGGTGCCCTGGACCAAGCATCGTGCTAGTGAGCATGGCGCCCTGGGATGGGCCATCATACGTCGCCGTCCTGTCCAACATGGTGTGGTCAACTCTGACTGCATGACACCCTTGACTAGGGCGTCGTGTTGTCTGGCATGGTGCCCCGGGACCGGGCATCCTGAAAAAAGGTCATATTTTGAAATATTTTCAAATTCGGTTCATTTTGTGCTGATCTTTTCGAAAAGGGTCAATTTTGTCATTTTTCACCTTGCTCTTACCCCAACTAGCCGGTCCTCACTAGCTAGTGTTGCCTTTATGATATGACCTATGAGGACATCTCCAATAGTTGTAAGATAGATATTGGTAGAGTTTGCCACATAAGATTTTTGATGATGTGGCACAGAATAAATGAGGAGAGAGAGGAAGGTTGTAAGTACATGAATCAACAAACCTTGCATAAGCTCCAAGGCAGAATGTGAGAGAAGTCTTGTACATTCTCTCACCTTATATTGGGCAAACTAAATACACTCCATTGGAGTAGTTGTATGATGAGCTGTTGGTTGATGATATGGCTACTTTTACAAACAAGCTAACCAACATACTATTGGAGATACCCTGAAGGGGAGGGGAGACAGAGAGAGGATGATGGAGAGGAGATCAAGGACGACAAGTCTCAGACATACATCTATCCTTTGCCATCAGGTTACCATCTGAATCTTATCAACTGGGGTTTGAACGGTCTACTGATTTATTTATCATTTTTTTATTCAGAATTTTCTGGCACAACGATGATGACCCAAGGAAATTCAGATTTAATTTTGTGCATCAAAGGACTGGAGTGGACTAGGCACGCATGATCCCATCTTTAAATTTCTCACCACAAATATAGTGCGCCTCCCTTTTTGAGAATAGGATTTTTTTTTCTCACTTTATAGATAAAGTCACACGGCCGAAAGATACAAGGTGTTGAGGTAACGCTCTTACAAAGTTGATCAGAGAAAGCTAGACTACACAAGACGAACACCGGCAACAATGAACCAGGGGTGCACTACTGGACATCGCCAACTTGCCACCGAGCATAGGCACAGGAGTGGCAGGACCACAACTATTTGCGACCAAGGCCATCCGATGACAACCGAATTCACGTCTCCTGGTGAGACCACCAGACTTCTTTGTTGCCACTTCCCACCCAACTGCCGCCGGAGAGGGCCCTCTGCCTCTCGCTCTGGACTGAAGAGCACCGACCCTGTCAGCAATTAGAAGGATTGAGAGACCTGACGATGTGGTCATGTGTAAAAGAGAGGCAAACGAGACAGCTAGACACCAGAATTAAGGATGCTTTGAGTGATGATACAAGCTACATAGAAAAGCCACAGTGACTAGAGGAGACCTGCACTAATGGACGATGCCCCAAGAGGGTTATGATGCACTGCGCCACTGCCATCGAGTCCGCCAGAGCAGACAAGGGCTTTCACCCAGAGCAATGACAAGGAAAGGGAGAGAGACAAGGCGGCGCCCCCAAGGGGTACGCGACACCCACAGACATCGCCACTGTCGATGTCAACGCCGAACTTTTGTGGTGCCCCCGAACTCAATCGTGCACTAAACATGCACGCAGCATGCACGACCAAGATCAGAGACTGACGGTAGGATATCACAACACAACTCTAAGACACAAATTAAACAAAGAAACAAACAATATATTACAAACCAGGGTCATAAGACCCAATATTACATCAAGAGTTAGATCTAACTACAGACAATTACATGGGGTGCCTTAAGAAGGCGGAAACAAACAACGAGTCTATATCAAAAAGGCGCAGGCCTCCTGCCTAGGACCTCGGATATAACTTTTCGAGTAGATGATTTTTCATATAAAAAACTTTTTCATCGGAGTTCGTATGCAAAAGTTATGCCCATTTTACAAATTCTCGAGAGATTTTGCAAAAAAGTCGAAAATTCATGTTTGTAAATTTTGCTAACAACTTGACCACATATCACATGGGAATCTTATTTTCTTTTATTTTTTTGACATTTCTATCATTTTCTTTTATTTTTTTTAAACTGAAAAGGCGGTCCAGGGGGGGTGCATTTGGTGAATTTTTTGGCCACCTCAGAAAGTTAGTAGTGGCGCACTGTGGGTGTGGTGCGCCATTACTAGTTAAAACTAGTAATGGCGCACTTTCCCCTAGTGCGCCATTACTAGTTTTGAAAAATAAATAAAAAATAATTTTGTTAGTAGTGGCGCACCGTGGGTGTGGTGCGCCATTACTAGTTAAAACTAGTAATGGCGCACTTTCCCCTGGTGCGCCATTACTAGTTTTGAAAAAAAAAAGTAAAAAAAAATTTGTTAGTAGTGGCGCACTGAGTGTGTGGTGCGCCATTACTAGTTAAAACTAGTAATGGCGCAATATGCCCTGGTGCGCCATTACTAGTTTTGGAAAAAAAATTGTTAGTAGTGGCGCACCGTGGGTGTGGTGCGCCATTAGTGATATGGACACTAATGGCGCGCCTACACATGGTGCGCCACTGCTATATAGCTGTGGCGCACCACATATGTGGTGCGCCATTAATGTCCATATTAGCTATAGCCCTTTTTCTAGTAGTGGTAGGATCACGCTTGATGTGATGCACTGCAGAGCCATCATCGAGGGTGATGTTTGAGGAACCACCCTCAGTGAGATCATGCTTGATGCGTAGTACTGCAGAGTCATATAGTTGCATGGTTCTAATCATGTGCTCAAGATTCGGTGCAACGACCAATGTGTTTAGATAACCCTGAGGTACAATATTGAAGTTCAGCTTGCAGAGCTATTCACAAAGAAGTGGCTGTTCTTGCTATACCATAAGGTTGTTGCAATAGGATTTGCAGCTCAGTGCCTCAAGCATCACGTTAGCCTTGCCAGGATTATAGGAAATGCCTACAACATAATCTGAAATTGCTTCCATCCATCTTAGCTGACGAAGGTTCAGATCTGGCTGAGTGAACAAATACTTCAAGCTTTGATGGTCCGTGTAGATCTCGCAATGATTACCAAGGAGGTAATGTCTCCATAACTTTCGAGCATAGATAACTGCTACAAGTTCAAGATCATGAGTTGGATAATTCTCTTCATGCGGATGCAACTGTCGAGAGCCATAAGAAATCACTTTACGCTCTTGCATCAAGACATAGCCTAACCCTTGACGTGATGTATCGCAATAGATCATGAAGTCCTTGTGATTATCTGGGGGAGCAAGCACTGGGGCAGAAGTCAACTTGTCTTTCAGAGTTTGGAAACTTTCCTGACATTGAGTTGTCCACTCGAACTTCTTGTCTTTATGGAGCAGATCAGTCAATGGCTTGGCAATCTTGGAAAATTTCTCGACAAAACGACGGCAATAGCTGGCGAGGCCAAGAAAACTTCTAACTTGCTTGACGGTTTGGGGAGGAATCCATTTAAGAATAGCCTGAACTCATTTTGGGTTACCAGCAATGCGATCTATGGTAATTACGTGGCATAAGTACGTCACCTCAGATAACCAGAACTCGCACTTGGAGTATTTGGCATACAACTGATGTTCACGAAGCTTCTCCAGTATAAGCCGAAGGTGCTCGACTTGTTCTTCTTCATTCTTGGAGTAGACCAGAATGTCGTCAAGATAGACCTTGATGAATTTGTTAAGGTATTCCATGAAGATGTAATTTATCAATCGAGAGAAAGTGGCAGGAGCATTAGTTAAGCCAAAGGACATGACGGTGTACTCGTATGAACCATAGCGAGTAATGAAGGCTGTTTTAGAATGTCCGCTTCGCGAACTCTGATATGATGGTACCCTAACCTCAAATAAAGTTTAGAGAAGATGGATGATCCAGCAAGTTGATCATAAAGGTCATTGATTCTTGGAAGTGGATACTTGTTCTTGCTCATCGTCTGATTAACAGGACAATAATCAACAACCAGACGATTAGTTCCATCCTTCTTTTTAATGAAGAGAGAAGGGGAACCCTAGGCGGAAGAGCTAGAATGAATGAAGCCCTTGTGAAGTTACTCTTCGAGTTCCTGCTTAAGCTCGAGAAGTTTATGTGGTGGCATTTTATATGGGCGCTTGGCGATAGGAGCAGTGCCAGGTTTCAAGTCGATGACAAACTCGACGGCTCTTATAGGGGGCACTCCTGGAAAGGCTGTGTAAGCTAAACTGATTTAACAGCACAGTCGATCAAAGTGTTTTGGGTTTTCAGCCAATCCATACCAAGAATGATGTCTATGTTGGAAGGCCCGAGGGAAATAAGAGAAACGGGGAATACTAGACCTCTAATTACAATTTGATTATTACAACTTATCATGTTGGTTTGCCACTTGGAACCAGGGGCCTGAATCATCAGAGGAGGGCGTAACTATTCTAGGACGACGTCGTGTGCACGTGCAAATGCTTCAGGCACAAATGAATGTGATGCTCCTGAATCGAAAAGAATAGAAGCCGCAACTGAATTAACAGGAAGTGTGCCCAACACGATACTAGGGGCCTTCTGAGCTTCTTCCATCTTGACATGGTTGACATGACCATGACCGAGTTTAGGTAATCTGGCTTTAAAGTTCCTGGACTGATGGGTTGGTGCATTCTGATTCTGATTCTGATTCTACGGGCAGAATTTGGCATAATGGCCCAGAAGACCACACATGTGACATGCTCCAGATGTAGGGCGAGGGGCCATAGCATTGGACTGCCCATCTTGGATTCTGAGTTGTCCCGGCGATGAAGGAAGATGAGGGGCAACATAAGATGGTCTTGATGCCAGGGCAGGTCGATGATAGACATAAGTTCAAACACAAGATCAATAGGATTGAGCAGGTATTGCATGAACCCACTTCTCGGCCTGCCCCACGGCCATTTGATACAGAAGCATTCAACCGCTCTCTCATGTGGTTTCGTTTCATTACTCGTACTCAACTAAACCCGCCGACATTTAACCCCGAGGACATATTGCATGAACCCAATCCGGGTTTCGATCGGATGGCCAATATGCAATATGACAAGCTCATCATGGAGGGTAGAAGGATAGAATCAGCGCCGATTGTTCGCTTTTTGGTAAGTTTTCCCTTATCTCTATGTACGAGCATAATTTGAGCAGAAAATGATTTAGATAGGTTTTTTCATAGAAATCCGAGTTGTCGAAGCATGCCAACAATGCCGGGGAGGCACTTAAGTTCCCTCCGAGTGAAGAGTCCTACAACGCCCTTGAAGCTTTTGTTGGGGTATAAAGTGGGATAAATTTATTTCCATGCTTCTTTTTTAATGTTCTTATATTCTAAGTTGATGATTTGTCAATTTCACAGCATAGCAAGTCTTGGCCACGTGGCTTAGGTGCTCTTCTAGGCTGCCGCTTCATCGATGATGTCATGCCTACAACATCGAGGTCCTCGTCAAGCGCTGCACATGGCTCTCTCGAGGACTCAGGCGATGGCGAGGGGGAGCAAGATGAGGAGGATGAGGGACACACGCATGATGAGATCAACACCTCATAGATCCCCGATGCACCTTGGCCTAGTCAGTCACGTGACTTCGGCCTCAAACCGAGAAAGCTGCGGGACGATAAGTATACTCCGAAAGCATACACGAGGAAGGAACGTAAGGAACCGATTATCGAGGACGACTCTGAGGAGGAGGAGCTGCAGTCGCAGAGGAGAAGGCTTTTAGTAGTTGTGAAGAGGAAGGAGGTGGCACCGGCAAAAAGGGAGAAAGGGAGGAAATGATAGCCCGGATTCGATGTACTTGTGTTTCATGTATTGAACTTGATGGTGTACTCCTGGATTGGATGCATGTGTTGTGCACTTGATATTCTGAACTTGATATCGTGAACTTGATGTTGTCAAGTTGATCTCATGAACTTATGTTGTCAAGTTGATCTCGTTAACTTATATTGTCAAGTTGATCTTCTACACATGATGTTGTTAACTTGATCTCGTACACTTGTTCGTTAAGTGGGCAAAACAACACTGACAATGAGAATCCTAGAGGGGATTTTATCAAGCATGGCGCCATAGAATTAGGCGCCATACAGTCCAGCATGGCGTCCCAGCCACAGGTGCCATGCAGTTTTCCTGTGAAATGGACGGGAGAGCATGGCGCCGCCATCCAGGGCGCCATGGTGTCTGTCATAGCGCCCTACCCCAGGGCGTCATACTTTGAAAATTTACCAAGCCACAAATGTTTTTGGTTGACATGCTGTCTGATGTTCGGGGCGCCATGGGGACAAATTCGGGGCACCATGCATGGCGCCCTGGTTCATGACACATCATCAGTGTACGACATTCATGAAATTTCACATACATAAAGTTCACGACACATCATAAGTTTTAAGACATTTATGACATTTCATATACATAAAGTTCATGACACATCATAGCGTTAGGACTTAAGGGCGAGTACAACACTTCACAGTGACCTAACATCCAAGCCAATAAGCAAAGCCACATCCACGACCAACACCACAACCAACATCGCCATCACCACGTCCACGGCCACCAACACCGCCATCACCACCACCACGGCCATGTCCTCGGCCACCACCACTATCACCACCACCATGTCCACGTCCACGGCCACCACCACCGGCACCACCACCGCGGCCATGTCCACATCCAACACCACCAATTATCTTAAGGTCCAATTATCTTGGTCCTCACTAGATTCAGAAACCACCCCCAGTTGATGTTGTTCTCCGCCGACACCAAAGCAAAAGCCAAAGGCAACAATTTCTCACCACCATCATTAGCTACCGCAATCAACAATGTTCCCATGAACTGGCCGGTCAGAAATGTGCCATCCACGGACATAACTGGCCTACAATGCTGAAAAGCCCTAATGCATGACTAAAAAGTCCAGAATGCATGCCCAAATACTCGGACAGTTGAATTGTTGTATATCCTGGTAATCAAGCCAAGGGGCCCCACCACATGGTACATGCCTAGGATTGTTGCCGCCATCGATTTCAATACCATAGGGAGGCGGTTGTATGTTTCTTTCCAACCACCATACAATATCTCAAAGGCGGCTTGCTTGGCCTTCCACGCCTTCCCGTACTTCACCATGTACCCGAAGACCTCCTGCACCATCTCTATCAATGCCTTAATGGGATATGTCGGGAGTATCTTTATGGAGGCAGAAAATCTTTATGCGATGAATTTGGAGGTTAATTGATGGTGAACATCCTTTACACCAGTAACATCGATATCCATGCCACTACATCGATGAGTAAACACGCAACTTGTAATCTTCCATTGCGGCCCGCCTTTGAAAGATCTTGCACGGATAACCCACGAACAATGATTCTTGTATTCCCCACATCTGACCGTGTAACACACTTTGGAGTTTGAGTTCTCCACCTTGAATGGTCGATGATATTTAACCACATAGTCCTTGAGCCACATCTGAAGTTCTACCAAGTTTTTAAAAATTGTTCCTTGACTAATACCATACACATTTGGATCGTTATCTCACTTGGAAGATATCCTTGGTGCAAGAATTTTACTTGTGCCACCATCAACAATAGCCTTATCGGCGGGGCTTAGATCACAGAACAATGATATTCGATGATCCCGGCCTATTACCTTCTTGTAAGCTTCGGTTTCTTTAGCCGTTAAACCATCCTCGTCTATTTTTTCATCTGGGCCTCCATCATCGGAGTCCCCTGCATAGGATCATGTGCATGGAATGTCATGGTCCATGCCCTCTTTCATGCAATTGGCCTCCACATTGCCAACATAATGGTCATGAAGATAAGCCTTAGATTCATCACCCTCGAATTCATCACCCCCCGGGTCCACATGTGGATCATCTCGAGCCGGGCTAATAGCATCACATGTGGTTGCACGCCGATTCAAGTCAATGTGCAACCGAGCACCGACCTTCTTTGTGGAAAATAACTCAAAATATTTATCTTGTGAGGCCAACACACTCTCCTTATATGCTTGCCAATGGAACCCATAGACAAGAGGCTTTGTCTTCCAATGAATGTGTTGTCCGAACCTAACATTATACCTTTTGAACATTCATGATTTTCGCCATCTAGAAACATAGCAACCAAACATGCGTCAATGAAATTTGAAGAAATGGATGAACTAGGGTACAATGCGAAGATTTCAACCAATAAAAAGAGGGGGAACGAAGGAGAATACCTTGAGGGATTGAAGGGGAAGATGATTCATCGATTTGGAGCTGAGATCCACGAGATTTAGTGGGCATTTGGGAGGGGGGAGAGGGGTGACCGGGGAGGGGGGAGGGAAGAAGAGAGGTTGTGGGAAGAAGAGTGGTGGCTGGCCATTTTGTTCACCCAAACGGCATGGTGCCCTGGACCAAGCATCGTGCTAGTGAGCATGGCGCCCTGGGATGGGGCGTCATACGTCGCCGTCCTGTCCAACATGGTGTGGTCAACTCTGACTGCATGACACCCTTGACTAGGGCGTCGTGTTGTCTGGCATGGTGCCCCGGGACCGGGCATCCTGAAAAAAGGTCATATTTTGAAATATTTTCAAATTCGGTTCATTTTGTGCTGATCTTTTCGAAAAGGGTCAATTTTGTCATTTTTCACCTTGCTCTTACCCCAACTAGCCGGTCCTCACTAGCTAGTGTTGCCTTTATGATATGACCTATGAGGACATCTCCAATAGTTGTAAGATAGATATTGGTAGAGTTTGCCACATAAGATTTTTTATGATGTGGCACAGAATAAATGGGGAGAGAGAGGAAGGTTGTAAGTACATGAATCAACAAACCTTGCATAAGCTCCAAGGCAGAATGTGAGAGAAGTCTTGTACATTCTCTCACCTTATATTGGGCAAACTAAATACACTCCATTGGAGTAGTTGTATGATGAGCTATTGGTTGATGATATGGCTACTTTTACAAACAAGCTAACCAACATACTATTGGAGATACCCTGAAGGGGAGGGGAGACAGAGAGAGGATGATGGAGAGGAGATCAAGGACGACAAGTCTCAGACATACATCTATCCTTTGCCATCAGGTTACCATCTGAATCTTATCAACTGGGGTTTGAACGGTCTACTGATTTATTTATCATTTTTTTATTCAGAATTTTCTGGCACAACGATGATGACCCAAAGAAATTCAGATTTAATTTTGTGCATCAAAGGACTGGAGTGGACTAGGCACGCATGATCCCATCTTTAAATTTCTCACCACAAATATAGTGCGCCTCCCTTTTTGAGAATAGGATTTTTTTTCTCACTTTATAGATAAAGTCACACGGCCGAAAGATACAAGGTGTTGAGGTAACGCTCTTACAAAGTTGATCAGAGAAAGCTAGACTACACAAGACGAACACCGGCAACAATGAACCAGGGGTGCACTACTGGACATCGCCAACTTGCCACCGATCATAGGCACAGGAGTGGCAGGACCACAACTATTTGCGACCAAGGCCATCCGATGACAACCGAATTCACGTCTCCTGGTGAGACCACCAGACTTCTTTGTTGCCACTTCGCACCCAACTACCGCCGGAGAGGACCCTCTGCCTCTCGCTCTGGACTGAAGAGCACCGACCCTGTCGGCAATTAGAAGGATTGAGAGACCTGATGATGTGGTCATGTGTAAAAGAGAGGCAAACGAGACAGCTAGACACCAGAATTAAGGATGCTTTGAGTGATGATACAAGCTACATAGAAAAGCCACAGCGACTAGAGGAGACCTGCACTAATGGACGATGCCCCAAGAGGGTTATGATGCACTGCGCCACTGCCATCGAGTCCGCCAGAGCAGACAAGGGTTTTCACCCAGAGCAATGACAAGGAAAGGGAGAGAGACAAGGCGGCGCCCCCAAGGGGTACGCGACACCCACAGACATCGCCACTGTCGATGTCAACGCCGAACTTTTGTGGTGCCCCCGAACTCAATCGTGCACTAAACATGCACGCAGCATGCACGACCAAGATCAAAGACTGACGGTAGGATATCACAACACAACTCTAAGACACAAATTAAACAAAGAAACAAAAAATATATTACAAACCAGGGTCATAAGACTCAATATTACATCAAGAGTTAGATCTAACTACAGACAATTACATGGGGTGCCTTAAGAAGGCGGAAACAAACAACGAGTCTATATCAAAAAGGCGCAGGCCTCCTGCCTAGGACCTCCGAACTACTTGATGATGGCGAACTACACGTAGCAAATCATCCTCGGGATCCTCTGGTTCCTGGGCTCCACCATCTGATCGCAGCAACCGGGTTGGAGGAAAAAGAGTGCAAAGCAACAGTGAGTACTCATCCAAAGTACTCGCAAGACTTACATCAGATCTATGTTAAGGATGCATCGGTATCAAAGAAGGGGGTTATATCTATTGACTATACTGTAGAAATGCCAGAGTAGAGTGGGAGAAGCCTATCTTAATGAAGACTAGCATCTTGCAGCATCAGAAGAGAGTAGCGTATAGATATCAACTTGCTCTTAGTATCAACAACATATAGTAACAGGTAGTAACAACAACATACCCGGAGATTCTTCCTTGACTACCCAGCGAGAAAGCGATCTCGAAGTAGATATAACAGTTAAGTATTATATTTGGTATCTGGTTATAGTTGTAGAAGATCATGATACAACTCCGAGCATCCTGTTACCATGGACACAGCTACTCGAATAGATTTGTCTTCCCTGCAGGGGTGCACCACATTGCCCAACACGTTCGATTACCCCTGTTCGGACACACTTTTCTAGGTAATGCCCGGCCACGATGACGACACGGTGATCTAGGGTTTGCCACTGAGCTCGCGCGGGATCTTATCGTCGCGGGGAGGCGATGGATGCCCGGCGCGTGGCCATCTACGGACGTGCGGCCACGCGCACGACAGCGCCATGGCCTCTGTCCTCCTCTGGCGAGAGGTGGATGAAATGCCATGGTTAACGGGCGAGGCCGCACTGTGGCCAGCTGGGCCCTAAGTGCACAGTAGTTCTTAGGTATTTTTCTTTTTTTACTTTTCTATTTTATTCTTTAGTTACTATTTTCTATTTTATTTTTGATCCAAATGAATTTTGCTATGAATGGAACTTAGCACATAAATCGAGCCCAATATTTTGGGACCACCCACAAGTTTTCAGATTATTGGGACAAGCTTAAATATTTGTTTATCTTGAAATAGTTCAATTAGTTTATGCTGGTTCTGTTCATTTATTTTTAGGGGCATTTTATTAATTCAAAAGATGTTGGTTCCTACATGATAATTACTTAGTGATTATTTGCAAGCCAACCAACATTTTTTTGAATCAGGGTTTGAAAACTTAAAACTTGCAATTTAATTTGGAATTTGAACTTTGGATCAAGTGGCATTTAACTTAGCAAAATATGATGACTAGACACTGTTCATGGGGGGTCACTTTGGCATAATTACAGGGGTGTTACAACTCTCCTCCTCTAAAAGCAAATCTCATCTTGAGATTTAAGAGGTAGGGGGAAACAAAACGGGCTATTCATCACGAAGACGATCTTCGCGTTCCCAAGTGGCTTCTTCTTCAGAATGATTCGACCACTGGACCTTAAGGAACTTGATGGCCTTGTGACGTGTTCGACGTTCAGCTTGATCAAGAATGCGGACCAGATACTCTTTGTAAGAGAGAACATCTTGTAATTCATGCACTTCATTATCCACTGCTCGGATCGGATCCTTGAAGCAGCGGTGGAGTTGCAACACTTGGAAGACATCGTGAACCTGAGAAAGGTTCGACGGTAGTTCCAGCTGATATGCCACTTCTCCATGTCTTGCGAGAATACGGTAAGGACCAATGTAGCACGGAGCTAACTTGCCCTTGATTCCAATATGGTGAGTGCCCTTCATTGGTATGACATGAAGATAAGATTGTTCACCTGGTTGATAAACCATTTCTTTGTGATGACGATCATAATTGCTCTTCTGACGAGACTGGGCTATCTTCAGATGTTCGCAAACAATACGAACTTCTTCTTCAGTGTGTTGAATAATATCCAGACCAAACAGTGTCCATTCCCTAGTTTCTGACCAATTCAAAGGAGTTCGGCACTTTCGTCCATACAGAATTTCAAACGGTGCCATCTTCAAGCTAGCTTGATAGCTATTGTTGTATGAGAATTCAGCATACGGGAGAGATTCCTCCCATTTCTTGCCAAATGAGATTACACAGGCGTGAAGCATATCTTCGAGCACTTGGTTGACTCATTCAACATGAGCACTGGATTGGGGGTGAAAAGCGATGCTAAAGGACAGATGAGTTCCCATAGCTTGCTGAAAGCTTTCCCAGAATATTGAGGTGAACAGGCTGCCACGATCTGAGCTAAGCTCCAACTTAACACCATGGAGTGAAACGATTCTGGAAACATATATGTCTGCTAACTGACTAGCAGTGATCGTCTCCTTGACAGGCAGAAAGTGAGCAACTTTGGAGAATCGGTCAATGACAACAAGAATAGCATCATGACCCTTCTGTTTCTTTGGGAAATCCAGTGATAAAGTCCATTTCAACACTGTCCCATTTCCATTTGGGAATAGCAAGTAGTTGCAGAGTTCCAGCAGGTCTCTGATATTCTACTTTGATGCGATGGCAAATGTCACTCTCAGCAACATAGCGAGCAATGTCTCGCTTCATGTTTGACCATCAGAATCTCTGACGAATGTCTTGGTACCTCATGGTACTACCAGGATGAATTGACAGAGGCGTATCATGCGCTTCTTTCATAATGTGTTTGGTCTGATCCAGGTTATCTTCTCTAGGAATGACTAGATGACCCTTGAAGAACAGGGAGCCTTGTTTCTCAACAGAGAAGCATGACTGATTGCCCTTCTTGAGGTCGCGCTTAATCTTCTCGACCTCAGAGTCAAACTTATGCATAGTCCTTATGTCGTGCTCGAGTTCAGGTTCAACAACCAGGGTATTCAGATATCCTTGAGGAACTATCTCGATGTTCAACTTTCAGACCTCTTCATAAAGAAGTGGTGGTTCTAGCTGCACCATAAGTTGACAGCAGTAGGATTTATGGCTCAAGGCATCAGCCATTACATTAGGCTTGTCAGGAGTATATGAGATACCACAATCATAATCTGTAATCGCCTCCATCCATCTTTGCTGATGGAGGTTCAGAGATGGCTAAGTAAACAAATACTTCAAGCTTTGATGGTCAGTGTAGATCTCGCAACGGTTACCAAGAAGGCAATGTCACCACAACTGCAGAGCATAAATAACTATTGCAAGTTCGAGATCATGCATTGGATAATTCTCTTCATGCGGACGCAACTATCGAGAGCGATAAGAAATCACTTTACGCTCTTGCATCAAGACATAGCCTAATCCTTGACGTGATGTGTCACAATAGATTATGAAGTCCTTGTGTGTATCTGGGGGAGCAAGCACTGGGGCAAAAGTCAACTTGTCTTTCAGAGTTTGGAGAGTTTCGAAACTTTCCTGACATTGAGTTGTCCACTCGAACTTCTTGTCTTTATGGAGCAGATCAGTCAATGGCTTGGCAATCTTGGAAAATTCTCGACAAAACGACGACAATAGCTGGCGAGGCCAAGAAAACTTCTAACTTGCTTGACGGTTTGGGGAAGAGTCCATTTAAGAATAGCCTGAACTCATTTTGGGTTACCAGCAATGCGATCTATGGTAATTACGTGGCCTAAGTACGTCACCTCAGATAACCAGAACTCACACTTGGAGTATTTCTTCATTCTTAGAGTAGACCAGAATGTCGTCAAGATAGACCATGACGAATTTTTCAAGGTATTCCATGAAGATGTAATTTATCAATCGAGAGAAAGTGGCAGGAGCATTAGTTAAGCCAAAGGACATGACGGTGTACTCGTATGAACCATAGCGAGTAACGAAGGCTATTTTAGGAATGTCCTCTTCACGAACTCTGATATGATGGTATCGTAAGCTCAAATCAAGTTTAGAGAAGATGGATGATCCAGCAAGTTGATCATAAAGGTCACTGATTCTTGGAAGTGGATACTTGTTCTTGATCATCGTCTGATTAACAGGACAATAATCAACAACCAAACGATTAGTTCCATCCTTCTTTTTAACAAAGAGAGAAGGGGAACCCCAGGCAGAAGAACTAGAATGAATGAAGCCCTTGTGAAGTGACTCTTCGAGTTCCTGCTTAAGCTCGAGAAGTTCATGTTGTGGCATTTTATATGGGCGCTTGGCGATAGGAGCAGTGCCAGGTTTCAAGTCGATTACAAACTCGACGGCTCTTATACGGGGCACTCCTGGAAAGGGTGTGTAAGCTGAACTGTTTTAGCAGCACAGTCGATCAAAGCGTTATGGGTTTTCAGCAAATCCATACCAAGAATGATGTCTATGTTGGAAGGCACGAGGGAAATAAGAGAAACGGGGAATACTAGACCTCTAATTACAATTTGATTATTACGACTTATCATGTTGGTTTGCCACTTGGAACCAGGGGCCTGAATCATCAGAGGAGGGCGTAACTGTTCTAGGACCACATCATGTGCATGTGCAAATGCTTCAGACACAAATGAATGTGATGCTCCTGAATCGAAAAGAACAGAAGCTGCAACTGAATTAACAGGAAGTGTGCCCAACACGATACTAGGGGCCTGCTGAGCTTCTTCCATCTTGACATGGTTGACATGACCACGTCCGAGTTCAGCCAATCTGGCATTAAAGTTCCTGGACTGATGGGCTGGTGCATTCTGATTCTGATTCTGCGGGCAGAATTTGGCATAATGGCCCAGAAGACCACACTTGTGACATGCTCCCCACACTACAAGAAACCTGTTAATCCATGATGGATTCCTCCTGACATTCTCCGGAACCGTCACAGAAACCGTCACGGATCCGCAAGGCAAGATTAGGCCGCAAAACGGTAGCCCACTTATGACAGACCCAGAGGAACCGTCAAGGAAACTGTCATGAATCGGGGAGCTGGGTCTAGCCTTTCTTTTTTATATATACAATGTCCGAACCATCACGGATGACTCATGCTGATGTGTCTTGTGTTCCTCTTGTATGGCCAATATGTCAGTCTGATGTGGTAATAAAAAAGAAATAAAAAGAAAAAGAATGCATTAATAAAAAGAAATTTTAAAAAGAAAAAAAGACCCTTAATCTCGGCCGTAAGTTATGTGTATATACTTAAGGTAAAATGGTTCGATTCAGACTGACATATGGGCCATACAAGGGGAACACAAGACACATCATGAGAATTTTAAAAAGAAATTTTAGAAGGAAAAAAAAGAACCACCCGAATCTAACCATTTTTCCTTAAGTATATACACATAACTTTGCCTAAAAAATACACAAAACTGCCTGCTTATGGCTAGACTGACACTGTGACTCACACGGGAGTTATTTACAGATAATCACGCATATTAATACAACTCCCTACAACCCAGCCCTTGGCACTTCAGCGCACAGTATAAGTGTAGGTCCCACATGTTAGTATATGACAAAGAGAAAATAATTTCAAATTTTTTGGTGTAGCAGGAGATTCGAGTCTACGATGTACTCCCTCCTACCAAAATGACTTATATTTAGGTACACAGGAAATACATGTTATTTTTTTAGGGACGGTACATGTCATGTTAGAGCCATGGAAGCTAACAAACCAACTAGCGGTAGGGCAGCGCTATTTCTCGCGTTCAGCGAGTCGCGCATTCCGACTCGCTGAAGCCAGCGAGCATATGGGCCAGCCCACGTGCGCAGGTAAGCAACTGTTGTTTCCTGCTTCTTTTTTTTTCATGTTTTTTTGCTTTCTTTCTTACTTTTGTTTATACTTTAAAATATTCTAAATACATATATTGCAAAAACAATCTCCCAAAAACATATTTAAAAAATGTTGAATAGGGATTAAAAAATGTTGAACAAGAATTTGAAATGTTTTGAATAAGTATTAAACATCTTGTACACGTATTTAAAAAATATTGAATAAGTACTAAAAATGTTGAACGGGTATATGAAAATGTTGAACAAGTACTTAGAAATATTAAACGAGTATTTGGAAATGTTGAGCAAGTATTTGAAAAAATGTAGAACAAATATTTAAAAAGATATTGAACAAAGTATTTTTTTAAATGTTCATCATATATAAAAAAGTATTGAACAACTATTTGAAAAATGTTGAACAAGTATTTAAAAAATGTAGAATAAGTATTTAAAAAAATTGAACAAATTATTTGAAAAAATGTTGAACAAGTATTTAAAAAAATGTTGAACAAACCTTCAGCGAAACTTCCCATCTCGCGTCGCTTAAAGCGACAAATAGTCGCTGCACTAGCGGTAGTACACGTACCTTTTTTTTAAGACTACATATCGCTCGTTTTTAGAAGCATTTGGGCTGGCCCTATCTTCTAGCGATTTTCTTAATGCGTATTCTACATGGTTTCTTCTTTTATTTTACCTAGTTCATGTTTATTTTTACATTTACCTTTTAACAAATCAAATTGTTGTGTATATTAATTTTATTCAATTTCATTATATTTTAGCTTGAAGTGGTAAACATGAACTCTTTTGAAATTTGTGAGGATTAAAAAAAAAGGAAATGTAACAGCAATTTTGTATCTTCATTCCGGACCACAAGCACGCACAATTATTGTGTATCATGATTGTATTTCTAAACTACAAACTATTATAAAAATGACAACATGTTCAGCGTGTTTTTATAAAATGGTTATATTTTTTGCCCAATTATATGATCAACTATTGGTTTTCATATAATTCTTTTTATTTTTTCTTTTGGCTTTTCCCATTGAAAAATAAATGTAAGAGAAGTTCAAAATAATTGCTAATACACAAATATTGTGTATTTGAATATTTATTATATTTCATTATATAGTTAACTTGAAGAGGTAAGCAGAACTATTTAAAAAACTTATGTGATTTTTTAAAGTACGTATATTCATTCATGACCACAAGCACCCACAATTATTGTGTATATTCATTGTATTTTTTTTAAATGCACAATTATTAAAAAACAGTATGCATTAAAATATTGTTTGTAATAATAATAATTTTTAGAAATGTATTAAAAATATCTGAACATTTTCTAGAAACATATTGAATTTTTTTGGAAATAAACGTTGTCAATTAATTGAAAGCATGATTTTTTTTTCAAAAATACGCCCATAATTTTCTAAAACATGTGATTTTTTTTTCAAAAATAATTTTTGAATGCTTTTTTCAAATGCACAAACACTTTTTTTTTGTCTTAGTTAAATGTTGTGGCCTAGCTCTTGCTGAACTAAAGAAAGGCTACCAGCCCAGACTCGAGCCCTCGACCTCACATGTCTGATACTAGGTGCTTACCATTTTGATATGGCTCGAATGTTATTTATATATGTTTTTGTCCTTACCAAAGAAGATGGAGTGTTTAATTAATACTAAAAATGGTAACAAAGTCTGGAAAACATGAAACTTGGCATGGTGCCCTCATACGACACTTGGAGGTCGTGGTGAAAATTTGAGAGGTTTCACAAAAGTTGTGACGTATGGTGCTTAGAAACCGGACAATCTTCGAAAAAGAATTTTGGTTCCAATAGATAACGAGTGAGGTATGGAGGCGAAGCAACCGCTGCTTCATCAGTTGGCCTTGAATTTTTTTCTACACTTAACATACACCATTACACGATCCATGTAAACAAAATAGCATTTTTCAGTGTCAGTTTCCTATATGTAAGTCATTTAGTGCATTTCTAGGCATTTAAGGAATATAATTCAATTTTGAACTACAATTGAATGAAAAAGTTGGTGCCCATTTTTTGAAAAATCATATTTGTGTTCTTGAGTCAATGTTTTGGCCCTATCCGAGAAAATGAAGAATTCGAAACACGAGGGTGCCAGGTCTTAACCCTGAACATGGAGTTTATTGTTTTCGTAATTTCGGAAAATACAAATGATGTCTGAAAAATATTTGGCATGGTGCCCTCATATCATATAACCTCCAGAGGTTGTAGTAAAATGTTGAGAAGGTTTCACAAAAATTATGACATGTACTACATGAAAGCCGGAACATCTTCGATGAAAATGCATGGTGTGAGTTGCTTCCTCGTTTGACAATAATTTGTTTTCTACACTCAAATATACACCACTAAGAATATATCATTTCTAGAGGAAACGGGCCGGCAATGTTTTCAACCTTACTTGATATGTATGTAGGTCAAACTGGATTAATTTCAATGGACACGCGGAAATTCATTTTATGGAATATCCTAAAAAACAACTTGCATGTAAAATCTTATATTAAAATTTTATTGTGATATACTCCAATAGAGGCCCACTTAAGTTTGAATAATTAAAAAAAAACTGAATTCCGCGCTGGCCTCACTGTCAATAGAGGCCCACTTAAGTTTGCAGCCGAAGTGGCAATCCAGCGTGAGGCCAAAGCTGCGCTGTGATTGGTTGATCTAAGCGTCCCACGGATCGCAGATCCATACCGTCTATACCCCTGAGATCCAACGGTAAGGAAACCTCCCCCTCTTTCTTGTGTTTCCTTCCGTCCACCCACGAGAAGCCCGCTTCTATTCCACTTGGAGGAAGTCGATCTCGGTTGGCCTCTTCCAGATCCCGCATCCTCCACTCTCCCCATCCATGGCTGCCGCCACTGGACGAAAAAGGCTGGCGGCCGCCTCAACCTCGCCATCCACGGCCATCTGCCGCCGCAACGATAGCCTCGTCCCGCAGGCGGAGACGGCCCTGAAGGCGGACCTTTGTGCAGCGTCGCCGGTGCCGTTGCTGCGGATGGTGCCCATCTTGTTGCAAGGGGATAGCAGGTCCCTCGTGTGCGTGCCAAAGCTGGATGGGCCTGGCGCAATGAGTACGGACGTGCTCGAGGTGGATTTCCGCCGCATCGGACTGGCGGGATCTCATCCTCTCTTTTTTTGAGGGGGATCTCATCCTCGATGCACTGTGTGGAGGGCAGGCGCTGCGCGCCTGCGACGATCTGCTGACGGGCCCATGCATCTAGGCTGCTACGCCGTACTAAGCCTGGTGTCGTCCCTTCGTCTCCACCGGTGCCACTTCCGTCGCCTTGTCATATTCACCGACCTCGGCAGGCTGTGAGACGCATGTACCACCAGGTCCCCCTCCCACTGTTGCTTTTGATTTTGCCATCCCTTTCTTTTGTGATATTCCAAGACGTTCTTATGGTTTCTCGACACGCAGGTAGTACATGTTCCATGGAGTCTTCATCAGTACAGACAAGGTGTCGTCCAGGAGCATGGTTCGTGATGAGATGGTTGCAAAAATGGTCTCTCCCTCTAATGACTTCGGTGGGTACGGGGATGAACCCTGCTTGATGTATGACGAGCGCCACCAGCGCTTCAGGAGTTGGAGAGTAGCTTAGTGTTCCGTCCGATGTTTGTAATTTCAAGTTTTTAAGGATCTTTTTTTAGCATTCTAGACGGACCATAGTTGCCGGCCGAAATTCGGACGACATGCTATATCCAACCATCCGTGGGCAAGTCTACACAGTAGCATACAGTTGGATTAGCTATCGGGCGACTGTCGTTTAGCCGAACATCGTCCATGAAGTACTTTCGATCTTTTTTTCTTCTGTACATGCGTATTTCCCCGGTTTTTTATGTAACAATTATTTATTTAATAAATAAAGATATATTTTTCTGACAGAACACATCGCTTGGAGTGAATTAGCGGGCCTTGGATGGACCATAATTTAATGGGCCAAACTTTTAATTGGGCTGATACTATGTGGGCCACCACTCCTAGACCTAGTTGAAATTTAGTGGGCCAAGATTTTAATTGGGCTGATTACTACATGGGCTGCCATGTCAGATCCATGCCAAATGATGATGTGGCAATCATGTTAACGCGGTTAACAAGCCTGTTCGTTAAGCACGCCCGAAGCAAATACATGATGGGCAAGGACCGTCATGGAGGGTACGAGGTCAAACTATGACACGATATACATGACGGATTTCATGTCCGTCATGAACGATCACGCATGACAGTTTTTCACCGATCCATGACAGATTAGAACCGTCATGTATTAACAGATTTCTTGTAGTGACATGTAGGGCGAGGGGCCATAGCATTGGGCTGCCCATCTTGTATTCTGAGCTGTCGCGGTGAAGGCAGATAAGGGGCAACATAAGATGGTCTAGATGTCGGGGCAGGTCGATGATAGACATAAGTTCAAACACAAGATCAATAGGATTGAGCAGGTACTGCATGAACCCACTTCTCGGCCTGCCCCACGGCCATTCGATACAAAAGCATTCAACCGCTCTCTCATGTGGTTTCGTTTCATTACTCGTACTCAACTAAACCCGCCGGCATTTAACCCCGAGGACATATTGCATGAACCCAATCCGGGTTTCGATCGGATGGCCAATATGCAATACAACAAGCTCATCATAGAGGGTAGAAGGATAGAATCAGCGCCGATTGTTTGCTTTGTGGTAAGTTTTCCCTTATCTCTATTTACGAGCATAATTTGAGTAGAAAATGATTTAGATAGTTATTTTCATAGAAATCCGAGCTGTCGGAGCATGCCAACAATGCCGGGGAGGCACTCAAGTTCCCTCCGGGTGAAGAGTCCTACAACGCCCTTGAAGCTTTTGTTGGGGTATGACGTGGGATAAATTTATTTCCATGCTTCTTTTTTAATGTTCTTATCTTCTAAGTTGATGATTTGTCAATTTCACAGCATAGCAAGTCTTGGCCACATGGCATAGGTGCTCTTCTAGGCTGCCGCTTCATCGATGATGTCGTGCCTACAACATCGAGGTCCTCGTCAAGCACTGCACATGGCTCTCTCGAGGACTCAGGCGACAGCGAGGGGGAGGAGGATGAGGAGGATGAGGGACACACGCATGATGAGATAAACACCTCGTAGATCCCCGATACACCTTGGCCTAGTCAGTCGTGTGACTTCGGCCTCAAACCGAGGAAGCTGCAAGACGATAAGTATACTCCAAAAGCATACATGAGGAAGGCACGTAAGTAACCGATCATCGAGGCCGACTCCGAGGAGGAGGATCCGCAGCCGCAGAGAAGGGTTTTAGTAGTTGTGAAGAGGAAGGAGATGGCACCGGCAAAAAGGGGGAAAGGGAGGAAATAATAGCCCAGATTCGATGTACTTGTGTTTCATGTATTGAACTTGATGGTGTACTCGTGGATTGGATGCATGTGTTGTGCACTTGATATTCTGAACTTGATCTCGTGAGCTTGATGTTGTCAAGTTGATCTCATGAACTTATGTTGTCAAGTTGATCTCGTTAACTTATGTTGTCATGTTGATCTTCTACACATGATGTTGTCAAGTTGATCTCGTACACTTGTTCATTAAGTGGGCAAAAGATCACTGACAATGAGAATCCTAGAGGGGATTTTATCAAGCATGGCGCCCCAGAATTAGGCGCCATACAGTCCAGCATGGCGCCCCAGCCACAGGCGCCATGCAGTTTTCCTGTGAAATGGACGGGAGAGCATGGCGCCCCCATCTAGGGCGCCATGGTGTCTGGCATAACGCCCTACCCCAAGGCGTCATACTTTGAAAATTTACCAAGCCACAAATGTTTTTGGTTGACATGCTCTCTGATGTTCGGGGCGCCATGGCGACAAATTCGGGGCACCATGCATGGCGCCCTGGTTCACGACACATCATCAGTGTACGACATTCATGAAATTTCACATACATAAAGTTCATGACACATCATAAATTTTAAGACATTTATGACATTTCACATAGATAAAGTTCATGACACATCATAGCGTTAGGACTTAAGGGCGAGTACAACACTTCACAGTGACCTAACATCCAAGCCAATAAGCAAAGCCACGTCCACGACCAACACCATGACCAACACCGCCATCACCACGTCCACGGCCACCAACACCGCCATCACCACCGCCACGGCCACGTCCTCGGCCACCAACACTGCCATCACCATGTCCACGTCCACGGCCACCACCACTTGCACCACCACCACGGCCATGTCCACATCCAACACCACCAATTATCTTGAGGTCCAATTATCTTGGTCCTCACTAGATTCAGAAACCACCCCCAGTTGACGTTGTTCTCCGCCGACACCAAATCCAAAGCCAAAGGCAACTATTTGTCACCACCATCATTAGCTACCGCAATCAGCAATGTGCCCATGAACTGGCCAGTCGGAAATGTGCCATCCACGGACATAACTGGCCTACAATGCTGAAAAGCCCTAATGCATGGCTCAAAACTCCAGAATGCATGCCCAAATACTCGGACAGTTGCATTGTTGTATATCCTGGTAATCAAGCAAAGGGGCTCCACCACATGGTACATGCCCGGGTTTGTTGCCACCATCGATTTCAATACCATAGGGAGGCGGTTGTATGATTCTTTCCTAACACCATACAATAGCTCAAAGGCGGCATGCTTGGCCTTCCATGCCTTCCCGTACTTCACCGTGTACCCGAAGACCTCCTGCACCATCTCTATCAATGCCTTAATGGGATATGTCGGGAGTATCTTTATGGAGGCAGGAAATCTTTATGCAATGAATTTGGAGGTCAATTGACGGTGAACATCCTTTACACCAGTAACATCGATATCCTTGCCACTACATCGGTGAGTAAACACGCAACTTGTAATCTTCCATTGTGGCCCGCCTTTAACAGATCTTGCATGGATAACCCAAGGACAATGATTCTTGTATTCCCCACATCTGACCGTGTAACACACTTTAGAGTTTGAGTTCTCCACCTTGAATGGTCGATGATACTTAACCGCGTAGTCCTTGAGCTGTAGGGTAACACAGCAGAAAACAAAAATTTCCGACCTACGCACCAGCCCAGGACCACTATGGAGACTGCATATAAGGTTTGATCATTTTCGTTACCGACTCGTAGCGCAGCGGAAGTAGAGTCGATGACGATCGGCGGTGCAGATCCCCGCAACTAGGATTTACAACCTCCCAACCGCGAGGATGTATCCCCTCGTCTTCCCTTCAGACAGCCCCCCGGGAGGCGGTCGAACAGTCCCCCGGACGGTGTCGCGGACAGCCCTTCGGGAGGACCTTCGAAACTCGAACGGTCACTCGGACAGCCCTTCGGGAGGACTCACAGAACTCGGACCGTCACTTGGACAGCCCTTCGGGAGGCACTCTCGAACAGCCCCTCGGGCACTAAGATCGAAACTACGACCTCTCTACAGAGTTGCACACATACGGTGTCATCTATCCGGCAGGGCTTCGCCGTCCAGAACTAGTTCCCACCGGAACCCAGACAGCCTTTCGGCTCTAAGAAACTCTTTTCGTGGGAGGGAGAGAGAAGCCAGATCATTGCATGGCACTTGTATGTGAGAAGGGATGAAGGATTGAGCAGCCCCCTCTCCTCCTTATATAGGAAAACCAAGGGATAGGATGGGCATTCAAGAAATACCAAAATACCCATGAAGGAAACTCTTTCCAAGGGCATAAGAGAGAAACCAAAGGACATGTGGAGCTCCAAGGAGGAGCTCCACAAGTGGCCGGCCACCCCCTAGGGGTCCCCCCCAAAGGGGGCTCTCATCCATCCACATCACTTTCTAGAAACCTTTAGCAAAAGCCCTAAAATGTGGTTTTCCAAAAAATTCCAAAAAGCACTTTCACTATTCACGACGACATTTTTCAGCGTCCGTTTGAACTGAAAATATTTATGTGGGCTTAGAACATTTCCAGTACCCACTAAAATAATTTTCAACGCGTTCTGGAACAATTCCAGTTTAGTGATTTCATCTGCGAAAAGCATCTGAAGCGGTTCCGGCAGCCCCGGAACATTTCCGGTTTTTCTTCCAGAAAATTCCCAGAAGTTTCCAGAATGATTCTGGCATCCTCCAAGAATTATCAGGCATGTGCCGAAACCATTTTGACTTAATGGTATCCCCTGAAACAACTTTTCAGTTTCACCGGAACTCATCCGGTGACCTCTCTCTGCGGAACTTTTCCGCTGTCCGAAACTTTTCGGTGTCCGAAACTTTTTCGGTGATTTTCTCTCAGACTCCCTGTCTAGTATTCAGCAGATAGATGACCCTTAAGCGTGTGACCCTATAGGTTTGGTGAAGTATAGACATGACCTGGAACCCCTTCCGATCAATGATCAACATCGGAGCCATGGACACCCATATTGACCCCTATACCCACACGAATGAATATTCGAGTGAACCTCCAGTTGCTGTGTGCTATTCCTATTGCTTCGCGATATGTTACAAATACCCGAGGTGAGACATGTTGGCATTCCCGTGGATCAACAACTTGTCCACTATGCTAGTTACCTCGTTACCGGTATTGTTCTCTTTTCTCGTTACTGTGTTCCGGCATCCCTGTGATCAAATCACCCTGTGTCTGGCCAGACGATGATGGATACCGTAACACCGAGAGGGCCCAGAGATATCTCTCCATCGTCGGAGGAGCAAATCCCAATCTTGGGCTATCAAGTTACTTGACATACTTTCCCATGAACCCGTAAGCCGCCGTAATAGCCATCCAGTTACGGATGACGTTTAACAAACCCCAAAGTTCATGAATCAAGCATGAAGAAACTCGATACTCTCATGGTCTGAGGAATTATGCAAACGTTAACCATCTCTGTGTTATTAACCATTAACTTGTGACGAAAGAATCTCATAGCATAACATCAATTTGGGTCGATTCAACACAAATGTTCTGCTAACAATTGTGCCCTCAAAATTGCCGGCATAGTCATGCCCATGATCAGGAAAACAGGATCATCATGCAATACTTGAGCCAGTCATAGAGGCTTGACTAGGAATACATTTTACCGTTTATTATCCCACACGTGCACATGAGTTTCCCTCCAAGCCTCGTTTTATTTGTAGACTCGAGAATCATTGCAGTTATAGCATGGAACATAAACCTAATTATGAACAGGGAGATAATCAATAACATTTATTATTGCCTCTAGGGCATATCTCCTACAGACTCCCACTTGCACTAGAGTCAATAATTTAGTTAATGCTAATGCACTTTACACCTGTGGCACACCTGTGTAAATATGCTTCGCATGTGGTATAGCCTGATGTCCAACGGATCTGACGACTTCAGCTCCGTGTGTCTCTTTGCATATCCTTCGCATTTTCATGCTTCCACAAAATTCATATTTTGTGTGGACTTGACTTTGTATGTATGTGAATCACAGGTCGAACCTGGATTCCTCAGACTGAGGTATGGAGCAACTACCTGCAGTAGTGTCCCATTGACAAAAGTCATCTTGGAACCATACTAAGTTCATGAATGAACTATATGATTCAACATCTTCTTTGTCGCTTAAAAAGCGGCAACATACTTCGCCTCTGTTATAGAATTCGCCACAGTATCTTGTTTGGAACAATTTCCAACTACCGTGCCACCATATTATGTATTACACAAAACCCTTTATTTAAATCGAAAATTGCTTGGAGCAATGATGAAGACTGTATCGATGTAACATTTTACAACGAACTCTTCATGATCTCCACTTGCGAGAAAACATGTCATCAGTGCTACTCTAGCATTCAATGACACTTTTCACTGTTGTCCTATGATCAGTACTTTTGATCACTTTGGTATCTATACTCGCAACACCTTGGGAGTATCGGACAAAACTGGTTGTTTTACATACCATGGAATACATGATTAATCCAAACACGAAGGTGTGAGGAATCTCCATCATGTATTTTGCTCATCAGTGTTTTTGGGACACCGAGTCTTGCAAAAACTCTTTCCATGTGACTTCGGCAAGAATCACTCCTTGGCATTTTAAATGCTAAAAAGTTTTAGCATCTTGTCAATATGTATTTATTGCTTAGCCCCATTAGGTAAATCTATCTCCATAGATCATTATGCCTAATATTGAGGCTATTTAGCCCAAGCACTTCATCGAAAAACTATTTTCAAATGAAGTCCTAATTCGTGTCAAGAATTTTATTTCCAATTAACAATGTGTCAAGCACACAAGGTTTTTAGAAATATTATTAGGCTCCCACTTACTTTCTTGAATTACAAGCATCTTCGTTACCCATTGATGAAGTCAAACTCCTTTGACCATTTCATCAAAACACGAAGATTCCGACTCCACTTTGCTCTCTTCTGTCCATCGCTGGAACTCTGAAGTTTGCACCCTTACTAGCATCCTCTGGACTCACAAAATACCTTGGACTGTAACACATGCAAGTCTTTGGTTTCATTTCCATCAGATGGAAATCCTTTTGTCATCCCTTGTTTCATATCTCATGATATGAAATTTGTATTAATTGCTAGTTCAACCCGAACTGACTTTAAGCATCGCTACGATGAAACAACCTCATCGTAGTCAACTCCTTGAACTTGTTATTTCAACAAGTCGAGCTTTATGGATAAAACATTTTATCCATATCAGTTTATAGTTCCATAAAAGTTCGTTAGACTCTAAGTCTTCTGAAGGGGTCATCAAGATATGATCTTGAAACATTTATATGGAAACTATCTCGGATTATATTGGCATTTAGCCAATCTCGGAGTCAGGGCCCATCAACGCTTCCTTGTGTATCGTAGGTATACTGTTGTCTAACAACAATATCTCGTCTGCGCACCTGAGAGGTTTGCACGAGCCTTGCCTACGTGGTTCAGTTGCAAGTTCGACCGAAGTCCATACATTTTATTGTAGAGACTTCCGTATCAGTCGCAGTAGGAAACTCCGGAATCACTTCCAAGGTTCCTTTCCTTTGACCTGATGACGAAGATACTGGTTATCTCGTCGAGTTGCACTGTCCTCCCACTCACCTTTTGCAAGAACAATTCTCTTTAAAAGCATACCATTTTGTGGCAAAAACTTTTGCCTCGGTATAGTGGTGGGGGAATACCCAATGACTTGGGATAACCTACAAAGTAGCACTTGTCTGATTTGGAATAAGTTTGTAACCTTTTACACAAGCCCCATATTCCAAATGTTAAGAAAAGATATAACATGGTTGGGCGTACCATACCATGGTGTCATTTCAACAGACCCGATGGAGCTCTTTTCAGTGTAAAAGCCGCAGTCTCTAAAGCATCACTCTTTAAAAGGGATAATGGCAAATTTATTTATGCCATCTTTGATCTTACCATGTCATAAATGGTTCGATTACATCTTCACGGACTTTCCACTTGCAGTGGTGTTCCGGGAGGTGCAAGTTATGAAACCCCTTTCACAACTCATCAGACATTCGCTAAAATTGTAACTCAAATATTCTTTTCTGCAATCGAATTGTAGAAACATAATCTTCTTGTTACAATAACTTCTACTTCATATTTGAAAACCTTTTGAATGAATTCAAAAAATTCAGACTTACGTCTCATCAAGTAAATATCCATATATCTACTTGAGTCATTTCTGAAGATAGATAAATCCACTACTTGCAAAAACATTTATCGGACTACATACATCAAAATGTATGATCACCAATAAATTCTTTGCTCGTTCCTTATGGCCTGTGAACGGTATTTCAGTCACTTCACTTTTCGAAGGAAAGTTGCAAGTGTCAGATGATTCAAAAATCAAACGACTGCAAAATCCATCATAATGGAATCTTTCATGCGGGTTTCTCCAATGTGACCAAATCCAGTGCCACACTTGTGTGGTATTCTTTTAGTCTTGCGACATTTAGCGTTAGTGTTATGGATGTATCATTTTACCATCAATATTCATAACATACATCCCATCTTGGATGGAAGTATGGCCCTTCATGTTATTCATAATACTGAACAACAATTGTTCTTTTATGAACAACTCTTTTGCAACAAACATTGTGCAATGGGCTAGAGTGTGTAAAACTCTAAAATGAATTATGAAAGTAAATCCAAAGGTAATATATTATTATCATTATTCATAACATGCATCTCATTCTCAATGAAAGTATGGCCCTTATGTTATTCATAACATCGAACATAAAAAGTTCTCTTATGAACAACCTTCTTGCAAGATTACTTTATGCAAAGGCTAGAGTTTGTAAAACTCTAAATGAATTATGAAAATAAATACAGACGGTAATACACCGATGGAAGGTATAGTAACATTTACTATGTTCCCTGTGTATACCTAAACCTCATTCCTAGCTAGTCTTTCAGGCCATAGTAGTTCTTACATCGAGTTGCAACAGAATGCAATCGAGTGGGTATCTCTATGATTAACTCACAATACCCAAGAATCAGTGATTAACAAATTAATCATAATTCCCAAGAACTATATCTTTGACTAGCCTTCTATACATCAAAAACTTGTATGACATTCATACATGAGCTGGATATTCCAGTCTTCTTTCTTTCTGCCATTATACTTCTAACAGTTTAACTTTTAATATTTCTCCTACTCTCAGAAGAAGCACCCAACTTAAGAGTGGCGTTAGCCCCGGACTTCCTAGGCGTGAAAGTTTCACTAACACCCTTCGGACACTTTCTTTCTCTTTAAGTTGTTGTTTTATTCACCTTTCATCATATGACAGGCGTTCTTCTGGATCCCTCTCTTATCAGTCTAATGCATAGTAAACTCTTTTACTAATAGTTTGCAAACAAACATTGCTTTGGATATCTCATATCTTTTAGCCTTTGTCTGTCTCTGAAAATGATTTTCAGATTCCATGAATATCACATAACTATCCAAACTTTCGAAGTTCGGGTCTCATGGAAGCAAACATATTGCACTTGACTGAAACGGAATTCTAGCTTTTGGATCGAAGGACGAGAGTCACATGATCCATAGCATAAGCAAGAGAATACCGAAAGTATGCGATAGGACAAAGTCCTTCTCGGCACTCTTGAGGACAATCCTCACATTACGTTACCAACCGTAAAGTTTTAACCAGATATTTAACAGCTATTCAATTTTAATAGGGAAGGTGGAAACGCGAGCCATTATTCTACAACTATTATGCATATAACACTTAGACAGTGTCCACAATTAATTGCACTGAGAATTAAACAAGTTAATTCAACAGTGCGCTCCCACTCAAATCAATATCTCTCATAATTGATTGTGAGTGATACAAGACCCGCATTTCCATTCAACGCCATTGAACGAGATGAACACTGATGGCGCGAACTTCAATCGGTAGGCAAACTTGCCGATCACATCTCTATGTGACTCTTGTTCATCTTTCGATGGGCGTGTTCCGAGCTCAGGGAGATCCTTCCAGAACGTCAGGACAACCAAGTGATCTTGCTGCGAGGTCTCAACTCACCCGCCTCACACATCCCTAATCGTTCGTACCCAGGGAGATCCTGTGATACCCCGAAAAGTTAGGTGCCGTGACGGTGCTACACTTGGGAGAACACTAACTACTTGATATTTTTGTGAGAGATCACCCTAATAAAAAGCGACTACCACGCAATCAAGAAGGGTGCATCATAAGGGATAAACATCTCAAGCAATTCATAAAAGCATGATATGGTATAGCCCTTTCTGACGGAGAAGTCTTGTATTTCTTCATCTTCGGCATTCGTGTCGGTGTTCTCCTTCGCGAAGATTGCCACCACCTTGTTGATGCACCAGATAATATTGCTATCTCTATAGCTAATAAAATAATGCATTACAACAAGGTTGACACGCAGGTCATTAAAGTGCAATCATATGGCTCCAGCCATCATGCCGAATCATGACACGCAGGTCATGTTAATAAATTTACATTATATAGTCATCTCATACATAATCAAATTATTATGAGCACTGCTATACCACATCACATGCACATGCAAACCCTCCTGCAAAACCAAGTTAGACGCCTCTAATTGGTTCAAGCAAAAACTTGTTTTACGTGGCTTCTAAGGTTTCGAAACAAACCGAAGCTACCAACGTCCATCATCAAGTATGATAATTCAAGTCGCTAGATTAACAATGCGGGGTGTATGAAGCACGAGATAATAAAATCTTGAACCCCATACTAAACTTCGTCATACGCATGACCCCCGTGCAGATCATATCTGCATTGCCCTTTTGTCTGCGAAATTTCATCTTTCTTTTTAACTACGGTGGAATTCAATGAACTGTTAGCACTTCGTTGATCAATCAGGATCGCGGATTGCCAGAACATTGAAACTCCACCATGCTGTTATCAAGATCAGAAATATGCAAATTCCAGGGAAGCAACAAGAACATCGGGTAACAAATTTCATCTGCTACCTGCACAAATAATTTTCAGTAATAGAACTCATCTACTACCTAATTATATTGTGCAACACCCATACATCACTATGTATTCTAGATCGCAACCTGCATCTACGCATAGCACGGCTCTTGATGCCACTGTAGGGTAACGCAGCAGAAAACAAAAATTTCCGACCTACGCACCAGCCCAGGACCACTATGGAGACTGCATATAAGGTTTGATCATTTTTGTTACCGACTCGTAGCGCAGCGGAAGTAGAGTCGATGACGATCGGCGGTGCAGATCCCCGCAGCTAGGATTTACAACCTCCCAACCGCGAGGATGTATCCCCTCGTCTTCCCTTCAGACAGCCCTCCGGGAGGCGGTCGAATAGTCCCCCGGACGGTGTCGCGGACAGCCCTTCGGGAGGACCTTCGAAACTCGAACGGTCACTCGGACAGCCCTTCGGGAGGACTCACAGAACTCGGACCGTCACTTGGACAGCCCTTCGGGAGGCACTCTCGAACAGCCCCTCGGGCACTAAGATCGAAACTACGACCTCTCTACAGAGTTGCACACATACGGTGTCATCTATCCGGCAGGGCTTCGCCGTCCAGAACTAGTTCCCACCGGAACCCAGACAGCCTTTCGGCTCTACGAAACTCTTTTCGTGGGAGGGAGAGAGAAGCCAGATAATTGCATGGCACTTGTATGTGAGAAGGGATGAAGGATTGAGCAGCCCCCTCTCCTCCTTATATAGGAAAACCAAGGGGTAGGATGGGCATTCAAGAAATACCAAAATACCCATGAAGGAAACTCTTTCCAAGGGCATAAGAGAGAAACCAAAGGACATGTGGAGCTCCAAGGAGGAGCTCCACATGTGGCCGGCCACCCCCTAGGGGTCCCCCCCAAAGGGGGCTCTCATCCATCCACATCACCTTCTAGAAGCCTTTAGCAAAAGCCCTAAAAGGTGGTTTTC
The DNA here is from genome assembly GCA_011799875.1 of Thinopyrum elongatum. Classification (NCBI taxonomy): domain Eukaryota; kingdom Viridiplantae; phylum Streptophyta; class Magnoliopsida; order Poales; family Poaceae; genus Thinopyrum; species Thinopyrum elongatum. The sequence goes on from CM022303.1 coordinate 733,493,927, forward strand.
CAAAAAATTCCAAAAAGCACTTTCACTATTCACGACGACATTTTTCAGCGTCCGTTTGAACTAAAAATATTTATGTGGGCTTAGAACATTTCCAGTACCCACTAAAATAATTTTCAATGCGTTCTGGAACAATTCCAGTTTAGTGATTTCATCTGCGAAAAGCATCTGAAGCGGTTCCGGCAGCCCCGGAACATTTCTGGTTTTTCTTCCAGAAAATTCCCAGAAGTTTCCAGAATGATTCTGGCATCCTCCAAGAATTATCAGGCATGTGCCGAAACCATTTTGACTTAATGGTATCCCCTGAAACAACTTTTCAGTTTCACCGGAACTCATCCGGTGACCTCTCTCTGCGGAACTTTTCCGCTGTCCGAAACTTTTCGGTGTCCGAAACTTTTTCGGTGATTTTCTCTCAGACTCAGTGTCTAGTATTCAGCAGATAGATGACCCTTAAGCGTGTGACCCTATAGGTTCGGTGAAGTATAGACATGACCTGGAACCCCTTCCGATCAATGATCAACATCGGAGCCATGGACACCCATATTGACCCCTATACCCACACGAATGAATATTCGAGTGAACCTCTAGTTGCCGTGTGCTATTCCTATTGCTTCGCGATATGTTACAAATACCCGAGGTGAGACATGTTGGCATTCCCGTGGATCAACAACTTGTCCACTATGCTAGTTACCTCGTTACCGGTATTGTTCTCTTTTCTCGTTACTGTGTTCCGGCATCCCTGTGATCAAATCACCCTGTGTCTGGCCAGACGATGATGGATACCGTAACACCGAGAGGGCCCAGAGATATCTCTCCATCGTCGGAGGAGCAAATCCCAATCTTGAGCTATCAAGTTACTTGACATACTTTCCCATGAACCCGTAAGCCGCCGTAATAGCCATCCAGTTACGGATGACGTTTAACAAACCCCAAAGTTCATGAATCAAGCATGAAGAAACTCGATACTCTCATGGTCTGAGGAATTATGCAAACGTTAACCATCTCTGTGTTATTAACCATTAACTTGTGATGAAAGAATCTCATAGCATAACATCAATTTGGGTCGATTCAACACAAATGTTCTGCTAACAATTGTGCCCTCAAAATTGCCGGCATAGTCGTGCCCATGATCAGGAAAACAGGATCATCATGCAATACTTGAGCCAGTCATAGAGGCTTGACTAGGAATACATTTTACCGTTTATTATCCCACACGTGCACATGAGTTTCCCTCCAAGCCTCGTTTTATTTGTAGACTCGAGAATCATTGCAGTTATAGCATGGAACATAAACCTAATTATGAACAGGGAGATAATCAATAACATTTATTATTGCCTCTAGGGCATATCTCCTACATGAGCCACATCTGAAGTTCTACCAAGTTTTCAAAAATTGTTCCTTCACTAGTACCATACACATTTGGATCGTTATCTCACTTGGAAGATAGCCTTGGTGCAAGAATTTTACTTGTGCCACCATCAACAATAGCCTTATCGATGAGGCTTAGATCACGGAACAACGTTGTTCGATGATCCCGGCTTATTACCTTCTTGTAAGCTTCGGTTTCTTTAGCCGTTAAACCATCCTCATCTATTTTTTCATCTGGGCCTCCATCCTCTATGTCCCCTGCATAGGATCATGTGCATGGAATGTCATGGTCCATGTCCTCTTTCATGCAATTTGCCTCCACATTGCCAACATAATGGTCATGAAGATAAGCCTCAGATTCATCACCCTCGGACTCATCACCCTTCGGGTCTACATGTGGATCATCTCGAGCCAGGCTACTAGCATCACATGAGGATGCACGCCGATTCAAGTCAATGTGCAACCGAGCACCAACCTTCTTTGTGGAAAATAACTCAAAATATTTATCTTGTGAGGCCAACACACTCTCCTTATATGCTTGCCAATGGAACCCATAGACGAGACGCATTATATTCCAATGAATGTGTTGTACGAACCTAACATTATACCTTTTGATCAAGTCAACTACATCACTTTCGTCCATCCAATTCAACTTGCTTTGGAGCTATACCACAACATTGGCAAGACTAGGACTAGTACCAAACACCATCACTTCTTCCTTCAGGTCACCATATTCGGCATCTCCCTTCTCAAAAGAGCCATAGTCCAAATGATGAACATTCATGATTTTCGCCATCTAGAAACATAGCAACCAAAAATGCATCAATGAAATTTGAAGAAATGGATGAACTAGGGTACAATGAGAAGATTTCAACCAATAAAAAGAGGGGGAACGGAGGAGAATACCTTGAGGGATTGAAGGGGAAGATGATTCACCGATTTGGAGTTGAGATCCACGAGATTTAGTGGGCATTTGGGAGGGGGGAGAGGGGCGACCGGGGAGGGGGAGGGAAGAAGAGAGGTTGTGGGAAGAAGAGAGGTGGCTGGCCATTTTGTTCACCCAAACGGCATGGTGCCCTGGAACAAGCATCGTGCTAGTGAGCATGGCGCCCTGGGATGGGGCGTCATACGTCCCCGGCCTGTCCAACATGGTGTGGTCAACTCTGACTGCATGACGCCCTTTACTAGGGCCTCGTGTTGTCAGGCATGGTGCCCCGGGACCGAGCATCCTGAAAAAAGGTCATATTTTGAAATATTTTCAAACCCGGTTCATTGTGTGCTGATCTTTTCGAAAAGGGTCAATTTTGTCATTTTTCACCATGCTCTTACCCCAACTAGCCGGTCCTCACTAGCTAGTGTTGGCTTTATGATATGACATGTGAGGACATCTCCAATAGTTGTAAGATAGATATTGGTAGAGTTTGCCACATAAGATTTTTGATGATGTGGCACAGAATAAATGAGGAGAGAGAGGAAGGTTGTAAGTACATGAATCAACAAACCTTGCATAAGCTCCAAGGCGGAATGTGAGAGAAGTCTTGTACATTCTCTCACCTTATATTGGGTAAACTAAATACACTCCATTGGAGTAGTTGTATGATGAGCTGTTTGTTGATGATATGGCTACTTTTACAAACTAGCTAACCAACATACTATTGGAGATACCCTGAAGGGGAGGAGAGACAGAGAGAGGATGATGGAGAGGAGATCAAGGACGACAGGTCTCAGACATACATCTATCCTTTGTCATCAGGTAACCATCTGAATCTTATCAACTAGGGTTTGAACGGTCTACTGATTTATTTATCATTTTTTTTATTCAGAATTTTCTTTCACAACGATGACGACCCAAAGAAATTCAGATTTAATTTTGTGCATCAAAGGACTGGAGTGGACTAGGCATGCATGATCCCATCTTTTAATTTCTCACCACAAATATAGTGCGCCTCCCTTTTTGAGAATAGGTTTTTTTTCCTCACTTTATAGATAAATTCACACAACCGAATGATACAAGGTGTTGAGGTAATGCTCTTACAAAGCTGATCAGAGAAAGCTAGACTACACAAGACGAACACCGGCAACAATGAACCGGGGGTGCACTACTGGACATTGCCAACTTGCCACCGAGCATAGGCACAGGAGTGGCAGGACCACAACTATTGGCGACCAAGGCCACCGATGACAATCGTATTCACGTCTCCTGGTGAGACCACCAGACTTCTTCGTTGCCACTTCCCACCCAACTACCGCCGGAGAGGGCCCTCTGCCACTCGCTTTGGACTGAGGAGCACCGACCCTGTCGGCAATTAGAAGGATCGAGAGACCTAATGATGTGGTCATGTGTAAAAGAGAGGCAAACGAGACAGCTAGACACCGGAATTAAGGATGCTTTGAGTGATGATACAAGCTATCATAGAAAAGCCACAGCGAGTAGAGGAGACCTGCACTAATGGACGACACCCCAAGAGGGTTACGATGCACTGCGCCACAGCCATCGAGTCCGGCAGAGCAGACAAGGGTTTCACCTAGAGCAATGACAAGGAAAGGGAGAGAGACAAGGCGGCGCCCCCAAGGGGTACGCGACACCCACAGACATCGCCACTGTCGATGTCAATGCCGAGCTTTTGTGGTGCCCCCAAACTCAATCGTGCACTAAACATGCATGCAGCATGCACGACCAAGATCAGAGACTGGCGGTAGGATATCACAACACAACTCTAAGACACAAATTAAACAAAGAAACAAAAAATATATTACAACCCAGGGTCATAAGACCCAATATTACATCAAGAGTTAGATCTGACTGCAGACAATTACATGGGGTGCCTTAAGAAGGCGGAAACAAACAACGAGTCTAGATCAAAATGGCGTAGGCCTCCTGCCTGGGACCTCCGAACTACTCGATGACGGCGAACTACACGTAGCAAATCATCCTCGGGATCCTCTGGTTTCTGGGTTCCACCATCTGATCGCAGCAACCGGGTTGGAGGAAAAAGAGTGCAATGCAACGGTGAGTACTCATCCAAAGTACTCGCAAGACTTACATCAGATCTATGTTAAGTATGCATCGGTATCAAAAAAGGGGGTTATATCTGTTAACTATACTGCAGAAATGCCAGAGTAGAGCGGGAGAAGCATATCTTAATGAAGACTAGCATCTTGCAGCATCAGAAGAGAGTAGCGTATAGATATCAACTTGCTCTTAGTATCAACAACATATAGTAACAGGTAGTAACAACAACATACCCTGAGATCCTTCCTCGACTACCCAGCGAGAAAGCGATCTCGGAGTAGATATAATAGTTAAGTATTATATTTGGTATCTGGTTATAGTTGTAGAAGATCAGGATACAACACCGAGCATCCTGTTACCATGGACACGGCTATTCGAATAGATTTGTCTTCCCTGCAGGGGTGCACCACAGTGCCCAACACGTTCGATTACCCCTGTTCAGACACACTCTTCTGGGTAATGCCCGGCATCAGGATGATCGACATGCCGAAGTCCTACCTAGTCTCTCCAGAGAGGTCCCCGCCGGTCTACATCCTAAGCGTGGAGTCTTTGGCCACTCGCCCCTAAGCACTCTTGAGCGTTGTGTCACGGATCAGCGTCCAAGCCCATCTCTACCTGGATGAACTTGTCCCGACTGGCTCACATCTCTGAACTGGACATCTGACAGAGCTTTCGGAAGGAACTGACGATGCCGAGGCCCCATATACCATTATCCCGCATGGCGGTTAGTGCATAAAAGCCAGTGGCCAACTCAGATCAAATACCCAAATATCGTTAAGCGTGTGATTCATTACTCGCGGACAACGACTAGGGTCTAGGCCACCACTCACTGGATGGTTTCCGCCTACCCTATCGATCTGACTAAGAGGACCACTCGCGGGTACCCTTGGGGCCGACCCGACTTAATCATGGAATTGTCAGGAACCCAGGTTCACCTCTACTGGGGTGGTACCACCTGTCCCTTCAGCCCCACGATCTAAGCATAGTAGTATGAAGTATAATAATGCAGTAATATCCATGACCATCGCCCAGGAGGGATCACAGCCCGATAATATAGCATGGCAAATGGACAAGGGTGTAGGGCCACTGATGAAACTCTAGCACAACTATACTAAGCATCATAGGATAGCAGTTAATGTATCAACAACAAGTTACAAAAGGAGGCTATACATCAGAATAGGAGCTACTGGAACAACAAAAGTAGCAAAATCTAATGCAAGAATAAGAGAGAAGGAATGGGTGATATCGGAATGATCAAGGGGGTTTTGCTTGCCTGGTTGCTCTGCAGAAGGAAACTGGTCATCGGCAGAGTAGCCGTACTCCGTGCCAACGGTGGAATCGAGGTCTACCGAAAAAGAAGTAACGGAGGGGAAACAATAAATAACGGAGCAAACAAATGCAACACAGATGTATGTCACGGCAATATGAGTTGGTGATATGTTCTAATGCGTTACTAGGCATCTATCTTATCTTATATTTACTAATTGGAGGCACCTTTCATGATCTCTCATTAATCCACATCATCAAAATTAATTAAACTGTTAGATTGTAAAATTTACGGCCAGGAAAAAAAGAAAACTTGCGTAACGCAAACGATCCAGTCCTATAAAAAAGGCATGTGACACGTCCAACGTTAATGAAACTAAACGAGGAAAGGCTACCCTCAAAAAAAAAACGAGGAAAGGCTCATATAAAAAATAAATGAAATCCTCACGTGAGGAAAACACATAAGGAAAGCCTAAACCCGTTCCCACGAAGTAGGAAGGACAAAAGGTAAAAGGAATCCACGATCCAGCTGATTGCCCGTGGAGTCTCCACGTTAACTTTTTAAAAGAAATACAAAAGCTAAATCTTTATATATCGTAAATCTACGGTTCAGAACAACAAGTCAAATTAGTTAGAGTCATAGCAATATACGATGTGTAGATCAAGCAAAACAAATATAGACGTGCTGTCAAAAAGGAAAGAAACCGTTATATTGGAAAACTACGATCAATATAAAATAAACACTTGCGTAAGGCAGATGATCCAGTCCTGTAAAAACGCATGTGACACGTTCAACGTTGTTTTTTTGACATCCTGTGACACGTCCAACATTATAAAGAAACAGAACAAGGAAAGGCGCACGTAAAAAAAAGAAGGAAATCCTCACGTGAGAAAACACACCCAAGAAAAGTCTCCACCCGTTCCCACAACTTAAGAAGAAAAAAAAAATCTGTTCGATATATCCAATAGAAGTTAATAGCCATTGGATTGGAGTGGTCCTACTGTACACGTCTCTGCCAAATATCGATCCATCCCTTCCCTAAAATAAAGATCGATCTCACCCTGCCGTATCTGTTTATTCACCGCCTCCTACAGCGGTGAGGACACGTAGCACCACGAGTCCCTTCCGTGTCCTCGGATTCACTGCAACCGACGTTAACAACCAGCCATGGACAGAACACCTGCCTCTCATGTACAAGTGATTGAGATTGGTACATATATCCTCCAGTAAAGAACTGAACGCCATAATGGATGAAGTCGTCAATGTAATCAGTTGGATGGGTCAGAGGAGCAGGGCAGCGCCTTAGCAGCCGGTTATAGTATGCATCTGTTTGCCGTCATGTAGGCTGAATCTCCTGTTGTGCAAAGAAGCTTGACACAATAAACTAGGTTGGTGCTTTCTTCACACGTGTGTGCCTGTGTTTGTGTCCGGCCGACAACAATCGGTTATCCAGCTACAGAATATGTGTTCAAGGTGGATTGGTTAGGCGACAGTGTTGCTGCTGTTTAGGAAATCATCCAGCCGGCTTTTTTTTAATTGTCGGAAGGAAAAGCATCGGCCAGCAACCACGAGCAGAAGTTAGCGTTATTGCGTGACAATCATCGTCTTCGTCACGGTCGGAACATATAAAGTACACTCAGGCGCGTGTGGATGTGCCAAAGGTACACATGTTAGTTACTTTTGCACTTATACGCATGCAAAACCTTAGGAGCCTGGAAGAACTAGAAAAGCATCCTAAATTTCTCAGTAAATTTATTGCAAAGGTATTACTCCTGAATTTTATCTCGACACTTACTATGTTGCTTCTCATATGTGGATTTAGACGTGATCATTTTGCAAAAAATAACCAATGGTTAAACCATCACCAGGGGTCCACACAGGACGCATTACTGTTTTCTTGAGTTCATGTTACTTATCTCTATGTTCTATATGACTTTAGAAAAATACGTTCGAACTTTGACATACAGGCATTGGAGCTGAATATTTGAACCCAGTAAAGACAATTCTTGAATAGGATTAAGTTGAAGCCTGAAATCTTTTGGATCAGACCAGGATTAATTGGTCTAGGGAGGAGAATTTACCATGGTCAAATATGGCGTTCAAGAAGATAGATGTGATTGCACATGGTAACCTGAAGAGGTGCATATGGTTTGAGCAAGGAGGTTTCTTTCAAATGTTAATTAGGGTTATTGTGCTTTGATTCACATGCCCTCTCTATTGGTATTATGGTATGATTCTATATTAATTCATTCATAACCATAGATCTATTTTTTTTCGTGAGTTATGTCTTCGGATCCTAACAGAAACAGACTAAACAGTAGGTGTCACTCACGTATATGGAAATTTCATGTTTTCCACAATACATGTTTAGTTGAGCTCTACCTTTGCAGCAACCATCCCACAAACTTAAATCATTACTGGGCAACTTTAAGCAAACTGTTTGAACTATTCACGTGTCTAACCAAATATGCTAGAAAAATCATAGTAGAATTCATATTCTATGAAATTTGCATGCAAATGCACAGAGAAGTGTAGTAAAAAAACAGTTATGAATTTAACAAATGTGGAGATTCCTTATGTTGTGTATTGCCGATTGGTTTTGGTTGCTTATCACATGCGACGCGCGACCAAGATTACTGAACTGGGTCAAATAAAAATCATACATATAGGAATGTGATGAAAAATATTTCATAATTTTATATTTCTATAATTCTTAGTGACATATTCATGAAAACAATGAATAAACTTGGACGCACCATAGGAACTATGTCTACATAAAAAAGTGACATCTTTAAAACTTTTAAAGAGTAATACCTAGCCCGTGCGCCTACACGGGTTGATGACTAGTTCGCATAATCAGGTCTTCATCTCGCATGCACCTATACATGGAGGCTTCTTTCCCAAGAATTCATCCAGACTACAATCACTTCTACGCATGGCCGCATAAAATTTGGATGTAGGCGTAAGCCGCTGCCGCCCAGCGCATACTCGCTTCTTCTTTCTCCCAACCTTTAATGGGTTCTTTTAGTTGAACAAATCGCGTGTGTTGCATGTCCATCCGCAAGGACTGATCAAGTGCATGTTCAGGAGGTTGTGTACGTGCGTGTTCAGGTCAATCGAATCATCCTTCTACGTGTGCATTTTGCCGGACGACCTAGCATGCTAGCTTCCTGCTAGATCGGATCACAAAGGAATCAAGATAGCTTGCATCATTGCCGTTCACAGGCTGTCACAGGCTGATGTTGTAGGCCAATATGATCATAGTCGTAGCCATCAATCATCTATATCACGTATTAGCAGCCGGAAGAAATCAATGTTTTTACCTGTACTAGCATCTACCAAGAATCGATCAACCTGCTTGGAAGTCAGCTTGCTATGTGTACGTGAGCCTCAATTATTCACCACATTCTTAAAAGGTGGGAAAAAAAGAAATATATGATTATGAGGTCATGGCATCTTGGATTTTACGGGACTGAAACTAAGTTTGTTTGCATCATATGAAATACTGGGCACCGTTTGCAAGAGTTTGGAGTTATTGGAAATGTTTCTATGAACAGTGGTGCAAATGAACCTTTATGGAAAAAAAAACCACAAAAAGTATTTTCCCTGATGGACACAGCAGACATGATCAAAAAGAAATTAAGTACTTACGTTTTGTAAAAGTCAATAGTTTTCCCTTATAATTTATATTGTATATAAATAAGTAAGGCTTGATTGGAAGCTATGCATTTTAATAATTTAATAGGGCACAAGTAAAATATGATGGGTGGTGTTATTATGGCAGCAGAAACCTATTCGTGACCTATTGTGATAAAAATCAAACTTTTCTGCATGTGCGTTTAATAATTTTTCATATATAAAAAACAATTAAGGCCATATCGAATGCAAACATTTTCCTCGACGCTTCGAATAGACAATTTGTTTTAAAAAATGAAGTCCCTTCTTTAAATTTGAATATGAAAAAATACTAATATATTTCCTACATTTAAATATCCACTACATATATGCGTCACCTGGTTCAAAATACTATTTATAGGTTAAGCAAAAAATACTCATGTGCGAATCTGAAATAACAAACAATATGCATGCATTGGTCTTTCAGTGCAACATATAAATAAACCGTTGTGACATCCCCAGATTACTAAACTCTAATCATGCTAATTAGTCATGCCATGTCATCATGATAAACTTAATTAAATTGCAACTAAGTAATAATCCAACTCAAATTCAAATTCTAATATAAGTCAAATTAATATTTCTTCAAACTACAAAACTAAATAGTTCTTGATATTGCAAATAATCTCAAAGCAATTATAAAAACTAAACCAACATTATTTGAATTATTAAAATGCCCCCAACCTATTTAATATAGTGCCAGAACAGCAACATTTAGCCCATTTATATTTAAACCAAATTCTTTAGCAACATTCTCTAGTCACATGTGACGCGCGACGAAGATTACTGAACCGGGTCAAATAAAAATCATACATATAGGAATGTGATGAAAAATATTTCATAATTTTATATTTCTATAATTCTTAGTGAGATATTCATGAAAACAATGAATAAACTTGGACGCATCATAGGAACTATGTCTACATAAAAAAGTGACATCTTTAAAACTTCTAAAGAGTAATAGCTAGCCCGTGCGCCTGCACGGGTTGATGACTAGTTATATAATTAAAACATAAGTAAAAGAAGCCATCACGTTCATCCACATAGATTAAATTATCTTAGCCACTATTTTCTTATATGAACAGCTGAGATTTAAAATTGCAACGTTACATACAAACATTGTCATACACAAACAATTGGACTGTCACGTACAAACATGTAATTGAAGAGGTTCAGGTTCCTTGAGAAAAAAACTAATTTGGAAGGAACGGTTCAGATTTGACAAGAAAAACAAATCTATTTTGGAAGGAGTAGTTCGGAGACAAAACTTCAGCGTACGTGCATAGGACTCTTAAAACCAAGACACAGAATAGATGGATACAACCTGCATGCGTGCAAGCCAAGGCCGTTTTTAAATTGGAGATAAATTAGATGGATACAGCGTGCATGCATGCAAGCCATGGCCGCTGTAAAACCGAAGATAAAACATAGTGTACTCATGCCTTACGGGACCTCGCCGGCGCACCGTCGCTGATGTTAACTGTGTCCACACAGGCGGCAGCCGCACCGTCGCTGATGCTGGTGCCACACAGGCGCCAACCTGCGATTTAGAACCGAAGTAAGAACCATCAAAGACCTACGTTGTTGTGACTAGAGAATCACCTATTATCTACTGGCTGGATATTTACGATTTTAGAATCGGCAGTCTGGGCTACGAGGCTACGATAGCGGCAGATGAGTTTGTAGCAGGACAGGGATGCATGCACGCACCGGCGTGGCCGTGTGGTGGCTTAGTTAGGTTGTGGCGGCGAGATCACGTCGAGTAAAGCAGTGGTCGCGATCAAGAGCTTCGGCCGAGCATAACACAAGCACGCACGTACACATGCGTATGGACGTGTACAGGTGCGTTGAGTGATCTCTTTCTTGCATTAGTACATCACTTACGTTAATTGATTCCTCATTATACCATCTACTACCTAGAATCGTACTACCTAGGCTACAATTGAGGCTTTTCGACTTTAGGTTTCCATTGAATCGAACTTGAAACTCCCCACAAAAAAAAGAATCGAACTCGAAATATTGGAAAATCTAAAACCAATCTTTTAAGTTTCCAAAATCTAAAAATAAATACATAAGTACTTATACGTGTATACTAGACGCGTGTAAAAATTTCATTATGATATAGGCTGTGATATGATCTACATAAAAAACAAAATCATGTATACCTTTATAGTGAATAGTACATGTGCTATAATTACATGAATTTATTATTATTTTTTGTAGATCCCATATAAATGTATTTGGCCATGAAATGTTACAGACAAGTAGTATACATCAATAGGTGTGTGTTTTATTATTTTTAGATTTTTTGAAACATAAATTTTTTGAATTTTTCAAAATTCAAGCTCCATGGAGCTCGAGCTTGATTAGCAATTTCCGCTAGGCTACAGATATCATGGGCATGTATGCGTTTGTGAGATATATGCTTTTTTGTGCGGTATATGCATATTTTCAGTTTTCTAGCTGGGATATATATCATGCATGTGTGTATGATCACTTGGCTGTGAAGTAACTACATATTTCTTAGATAGACGTCCAATGCATTTGACCTTTTGTTATAAAATCCGTTTTATTATGAGTGAATGGTTATATAGTGATTGGATGGAATTTAGAACATCTAATGGCTATGATATTCTATAATAGAGACTCAAATAGTTTTATATGAATATACACCCATTGTTATTTTTTCTTCAAATATACATTGACAGTTACATAGCCTTAGATGGTCAGGCTACACAAACAATTAGAGTGAAAGGATATTTTTCATAAATAGTTTGGATTGCTTACCACATGTGTCACATGGTAGTGAAAGGATAAAAAAAAAGGATATTGTCACGAGCATTTAGAAGCATGCATGGAATGTCGACATCCATGATATCATGCTATCTACAAAGAAAATTGCACGTCAAACAGTGGTGATGCATATAGAGGAAAATAACATAATATGTAGGTATTTAATTAATGATGAAATGGCTTGCATGGAATGTCGACATCCATGATATCATGCTATCTACAAAGAAAATTGCACGTCAAACAGTGGTGATGCATATAGAGGAAAATAACATAATATGTAGGTATTTAATTAATGATGAAATGGCTTAGAGTAGTAGGAATCTAATATCAGCGCCGTTACTCACCTTTTGTCAGGCAAGCATCGATGACTTTAGCAACAATAATAAATTTAACAAAAATATTTCACCTATAGTTTGATGATTTTTTCATACGACACACATGCCAACTACAATAATTGTTTGTATTTTAAATGATCTATCAAAGGGGAATGACAAACAATAATGGAAGAGAGAAATCTGAAGATTGATATGAAATTATATGGCTTGAATGGTAGGGTGCCGGTTTTTATCATAGACCAAATAAAAAATAATACAATTAAAAGCAGAATTCCCAAATATTATCTCTTTTCCGAAGCTGCACATCTTGGCACTTTTATAGTATAATATAACTATGGATGGACAAATACTGGTGGAGAAAAAATATACTAAATATAACAATTAGTGAATGGCACGATCAGAAGATGTGGAAACATATATATGGATATGTGGATATCTGACATTGTCCTAATAGATAGTGGTGGAACAGAGAACAGTGTATTTGCAAGTCATCAATCTTTTCACTTTTCTCGGTAAAAATTCTAAAAGAATATCGGGTGCAAAGATAAATGAACATGGATGAAAAGGTGAAACCATTAAAGCAAGAGATTAGTACCAAAGCCAATGGTTTGGCATGGTGGGATACATGTCTTGGGTCTTTTGATATTTCATTGAGGGGACAAGCATATTATTAGCATCAACTTCACAGAAAGTGTGTAAAGTTTCATCATGTTTTATAATAGTATACATTTTAGATATATTTTTTATATAAAAAAAGAAAAATACCTAAGAACTACTGTGCACTTAGGGCCTAGCTGGCCACAGTGCGGCCTCGCCCGTTAACCGTGGCCTTTCATCCACCTCTCGCCGGAGGAGGACAGAGGCCATGGTGCTGTTGTGCGCGTGGCCGCACGTATCCAGATGGCCACGCACCGGGCATCCATCGCCTCCCCGCAACGATAAGATCCTGTGCTTGCTCAGTGGTAAACCCTAGATCGCCATCCTCCTCCTCCCTCGCTTGCCCTCTTCGATTTCTTCATCTCCCGAGAGCTGCCACACCGTGTCGTCGTCGTGGCCGTGGCCACCGGCCTCCCCACGATGGACCACCTTGTCTAGAAAGACGATCGTGCATCGTTTCGTCGCCTGCACACTCCGATCAAAGCTGGGAGCCGCTCTATCGTCACCCCGCTCATCTTCTTCAACCTCGGGATGTCGGACGCTGTCATCAATTTCGTCGCCGTCAAGTCCTCCCCGGCCATGCCATCTACGGCCCTGCAACCGCGGTGAGCCACCGAGCAAAAACCCCATGTTTTCCGCATCGATTGCATACTCTAGCTAAGCTTCCTGCCCTGCCCGATCTCCGCCGTCCACCATGGCTATTGACTGCATCGACGCAGTGCTCCCTTGCTTCTCCTGGTGATGCAATCGTGTTCGTGGAGACCCGTAGAAGCCATCCAGCCACTTAGCTCGCCTGATAACTAACTAAAACCCCGCGCCCGTGCACGACCATAGCACCGCCGCCTCCCAGCTCGACGCCACCGCCGCTACGATCCATCTCTGGCCATCCCGTTGCCACCCCTAGACGCGCCACAGCACGAACTCTCCAACGCGCCCGCCCGCGCATCCAACAGCCGCTGGAATCGGACGGCCGGCGACCTCCGCCATACCCTGGTTACGCCGGCGATTAGCCGCTGATGTGGCTGGATTAGATTAGGCCAATCACCTTATTAGCTAACCACTGACCCAATGGCAAGTGGGCCCCTCTTTCCTAATTAAACCCGGTTAGTTTTCGGTTAGGGTTAATTTTAATCTAGTCGGGCCCATGTGTCAGCTTTGACTTCACTGACGTCAGCGTTGACTGGCACCACATGTCATTGACTGTGGCTGGCTGTCTCTGTGTATAAAAAATAATTGCACTGTTTAAATTCGAATTAAGTAATTAAAAGAATTCTAGAAAATGATTAAAACTTTGAAAATTCATAAAAAATAAACCGTAACTCAGATGAAAATAGTTTATATATGAAAAATGATCAGAAAAATAAAACGAATCCGAATATACCATCCACATACCTATCACACCCATTTAACATAATGAACCTAGACATTTTGCATCAGGATCATCTGACCGAAAAATACCTGGAGCCGGGAAAATATTGCCACATATTGTCCCGCTTCCATTATAACTAGTTGGGTGGCCCGCGCATTTGCGCGGCTAGACTTCCTTTACAGCTTTATTTATTTTACTGGTTTTGCTCTACATATGTTCGTTCATTTGATCCATCCTATTTTCTATTTTATTCTTTAGCTACTATTTTCTATTTTATTTTTGATCCAAATGAATTTTGCTACGAATGGAACTTAGCACATAAATCGAGCCCAATATTTTGGGACCACTCACAAGTTTTCAGATTATTTGGACAAGCTTAAATATTTGTTTATCTTGAAATAGTTCAATTAGTTGCTCCTGGTTCTGTTCATTTATTTTTAGGGGCATTTTATTAATTCAAAAGATGTTGGTTCCTACATGATAATTACTTAGTGATTATTTGCAAGCCAATCAACAATTTTTTGAATCAGGGTTTGAAAACTTAAAATTTTAACTTGCAATTTAAATTGGAATTTGAACTTCAGTTGGATCAAGTGGCATTTAATTTAGCAAAATATGATGACTAGACACTGTTCATGGGGGGTCACTTTGGCATAATTACAGG
Source organism: Thinopyrum elongatum (assembly GCA_011799875.1). NCBI lineage: Eukaryota > Viridiplantae > Streptophyta > Magnoliopsida > Poales > Poaceae > Thinopyrum > Thinopyrum elongatum. The sequence goes on from CM022303.1 coordinate 733,509,065, forward strand.
GTTGTTACAACTCTCCTCCTCTAAAAGGAAATCTCGTCCGGAGATTTAAGAGGTAGAGGGAAACAGAACGGGCTATTCATCACGAAGACGATCTTCGCGTTCCCAAGTGGCTTTTTCTTCAGAATGATTCGACCACTGGACCTTAAGGAACTTGATGGCCTTGTGACGTGTTCGACGTTCAGCTTGATCAAGAATGCAGACCGGATACTCTTTGTAAGAGAGGTCATCTTGTAATTCAATCACTTCATTATCCACTGCTCGGATCGGATCCTTGAAGCAGCGGCGGAGTTGCGACACATGGAAGACATCGTGAACCTGAGAAAGGTTCGATGGCAGTTCCAGCTGATATGCCACTTCTCCACGTCTTGCGAGAATGCGGAAAGGACCAATGTAGCATGGAGCTAACTTGCCCTTGGTTCCAAGACGGTGAGTGCCCTTCATTGGTATGACACGAAGATAAGCTTGTTCACCTGGTTGATAAACCATTTCTTTGTGATGATGATCATAATTGCTCTTCCGATGAGACTGGGCTGTCTTCAGATGTTCGCGAACAATACAAACTTCTTCTTCAGCATGTTGAATAATATCTAGACCAAACAGTGGCCGTTCCCTAGTTTCTGAGCAATTCAAAGGAGTTTGGCACTTTCATCCATACAGAATTTCAAACGGTGCCATCTTCAAGCTAGCTTGATAGCTATTGTTGTATGAGAATTTAGCATACGGGAGAGATTTCTCCCATTTCTTGCCAAATGAGATTACACAGGCACGAAGCATATCTTCGAGGACTTGGTTGACTCATTCAACCTGACCACTGGATTGGGGGTGAAAAATGATGCTAAAGTACAGATGAGTTCCCATAGCTTGCTGAAAGCTTTCCCAGAATCTTGAGGTGAACAGGCTGCCACGATCTGAGCTGAGCTCCAACTTAACACCATGGAGTGAAACAATTCTGGAAACATATAAATCTGCTAACTGACTAGCAGTGATCGTCTCCTTGATAGGCAGAAAGTGAGCAACTCTGGAGAATCGGTCAATGACAACAAGAATAGCATCATGACCCTTCTGTGATCTGGGAAATCCAGTGATAAAGTCCATTTCAACACTGTCCCATTTCCATTCGGGAATAGCAAGTGGTTGCAGAGTTCCAGTAGGTCTCTAATATTATGCTTTGATGTGACGGCAAATGTCACACTCAGCAACATAGCGAGCAATGTTTCGCTTCATGTTTGACCATCAGAATCTCTGACGAATGTCTTGGTACCTCATGGTACTACCAGGATGAATTGACAGAGGCGTATCATGCGCTTCTTTCATAATGTGTTTGGTCTGATCCAGGTTATCTTTTCTAGGAACGACTAGATGACCCTTGAAGAATAGGGAGCCTTGTTTCTCAACAAAGAAGCATCACTGATTGCCCTTCTTGAGGTAGCGCTTAATCTTCTCGACCTCGGAGTCAAACTTCTACATAGTCCTTATGTCTCACTCGAGTTCAGGTTCAAAAACCAGGGTATTCAGATATCCTTGAGGAACTATCTCGATGTTCAACTTTCAAACCTCTTCATAAAGAAGTGGTGGTTGTAGCTGCACCATAAGTTCACAATAGTAGGATTTACGGCTCAAGGCATCAGCCATTACATTAGCCTTGCCAGGGGTATATGAGATACCACAATCATAATCTGTAATCGCCTCCATCAATCTTTGCTGACGGAGGTTCAGAGATGGCTAAGTAAACAAATACTTCAAGCTTTGATGGTCAGTGTAGATCTCGCAACGGTTACCAAGAAGGTAATGTCACCACAACTGCCAAGCATAAATAACTGTTGCAAGTTTGAGATCATGCGTTGGATAATTCTCTTCATGCGGGCGCAACTGACGAGAACCATAAGCGATCACTTTGCGCTCTTGCATCAGGACACAGCCTAATCCTTGATGGGAAGCATCACAATAAATCACGAAGTCCTTGTGAGTATCTGGGGGTGCAAGCACTGGAGCAGAAGTCAACTTGTCTTTGGGTGTCTGGAAGCTTTCCTGACAATTGGGTGTCCACTCAAACTTTTTGTCCTTGTGGAGCAGATCAATCAATGGCTTAGCAATCTTGGAAAAGTTCTTGATGAATCGACAGCAATAGCTGGGGAGTCTAGAAAACTTCTGACTTGCTTCACAGTCTGTGGAGGATTCCAATCAAGAATAGCTTGAACTCATTCGTGGTTAACAGCAATACCATCTTTAGAAATCACGTGGCCTACGTATGTCACTTCAGATAACCAGAACTCACACTTGGAATACTTGGCATATAGCTGATGTTCATGATGCTTCTCCAGTACAAGATGAAGGTGTTTGTCATGTTCTTCTTCATTCTTGGAATATACAAGGATATCATTCAGATAAACCACGATGAATTTGTCGAGGTATTCCATGAATATGTAGTTCATCAGTCGGGAGAAGATTGCTGGAGCATTGCTTAAGCCGAAGGACATGACGATGTACTCGTATGAACCATGGCGAGTAACAAAAGTTGTCTTCGGAATGTCCTCTTAATGAACTCAGATCTGGTGGTATCCCAACCTCAAATCAAGTTTAGAGAATACTAAGGAACCAGCAAGTTGGTCATAAAGATCATTGATCCTGGGAAGCGGATACATGTTCTGAATCGTTGCTCGATTAATAGGGTGATAATCTTAAACCAATTGATTCATACCATCCTTCTTCTTTACGAAGAGAGAAGGGGCACCCCATGCACACGAAGTTGGATGAATGAAGCCTTTGCGAAGAGATTTTTCGATTTGCTCCTTAAGCTCAAGGAGTTCATGAGGGGGCATCTTGTATGGGCGCTTGGCAATAGGAGTGGTGCCTGGTTTCAAGTCGATGATGAATTCGACAGCTCTAGCAGGGGGTACTCCAAGAAGTTCTTCTGGAAAGACATCTTGCAAATTGTGAACGACTGGAACGTTCTTTATTCCCTCAAGAGGTGAAGCGTTCAAGGCATTGAATGCATATATCTGGGTTTTTGCATTGTGGATTATCTGGGCTGAGTAGTTGATAATCTGCTCGGAAGGGTGTGTGAGCTAGACTGTCTTGGCGGCACAGTCGATCAAAGCGTTATGGGCTATCAGCCAATCCATACCAAGAATAACATCTATGTTAGAAGCCTTGAGGGTGATGAGCGGTGCAGAAAATAGTAACCCTCCAATTTTGATCTGGTTGTTGTGGCTTATCATAGCTGTGTTCCACCTCGCACCAGGAGAATGAACCGATAAGGGAGGGTGCAGCTCTTCAAACTGCATTTCGTGCATGAGTGCAAATGCTTCAGACAAAAACGAATGCGATGCTCCTGAATCAAAGAGAACAGAGGCTGGTATAGAATTGACAGGAAGGATTCCCATCACAATTTTGGTGTCCTGTCGAGCTTCTTCAATCTTAACATGATTGACATGGCCACGACCGATTGCAGGTGTCCTAGCATTAGGGTTTCTGGATTGCTGAGCTAGTGCATTCCGAATCTAATTAGGGTGATAGTTGAACAAATTTCCATCATTGGGATAAGGAGCCATAGCATGGGGCTGTCCACCTTGGATATTCAGTTGTCTTGGCGGTGGAGGCAGACGAGGTGCAACATACGATGGCCTCGGTGCTGGGGCAGGTTGGTGATGGTCATTATGAGAAATCCACACTCTGCTCTTCTGAGCAGATGGGCCCGAAGATGAGCCACTCCTTGTACTCAGCCTGACAAGTTTCAGCTCGGAAAGCTTGGCTGACAAGCATTGCAAAGTCTGCGAATTCATGGAGACTAAGTGCGAGCTTCAGATCAGGATGTAGTGTAGGGTAACGCAGCAGAAAACAAAAAAATTCTGACCTACGCACCAGCCCAGGACCACTATGGAGACTGCATACAAGGTTTGATCATTTTGGTTACCGACTCGTAGCGCAGCGGAAGTAGAGTCGATGACGATCGGTGGTGCAGATCCCCGCAGCTAGGATTTACAACCTCCCAACCGCGAGGATGTACTCCCTCATCTGCCCCACGGACAGCCCTCCGGGAGGCGGTCGGACAGTCCCTCGGACGGTGTCGCGGACAGCCCTTCGGGAGGACTCACAGAACTCAGACCATTACTTGGACAGCCCTCCGGGAGGCACTCTCGAACAGCCCCTCGGGCACTAAGATCGAAACTACGACATCTCTACAGAGTTGCACACATACGGTGTCATCTATCCGGCAGGGCTTCGCCGTCCAGAACTAGTTCCCACCGGAACCCAGACAGCCCTTCGGCACTACGAAACTATTTCGTGGGAGGGAGAGAAGAAAGGCAGATCATGCATGCCATGTGTGAGAGAGTTGGAGTGGAGTTGGAGAGCACCTCTCCTCCTCCTTATATAGTGGTGGAAGGGGTGAGGGGGGGCTGAAATTCAGCCCACAAAACATGCGCCCACCAAACAAGGAAAACATGTTCCCACCAAACATGGAGAAAACATGTTCCCTTGTCCATGGTGTTCCCCCATGGGGCCCCACCTTCCTCCCAACACTTTCCACCATTTGTGGGGGCTGCCCCCCACCATGGGGCCCCCCCCCAACATCTTTGTCCAGCCACAAGGGGGGGCGCCCCCAAAACAGCCCAAAACAGCCCCCACGATCCGTGGGATCTTGTCCCCTCATGCTGGGACAAGATGTTTTCCGCGACTATTACTTCTGAAAAATTTCGGAAGGTCCCAGAACATTTCCGGCACCCTCTAAAATTATCTGGACGTGCTCCGGAACATCTCCGGTATGGTGGTTTAATTTAAAACCATCTTCGTTTACCCAGTAAACAATTCCGGCAGCTCCGAAACATTTTTTTCGGTTTTTTCTCCAGAAAAATTCCAGAAATTACCAGACCAATCTGGCAACCTCCAAAACATTCCCGGTGCTTGCCGAAACCTTTTTGGATCAATGGTTTTATCCGAAACAACTTTTTGGTTTTACCGAAACTTTTTCGGTGTTCTCTCCGAAACTTTTCCGTTGACTTTCTCTCGGACTCCTTGTCTAGTATTCAGCAAATAGATGACCCTTAAGCGTGTGACCCTATAGATTCGGTGAAGTATAGACATGACCCGGAACCCTTTCCGATCAATGATCAACATCGGAGCCGTGGACACCCATATTGACCCCTATACCCACACGAATGAATATTCGAGTGAACCTCCAGTTGCCGTGTGCTAATCCTGTTGCTTCATGATATGTTACAAATACCCTAGGTGAGACATGTTGGCATTCCCGTGGATCAACAACTTGTCCACTATGCTAGTTACCTCGTTACCGGTATTGTTCTCTTTTCTCGTTACCGTGTTCCGGCATCCCCGTGATCAAATCACAAAGTGTCTGGCCAGACGATGATGGATACCGTAACACCGAGAGGGCCCAGAGATATCTCTCCATCGTCGGAGGAGCAAATCCCAATCTTGAGCTATTAAGTTACTTAACATACTTTCCCATGAACCCGTAAGCCGCCGTAATAGCCATCCAGTTACGGATGACGTTTAACAAACCCCAAAGTTCATGAATCAAGCATGAAGAAACTCGATACTCTCATGGTCTGAGGAATCATGCAAACGTTAACCATCTCTGTGTTATTAACCATTAACTTGTGACGAATGTATCTCATAGCATAACATCAATCGGGTCGATTCAACACAAATGTTCTTCTAACATTGTGCCCTCAAAATTGCTGGCATAGACATGCCCATGATCAGGAAAACAAGACCATCATGCAACACTTGAGCTAGTCTTAGAGGCTAGAGTAGGAATACATTTTACCGTTTATTATTCCACACATGCATATGAGTCTTCCTCCAAGCCTCGTTTTATTTGTAGACTCGAGAACCATAGCAGTTATAGCATGGAACATAAACCTAATTATGAACAGGGAGATAATCAATAACATTTATTATTGCCTCTAGGGCATATCTCCTACAGACTCCCACTTGCACTAGAGTCAATAATCTAGTTAATGCTAATGCACTTTACACCTGTGGCACACCGGTGTAAATATGCTTCGCTTGTGGTATAGCCTGATGTCCAACGGATCTGACAACTTCAGATCCGTGTGTATCTTTGCATATCCTCGCATTTTCACGCTTTCACAAAATTCATATTTTGTGTGGACTTGGCTTTGTATGTATGTGAATCACAGGTCGAACCTGGATTCCTCAGACTGAGTTATGGAGCAACTACCTGCAGTAGTGTCCCATTGACAAAAGCCATCTTGGAACCATACTAAGTTCATGAATGAACTACATGATTCAACATCTTCTTTGTCGCTTTTAAAGCGGCAACATACTTAGCCTCTGTTATAGAATTCGCCACAGTGACTTGTTTGGAACATTTTCCAACTAACTGTGCCACCACATTGTGTTTACACAAAACCCTTAATTTAAATCGAAAATCGCATGGAGCATTGATGATGACTGTATCGTTGTAATTACTTACAACGAGCACTTCATAATCTCTGCTTGCGAGAAAACATGTCATCAATACTACTCTAGTACTCAATGACATCTTTCACTGTTGTCCCTTGATCAATACTTTTAATCACTTTGGTATCTATACTCGCAACAACTTTGGGAGTATTGGACATATCTGGTTGTTTTACATACCATGGAATACATGATTAATCCAAACACAAGAGTGTGTGGAATCTCCATCATGTATTTTTCTCATCAGTGTTTTGGGACACCGAGTCTTGCAAAAACCTTTTCCACGTGACTTCGGCAAGAATCACTCCTTGACGTTTTTAATGCTAAAAGGTTTTAGCATTTTGTCAATATGTATCTTTGCTCAGCCCCATTAGGTAAATCTATCTCCATAGATCATCATGCCTAATATAAAGGCTATTTAGCCCAAGCACTTCATCAAAAAACTATTTTTAAATGAAGTCCTAATTCGTGTCAAGAAATTTATTTCCAATTAATAATGTGTCAAGCACACAACGTTTCTAGAAATATTATTATGCTCCCACTTACTTTCTTGGATCACAAGCATCTTCGTTACCCATTGATGAAGTCAAAACTCTTTTGACCATTTCATCAAAACACGAAGATTCCAACTCCATTTTCCTCTCTTCTGTCCATCGCTGGAACTCTGAAGTTTGCACCCTTACTAGCATCCTCTGGAATGACAAAATACCTTGGACTGTAACACATGCAAGTCCTTGGTTTCATTTCCATCAGATGGAAATCCTATTGTCATCCATGTTTCATATCTCATGATTTGAAATATGTATTAATTGCTAGTTCAACCCGAACCGACTTTAAGCATCGCTACGGTGAAACATCCTCATCGTAGTCAACTCCTTGAACTTGTTATTTCAACAAGTCGAGCTTTATGGATAAAACATTTTTATCCGTATCAGTTTTAAGTTCCATAAATATTCGTTAGACTCTAAGTCTTTCGAAAGGTGTATCAAGATTTTAATCTTGAATCACTTATATGGAAACTATCTCGGATTGTATTGGCATTTAGCCATTTCCGGAGTCAGGGCCCATCAACGCTTCCTTGTGTATCGTAGGTATACTGTTGTCTAACAACAATATCTCGTTTGCGCACCTGATAGGTTTGCACGAGCTTTGCCTACGTGGTTCAGCTACAAGTTCGACCGAAGTCCATACATTTTATTGTACAGACTTCCGTATCAGTCGTAGTAGGAAACTCCGGAATCACTTCCAAGGTTCCTTTCCTTTGATCTGATGACGAAGATACTGGTTATCTCGTCGAGTTGCACTGTCCTCCCACTCACCTTTTGCAAGAACAATTCTCTTTAAAAGCATACGTTTTGTGGCAAATACCTTTGCCTCGGTATAGTGGTTGGGGAATACCCAATGACTTGGGATAACCTACAAAGTAGCACTTGTCTAATTTGGAATAGGTTTGTAACCTTTTACACAAGCCCCATATTCCAAATGTTAAGAAAAGATATAACATGGTTGGGCGTACCATACCATGGTGTCATTTCAACAGACCCGATGGAGCTCTTTTCAGTGTAAAAGCCGCAGTCTCTAAAGCATCACCTTTTAAAAGGGATAATGGCAAATTTATTTATGTCATCTTTGATCTTACCATGTCATAAATGGTTCAATTACATCTTCACGGACTTTCCACTTGCAGTGGTGTTCCGGGAGGTGTAAGTTATGAAACCCCTTTCACAACTCATCAGACATTCGCTAAACTTGTAACTCAAATATTCCTTTCTGCAATCGAATTGTAGAAACATAATTTTCTTGTTACAATAACTTCTACTTCATATTTGAAAACCTTTTGAATGATTTCAAAAGATCCAGACTTATGTCTCATCAAGTAAATATCCATATATCTACTTGAGTCATTTTTTAAGGTAGACAAATCCACTGTTTGCAACAACATTTATCGGACTACATATATCAAAATGTATGATCACCAATAAGTTCGTTGCTCGTTCCTTATGGCCTGTGAACGGTATTTCAGTCACTTCACTTTTCGGAGGAAAGTTGCAAGTGTCAGATGATTCAAAATCAAACGACTTAAAAATCCATCATAATGGAATTTTCCATGCGGGTTTCTCCAATGTGACCAAATGCAGTGCCACACTTGTGTGGTATTCTTTTAGTCTTACGACATTTAGCGTCAGTGTTATGGATGTATCATATTACCATCAATATTCATAATGTACGTCCCATCGATGATGGAAGTATGGCCCTTCATGTTATTCATAATACTGAACAACAATTGTTCTTTTATGAACAACCCTTTTGCAACAACATTGTGCAAGGGGCTAGAGTGTAAAACTCTAAAATGAATTATGAATGTAAATCCAGAGGTAATATATTATTATCAATATTCATAACATACATCTCATTCATAATGAAAGTATGGTCCTTATGTTATTCATAACACCGAACATCAAAAGTTCTCTTATGAACAACCTTCTTGCAAGATACCTTATGCAAAGGGCTAGAGTGTGAAACTCTAAAATGAATTATGAAAGTAAATACATAGGTAATACACTGATGGAAGGTATAGTAACATTTACTATGTTCCATGTGTGTATCTCAACCTCAAGCCTGGCTAGTCTTTCAGGCCATAGTAGTTCTTACATCGAGTTGCAACAGAATGCAATCGAGCGGGTATCTTTGTGATTGTCTCACAATACCCAAGAATTAGTGATTAACATGTTTAATCATAATTCCCAAGAACTATATCTTTGACCAGCCTTTTATACATCAAAAACTTGTATGACATTCATACATGAGCTGGATATTCCAGTCTTCTTTCTTATTACCTTTATACTTCTAACAGTTTAACTTTTAGTATTTCTTCTACTTCCAGAAGAAGCACCCAACTTAAGAGTGGCGTTAGCCCCGGACTTCCTAGGCATGAAAGTTTCACTAACACCCTTCGGACACTTTCTTTCTCTTTCAGTTGTTGTTTTATTCACCTTTCATCATATGACAGGCGTTCTTCTGGATCCCTCTCTTATCAGTCTAATGCATAGTAAACTCCTTTACTAATAGTTTGCAAACAAACATTGCTTTAGATATCTCATATCATTTAGCCTTTTTCTGTCTCTGAAAATGATTTTTAGATTCCATGAATATCACATAACTATCCAAACTTTCGAAGTTCGGGTCTCATGGAAGCAAACATATTGCACTTGACTGAAACGGAATTTTAGCTTTTGGATCGAAGGACGAGAGTCACATGATCCATAGCATAAGCGAGAGAATACCGAAAGTATGCGATAGGACAAAGTCCTTCTCGGCACTCTAGAGGACAATCCTCACATTACGCTACCAACCGTAAAGGTTTAACCAGATATTTAACAGCTGTTCAATTTTAATAGGGAAGGTGGAAATGCGAGCCATTATTCTACAATAATTTTGCAAAACACACTATAGACAGTGTTCAAAATTAATTACACAGAGAATTAAACAAGTTAATTCTACAGTGCGCTCCCACTCAAATCAATATCTCTCATAATTGATTGTGAGCGATTCAAGATCCGCATTTCAATTCAACGCCATTGATGGTGAGCATCACTGATGACGAAAATCTCAATCGGTAGGCAAACTGGCCAATCACATCTCTATGTGACTCTTGTTCATCTTTCGATGCGTGTGTTCCGAGCTCATGACTTTCATGCCTGAACGTCAAGACAACCAAGTGATCTCGCTGCGAGGTCTCAACTCACCCGCCTCACACATCCCTAATCGTTCGTACCCATGTCAGCATGGCGCACCCCGAAAAGTTAGGTGCCGTGACGGTGCTACACTTGGGAGAACACTAACTACTTGATATTTTTGTGAGAGGTCACCCTAATAAAAGCGACTACCGCGCAATCAAGAAGGGTGCATCATAAGGGATAAACATCTCAGGCAATTCATAATAGCATGATATGGTATAGCCCTTTCTGACGGAGAAGTCTTTCATTTCTTCGTCTTCGGCATTCGCGTCGGTGTTCACCTTCGTGAAGATTGCCACCACCTTGTCGATGCACCAGATAATATTGCTATCTCTATAGCTAATAAAATAAGTGCATTACAAAAGGTTGACACGCAGGTCATTAAAGTGCAATCATATGGCTCCAACCATCATGCCGAATCATGACACGCAGGTCATGTTAATCAATTTACATTATATAGTCATCTCATACATAATCAAATTATTATGAGCACTGCTATACCACATCACATGCACATGCAAACCCTCCTGCAAAACCAAGTTAGACGCCTCTAATCGGTTCATGCAAAAACTTGTTTTACGTGGCTTCTAAGGTTTCGAAACAAACCGAAGCTACCAACGTCCATCATCAAGTATGATTATTCAAGTCGCTAGATTAACTTCGCGGGGTGTATGAAACACGAGATAATAAAATCTCGAGCCCCATACTGAACTTCGTCATATGCATGACCCCCGTGCAGATCATATCTGCATTGCCCTTTCGTCTGCGAAACATCCATCTTTCTTTAACTAAAGTGGAACCCAAAGAACTGTTAGCACTTTGTTGATCTGCCAATCAGTATACTCAGGAGCAGCATGAAAGGATCGCGGATTGCCAGAACTTTGTGAGATTCCACAATGCTGTCAAGATCAGGACTACACAAATTCAAGGGAAGCAACAAGAACATCGGGTAACAGATTTCATCTGCTACCCGCACAAATAATTTTCAGTAATAGAACTCATCTACTACCTAATTATATTGTGCAACACCCATACATCTCCATGTATTCTAGATCGCAACCTGCATCTACGCATAGCACGGCTCATGATGCCACTGTAGGGTAACACAACAGAAAACAAAAAAATTCCGACCTACGCACCAGCCCAGGACCACTATGGAGACTGCATACAAGGTTTGATCATTTTCGTTACCGACTCGTAGCGCAGCGGAAGTAGAGTCGATGACGATCGGCGGTGCATATCCCCGCAGCTAGGATTTACCACCTCCCAACCGCGAGGATGTACTCCCTCATCTGCCCCATGGACAGCCCTCCGGGAGGCTGTCGGACAGTCCCTCGGACGGTGTCGCGGACAGCCCTTCGGGAGGACTCACAGAACTCGGACAGTCACTTGGACAGCCCTCCGGGAGGCACTCTCGAATAGCCCCTCGGGCACTAAGATCGAAACTACGACCTCTCTACAGAGTTGCACACATACGGTGTCATCTATCCGGCAGGGCTTCGCCGTCCAGAACTAGTCCCCACCGGAACCCAGACAGCCTTTCGGCACTACGAAACTATTTCGTGGGAGGGAGAGAAGAAAGGCAGATCATGCATGCCATGTGTGAGAGAGTTGGAGTGGAGTTGGAGAGCACCTCTCCTCCTCCTTATATAGTGGTGCAACGGGTGAGGGGGGGGGGGCTGAAATTCAGCCCACAAAACATGCACCCACCAAACAAGGAAAACATGTTCCCACCAAACATGGAGAAAACATGTTCCCTTGTCCATGGTGTTCCCCCATGGGGCCCCACCTTCCTCCCAACACTTTCAACCATTTGTGGGGGCTGCCCCCCACCATGGGGCCCCCCCCCCAACATCTTTGTCCAGCCACAAGGGGCTGCCCCCTCAAGGGGGGGCGCCCCCAAAACAGCCCCCATGATCCGTGGGATCTTGTCCCCTCACGCTGGGACAAGATGTTTTCCGCGATTATTACTTCTGAAAAATTCCGGAAGGTCCCAGAACATTTCCGGCACCCTCTAAAATTATCTGGATGTGCTCCGGAACATCTCCGGTATGGTGGTTTAATTTAAAACCATCTTCGTTTACCCAGTAAACAATTCCGGCAGCTCCGAAACATTTTTTTCGGTTTTTTCTCCAGAAAAATTCCAGAAATTACCAGACCAATCTGGCCCGATCGTGCACTAATCATACACGCAAATGCACACGATCAAGCCTAAGGACTCACGGGAAGATATCACAACACAACTCTAAAACATAAATAAAGTCATACAAGCTTTATATTACAAGCCAGGGGCCTCGAGGGCTCGAATACATAAGCTTGCGTACAAGCGTCAGCGGAAGCATCAGATATTTGAGTACAGATATTAAAAGAGAAAAAGAAAGGCCTTTAGAAAGGCGGGGCAAAAGAAAACACTACGATCGAAAGGCGAAGGCCTCCTGCCTGGGACCCTCCGATCCTACTCCTGGTCGACAGTCAACTCGTAGCAGTATCCATCCTCTGGGTAGTAGTAGTAGACGATTGACGGGGCATCTGTCTCAAGGGGCTCCATCCTCTGGTCATGACAAACTGATATGGGGAGCAAAGGAAAACAAAGCAACCGTGAGTACTTAGAAGTACTCAGCAAGCAAGGATCTACACTACATATGCAACATTTTCAAAGGGAAGGCTGTATATGTGGACTGGGCTGCAGAAATGCCAGAATAGAGAGAAGGCCTAGTCCTATCGAAGACTAGCATCTTCATCGGTCTTGCAGCAATAGGAGAGAGTAGAACAGTACAATATAATGTAGCAGTATCATTAAGTCTCAACCTCACCCAGAGATCCTTTCTCGACTCCCTGCGAGAAAGCAATCCCAGAGCCATAAAGTCATCAACCTCGTCCGGAGATCCCTTCTCGACTCCCTGCGAGAAGCAATCCCAGAGCCATAGTATCCAAGTATCCAGTTCTAAATTGTATCAATCAGGATACAACTCCGAGTGTCCTTTACCGTAGGACCGGCTATCGATAGAAGTTTTCTTCCCTGCAGGGGTGCACCAACTTACCCAACATGCTCGATTAACTCCGGCCGGACACACTTTCCTGGGTCATGCCCGGCCTCGGCCAAACGACACACTGCAGCCCTACCTAAAGCTCAGCAGAGAGGTCCCCGCCGGTCTACATCCTAAGCACTCAGGGGTCTTGGGCCATCGCCCTGTGCACTCCGGGTCGTTGTGTGCAGGGTGATACCAGCACCGCCTCGGAGGGTCGGTACGATCCGACCGTGCCACAATGTTGAACTGGACGTCTGACAGAACTGTCGGCTGATGCTACGATGCAGAACGCCCATACTATGCCCACGTGATGGTTAGTGCTATCAGACCAGAGGCCTGCTCGGATCAAATATCCAAATCATTAGGACTAGGGGCTTGCGGTAACGAGCAGAGACTCACGAAAGATGTGACCCCGTCGCCCCGTCTCGAGGACTTGCTGCAAGGGTTAAGAATGCCCGGCCGCGCCTCGTATTCACCACTCGGGCACCACACTGGCACCCGTCTTCACAACACTCGCCTCTCAGGCGCACGCGGTACCCCTCAGGGTCGACCTGCCTATCCAAGTAACAATGTAAAGTCCAATTATCCGTGTGTCCATATCATCAGGGGAATCCGAGGTATCACCCTCGTTGGATTCCTACTCGATGTATCCGTCAAGGTGAACTCGGAGGAATCACCCTCACTGGGTTCACACTTGAGGTGTTGTACGACGGCGTCGTTATCGAAAGCGGTGAAGGAGGAATCACCCTCGATGACCACGATCGAATAGCTACTCTACAGAGTTAACATCAGAAGTGCTACAAGAGGTTTCACCCTCGGCACTCGATAGTAACGCTGCAGTGTCGTTACAACTAAGGGGGGGGGTGAAGTGCGGTGTCGGGGCCTGGTCTTCAATTCCCGTTGATCGGGTCTTCTGACGATCCAGCGCGGCAGTCGGGATAAGTGGGGTCTCTGATAGGTCTCTACCCAGCCTATACTAAGCAGTTTAGGATATGCAGGTAATTATCAATAGCAGGTTACAATAAACAGGCTATGCATCAGAATAGGTAAAGCAGTAGCAGCAGCAATTCTAATGCAAGCATGAGAAATAGAATGGGCGATATCGGGATGATCAAGGGGGGGGGGCTTGCCTGGTTGCTCGGCGGCAAGGGCAAGGTCGTCAACGGTGGCGTCGGGCTCCTGAGCTGCGTCGGTACCGAGGTCTATCGAGAGAGAAGAAGGGGAGGGGAAACAAATAAATATACAGCAACGGTGCAAACAAACAACATGACATGCTTAAATGACAAGCAGAGGTGTTCTACGGCCTAACTAAATGATTTAGTTATTTTAGGAATTTATTTGGAATTATTATATTAAAGTCAAGCACTATTTATTTATCAGATACGGGTAAAAAGTTTCATGTTCAGATAGTTAGAGGCACCTAACAGGTATGTGGGTAGCCTATTCGGATTCGTGGGATTTTTCTGATCAACTTTCATATATAAATTATTTTAATCCGAGTTACGGATTAAAATATATGATTTTCTAAAGTTTAAAAGATTTTATGAAATTTTTGAATTTAATTAAAGCAACATTATCCAGAATAGTGCATGATGACGTCACCATGACGTCAGCAGGTCAAACCCGGCTGACCAGGGTCAAACCTGACCTGTGGGTCCAGTGGGACCCACACGTCAGTCTCTGATTAATTTAAACAGAGTTAATTTAAGTTAAACAGGGTTAATTAGTGGGTGGGGCCTACTGTCAGCGACTGTTAACTTAATTAATTAACTAATTAACTTAATTAGCATTTTAATTAGTATTTTTATTTATTTTTTTTCTTTAAAAAAACCGTTTAATGGGGCGGGACCCACATGTCATAGACTGGGCCTGCCCAGTTAGCGTGGACTAGGTCAACGGGACCCAGTGGGGCCCAGAGTCTGTGGCTGGGCCGTGGGGCCAGCGGCGCCACGTCGGACCGGCCGCCGGAGTCGCGCCGGAGTGCCCAGACGCGGTGGCGAGCTCCGGCGAGCTCGGGTTTCGCCCTCAGGGCGTCTCCGGGGCCGTGGCTTGGCCTATTCGAACGGCCGGATCACGCCGCGTGCGATGGTGGCGGTGGCTGAGTCGAGGGTCGCCGGAAATGGCGCCGGCAACGACGGAGGCGGACGGCGGCGTTCGGGTGCGGTGGCAAACGGCGTTGCAGCATGACAGCGAGCGAAGCGAGGGGCTAGGCGGGGTCTACGGGGCGCAGCGAGCGCGATAGTGGCTCGTACGGGACCCAAGGGTAGCCGTGGCCACGCCGGCGACGAGGCCAGGCAGCGGCGCATTCGGGTGAGCGTGGAATGGGGCTACAGGCGATCAGAGGAGGCAGGGGAGGGCGCATCCGGCGCAGAGGCTTACCGGGGGGGGCGTGGGGTCTGGGCAGAGGGCTCAGGGAGGATCGGCGTCGTAGATCAACGGCGAGGACGATGCGGTGGCCGAGCCGGAGAAGAAGAAGAATGCGGCGATGCGAGGGGCTCCGGGGCTCGATCCAGCGGTGTAGGGGAAGCAGAGGACCACGGCGGAGCTGTTGGACTTGCCGGGGCGACGAACGGAAGACGGTGGCCACGGCTACGGCGATCGACGGCGACGGGGGCGCTCGGGTGAGGGGGAAGCAGAGAGGGAAAGAGGTGGGTGTGGCCAGGGGGGCCAGGGAAGCGCTGGGCGCTGCGCTTTCTCCACGGCGAGCGAGAGCGCGCGCTGTCGAGCGGGAGAGAGGGGGGCCGGGGTGCGGCCGTGCGTGCGTGCTGTGTGTTCGACAGCGGGCACGCGTGAGCAGTGCGGGAGGAGGGAGACGGCGCGGGGTGGGCTGGCTTGGTGAGCTCCCGGCTGGGCTGTGGCCCAGCGCGGGGGGGAGGGCTTTTCCTTTTTTTTCTATTTTGTTTTTTTTGCCTTTTCTTTTTCTTTAGTGTTTTGCAAAATGTGTGGCCCCCATTAGAGTTTTGTAAAATATGAGAGCTGGCCCACAAATCACAGCACCATATATCCTACCACCAAAAACTAGTTTGGGGTAAAATATCTTTTCATATCTATTTTAGATTAAATAAAAGGTTAATTAATATTATTTTTCAGCCACTGTTTGAGGATGTTCAAGCCACCTACCCATTTTCAATAATGTTGGTTTCAATTTTAGAATTGTCTCTGATTTATTTGCTATTTAATGAACAATTTAGTTTTTGTGTTGCACAACTTTTATATTTCACTTTCATCTAAATTTGAATTTTGAGTTAGGAGTTGAAATGCATTATGATGCAAATGATGATCATGCACTGTTAAACATGCTGACTTGGCATTATTGAAAATGGGATTACTGTGGCTAACCACTGGGGGTGTTACAAATCTCCTCTACTAATAAGAATTCTCGTCCCGAGAATTAAGAGGTAGAAGGAAAAAGTTCGGGGTGTTCCGCACGAAGATTATCCTCGCGTTCCCAAGTGGCTTCATCTTCAGTATGATTTGACCACTGTACTTTGAGGAACTTGGTAACCTTCTGACGGGTCCGACGTTCAGCTTCGTCGAGAATGCGGATCGGATGCTCCCTATAAGATAGGTCATCTTGCAATTCGAGCACCTCGTGATCCACAGCTCGGTGCGGAGATTCCTTGAAGCATTGACGAAGTTGCGACACATGGAAGACGTCGTGGATATGAGAGAATTGCGGCGGCAATTCCAATTTATATGCCACCTGTCCACGCCTTGCAACAATGCGGAAAGGACCAATATAGCGTGGAGCTAGCTTGCCCTTGATTCCAAAACGGTGAGTGCCCTTCATAGGAGTGACACGAAGATAAGCCTGATCACCAGGTTGATAAGTCAAACCCCATCGTTTGCGATCATAGTTGCTCTTCTGGCGGTCCTGAGCCGCCTTGAGATTTTCACGGACGATACGGACTTGTTCTTCGGCGTGTTGAATAATATCCGGACCCACGAGCGGTCGTTCCCCAGTTTCTGACCAATTCAGAGGGGTTCGACACTTACGTCCATATAGAACTTCGAAGGGGGCCATTTTCAAGCTGGCTTGATAGCTGTTGTTATACGAGAACTCAGCATACGGGAGAGATTTTTCCCATTTCTTGCCGAATGAAATAACACAAGCCCGAAGCATGTCTTCAAGCACTTGATTGACTCGTTCGACTTGGCCTTGGGATTGGGGGTGATAAGCCGAACTCCAGGTAATATGAGTTCCCATAGCTGTTTGGAAACTTTCCCAAAATTTGGAAGTGAAAAGACCGCCATGGTCCAAACTGATCTCCTTCGGAATACCATGGAGTGAAACAATTCTGGAGATATACAACTCTGCTAACTGACTAGCAGTGATAGTTTCTTTGACAGGCAGAAAGTGTGCAACCTTAGAGAGTTGGTTGATGACGACAAGAATAGCATCGTGACCCTTCTGTGACCTGGGAAGTCCTGTAACGAAATCCATCTGAACCTTATCCCATTTCCATAGAGGAATAGGAAGTGGTTGCAGAATTCCAGCTGGTTTCTGATGTTCTGCTTTAACGCGACGACACACATCACATTCAGCAACATATCGAGCAATATCCTGCTTCATTTTAGACCACCAGTACCTTTGACGGAGATCACGATACATCTTGGTGCTACCCGGATGAATAGACAGCGGGGTATCATGTGCCTCCTTCATGCCCTTGTCAGTCATGAGCTCGAAGTGAGGTACGACAATGCGATTTCTGAAATACAAGGTTCCATCTTCAGACAGCGAGAAATCCCTGTACTTTACAAGGTGAAGGTCTTTCTTCATCAGATCAATTTCAGCATCTTTAGCTTGCGCATCCTTAACAGCTTTCTCAAGATCTGGTTGTATCACAAGGTTATTAAGAGAACCCTGTGGAACAATACACAGATTCAGCTTGCACAATTCTTCAAAAAGACGAGGTTGAGCTCGACTAACCATGAGGTTGTCGCAATAGGACTTGCGGCTTAAGGCATTAGCCATCACGTTAGCCTTGCCAGGGGTATAGGATATACCCAAATCATAGTCCGCAATGGCCTCCATCCATCTTTGCTGACGGAGGTTTAGAGATGGTTGAGTGAACAAGTACTTCAGACTTTTATGATCCGTGTAGATCTCGCAACGATTACCGAGAAGGTAATGTCGCCACAACTGCAGTGCATAGATGACGGCAGCTAGTTCTAAATCATGTACCGGATAATTCTCTTCATGTGGGCGCAACTGACGAGAGCCATAAGCAATCACTTTATGCTCTTGCATTAGGACACAGCCTAATCCTTCACGGGATGCATCACAATAAATCACAAAGTCTTTGCGGGTATCTGGAGGAGAAAGTACTGGGGCAGATGTCAGCTTGTCTTTGAGTGTTTGAAAACTTTCCTGACATTTTTCTGTCCATTCAAACTTAACGCCCTTGTGAAGCAGATCAGTCAGGGGCATAGCAATCTTAGAAAAGTTCTCGACAAATCGACGGCAATAACTTGCAAGGCCGAGAAAACTTCTGACTTGCTTGACATTCTTCGGAGGAGTCCAGTCCAGAATAGCCTGAACTCGTTCTGGGTTAACGGCAATTCCATCTTTGGAAATCACATGACCGAGATATGTCACTTCAGATAACCAGAACTCGCATTTGGAGTATTTGGCATACAATTGGTGTTCTCGGAGCCTTTCCAGTACAAGACGGAGGTGTTCGGCATGTTCTTCCTTATTCTTTGAATAGACCAGAATATCATCTAGATAAACCACGACAAATTTGTCGAGGTAATCCATGAAGATGTAATTCATCAGACGGGAGAATGTGGCTGGAGCATTTGTTAAGCTAAATGACATGACAGTGTACTCATAAGAGCCATAGCGAGTAACAAATGCAGTCTTCGGGATATCCTCTTCACGAACACGGATCTGATGATATCCCAATCTCAAATCAAGCTTAGAGAATACTGAGGAACCGGCAAGTTGATCATACAAATCATTGATTCTGGGAAGCGGATACTTGTTCTGAATTGTGGCTTGGTTAATGGGCCGATAATCCTGAACCAATCGGTTAGTTCCATCCTTCTTCTTAACAAAGAGTGAAGGTGCTCCCCAAGGAGAGGAACTGGGGTGGATGAAACCTTTCTTAAGTGACGTGTCGATTTCTTCCTTAAGTTCAAGAAGGTGGTGCGGAGGCATCTTGTAAGGACGCTTCGCAATAGGGGTAGTGCCAGGTTTCAAGTCGATGACGAACTCAACAGCTCTAGCAGGGGGTATTCCTGGAAGTTCTTCTGGAAAGACATCTTGAAATTCACGAACAACTGGAAAGTTGTCGATGCCTTCAAGAGGTGAAGCGTTCAATGCATTCAGAACATATATCTGGCTCTCAGCATCTTGAGCTATTCGGGCTGAGTATTTGATTATCTGGCCAGAAGGGTGTGTGAGCTGGACTGTCTTAGTAGCACAGTCAATCAAAGCATTATGGGCTGTCAACCAGTCCATACCGAGAATAATGTCTATGTCGGAAGGTCCAAGTACAATGAGAGAAACCGGAAAAAGTAGACCTCCAATCTCGATGTGGTTGTGAGGGCTTAGCATTGTGGTTTGCCACTTGGATCTCGGGGACTGAACCATTAGAGGAGTGGGTAATTCTTCCAAGTATAACTCATGTGACTGAGCAAATTGTTGGGACACAACAGCATGCGATGCTCCTGAATCGAAGAGAACAGACGCTGGTACTAAATTCACAGGGAGTGTTCCCAGCACGATAGTCGGTTCCTTCTGAGCCTTTTCAGCATTAACGTGATTGGCATAGTCAAGTACAACAGCAGACGGTATGGTATTACGGTTTCTGAATCGGCGGTTTCGACAACCCTTCTTACGACCATTAGGAGGACGTGGCGCAACTTGATGAGAATCCATAGCATTAGGCGGTCCATCATGAACCGTAAGCTGTCTCGGCGGTGAAGGCAAACGAGGTGCAACATAAGACGGTCTTGGTGTTGGAGCAGGTCGGTGATGAACATTGTGTGGGATCCAGACTCGACGTTTCTGAACAGGCTGACCCGAGGATGAGCCAGCTCCATGAGTGCGCTTGAGCGACTCCTGGTACTCAGTCAGAGCTGTTTCAATTTGGAAAGATTTGCTGACAAGCGTTGCGAACTCTGAGCAATCATGGACAGCAAGTGCAAGTTTTATATCCGTACGCAGTCCTTCATGGAATTTCTCCTGCTTGCGAGTGTCAGTGTCGACGTCATCCGCAGCATAGCGGGATAATTCAAGGAATTTCCTCTGATATTCATCCACCGTCATTTTGCCCTGAGTAAGTTTACGGAACTCCTGCTTCTTCTGGTCCATCAGACCCTGAGGAATGTACCGTGCACGAAGGGCTGACTGAAATTCCTGCCAAGTGGTTACAGTCTCTGCAGGCAACATACCCTTGTGGCTTTCCCACCATTGAGCAGCTGGGCCCTTCAGGTGGAATGTCGCGAAGGTGACGTAACTGTCAGGGGCAACATTAGCTGACTCCATCTCAAACAGGATGTCACGAAGCCAATCATCAGCATCCATAGGATTGGTGGAGTTGCGGAAAACGGATGGATTGAGGCGCACAAATTCTGGCAGAGTTATTGGAGCATTCTGTTGCTGAGCATTCTGAGTTGGGAATTGAGCCAATACTCCGGTCATAAACTGACGGTTGAGCTCAAACTGCTGACGGTTGAGTTCAAACTGCTGCATCATGGCGGCAATATAGGGTGGAGGTGGAGGATCGTCAGCCATCCTGCCAAATCAACAGGGGCAGTTTAGCAAGAAAGACTGCATGTGTAAGGAGTTATTCAGGACGTAACACGAGAGATGAACAGGAAGGGCATTAGATGTAAAATAGTAGTCGTTGAAAGACATACCAATCCATGCACAGAGTCGGGTACATGCGGACAGCACAACGACGCAAATTTAGAAGCTAGACATTCTAGGCGGCGCGCAGGCACGCGGTAAGGAAGTACACAACGAGACATAGCAAAGGCTACATCAACGTCGGAGAAAACTATTGGAGCGAGGAATCTGCAAGTGACAAAACAGGGTGCCCTCGATAAGAGGATCCTGTAAGCAGAGCCTGGTCCACAATCTTGGAGCAAGGGGGGAAATTTTCAGAGCACCGGGTGGATGTGATCACGAGAACCTAATGTTGGAGTTATTAAAATTTTAACCCGAGTAGAAGAGAGATCAGAGTCCTAGAGTAAAGGTCGAGGAGTAAAAGATCCTAATACCACCCAATTGGCGACGTGGGCCCGTAAGCCACACAGCCAAGTTAGTAAAACAGTTTTTGGACCACTAGACTCAACTTCGGCCAAGGAGTTGGAAAGGGGTTCCTATAGTCAGTCGGCTCTGATACCAACTTGTGACGCCCCCGGCCCGATCGTGCACTAATCATACACGCAAATGCACACGATCAAGCCTAAGGACTCACGGGAAGATATCACAACACAACTCTAAAACATAAATAAAGTCATACAAGCTTTATATTACAAGCCAGGGGCCTCGAGGGCTCGAATACATAAGCTTGCGTACAAGCATCAGCGGAAGCATCAGATATCTGAGTACAGATATTAAAAGAGAAAAAGAAAGGCCTTTAGAAAGGCGGGGCAAAAAAAAACACTACGATCGAAAAGCGAAGGCCTCCTGCCTGGGACCCTCCGATCCTACTCCTGGTCGACAGTCAACTCGTAGCAGTATCCATCCTCTGGGTAGTAGTAGTAGACGATTGACGGGGCATCTGTCTCAAGGGGCTCCGTCCTCTGGTCACGACAAACTGATATGGGGAGAAAAGGAAAACAAAGCAACCGTGAGTACTCAGAAGTACTCAGCAAGCAAGGATCTACACTACATATGCAACATTTTCAAAGGGAAGGCTGTATATGTGGACTGGGCTGCAGAAATGCCAGAATAGAGAGAAGGCCTAGTCCTATCGAAGACTAGCATCTTCATCGGTCTTGCAGCAATAGGAGAGAGTAGAACAGTACAATATAATGTAGCAGTATCATTAAGTCTCAACCTCACCCAGAGATCCTTTCTCGACTCCCTGCGAGAAAGCAATCCCAGAGCCATAAAGTCATCAACCTCGTCCGGAGATCCCTTCTCGACTCCCTGCGAGAAGCAATCCCAGAGCCATAGTATCCAAGTATCCAGTTCTAAATTGTATCAATCAGGATACAACTCCGAGTGTCCTTTACCGTAGGACCGGCTATCGATAGAAGTTTTCTTCCCTGCAGGGGTGCACCAACTTACCCAACACGCTCGATTAACTCCGGCCGGACACACTTTCCTGGGTCATGCCCGGCCTCGGCCAAACGACACACCGCAGCCCTACCTAAAGCTCAGCAAAGAGGTCCCCGCCGGTCTACATCCTAAGCACTCAGGGGTCTTGGGCCATCGCCCTGTGCACTCCGGGTCATTGTGTGCAGGGCGGATACCAGCACCGCCTCGGAGGGTCGGTACGATCCGACCGTGCCACAATGCTGAACTGGACGTCTGATAGAACTGTCGGCTGATGCTACGATGCAGAACGCCCATACTATGCCCACGTGATGGTTAGTGCTATCAGACCAGAGGCCTGCTCGGATCAAATATCCAAATCGTTAGGACTAGAGGCTTGCGGTAACGAGCAGAGACTCACGAAAGATGTGACCCCGTCGCCCCGTCTCGAGGACTTGCTGCAAGGGTTAAGAATGCCCGGCCGCGCCTCGTATTCACCACTCGGGCACCACACTGGCACCCGTCTTCACAACACTCGCCTCTCAGGCGCACGCGGGTACCCCTCAGGGTCGACCCGCCTATCCAAGTAACAATGTAAAGTCCAATTATCCGTGTGTCCATATCATCAGGGGAATCCGAGGTATCACCCTCGTTGGATTCCTACTCGATGTATCCCTCAAGGTGAACTCGGAGGAATCACCCTCACTGGGTTCACACTTGAGGTGTTGTACGACGGCGTCATTATCGAAAGCGATGAAGGAGGAATCACCCTCGATGACCACGATCGAATAGCTACTCTACAGAGTTAACATCAGAAGTGCTACAAGAGGTTTCACCCTCGGCACTCGATAGTAACGCTGCAGTGTCGTTACAACTAAGGGGGGGCGGGGTGATGTGCGGTGTCGGGGCCTGGTCTTCAATTCCCGTTGATCGGGTCTTCTGACGATCCAGCGCGGCAGTCGGGATAAGTGGGGTCTCTGATAGGTCTCTACCCAGCCTATACTAAGCAGTTTAGAATATGCAGGTAATTATCAATAGCAGGTTACAATAAACAGGCTATGCATCAGAATAGGTAAAGCAGTAGCAGCAGCAATTCTAATGCAAGCATGAGAAATAGAATGGGCGATATCGGGATGATCAAATGGGGGGGGGCTTGCCTGGTTGCTCGGCGGTAAGGGCAAGGTCGTCAACGGTGGCGTCGGGCTCCTGAGCTGCGTCGGTACCGAGGTCTATCGAGAGAGAAGAAGGGGAGGGGAAACAAATAAATATACAGCAAGGGTGCAAACAAACAGCATGACATGCTTAAATGACAAGCAGAGGTGTTCTACGGCCTAACTAAATGATTTAGTTATTTTAGGAATTTATTTGGAATTATTATATTAAAGTCAAGCACTATTTATTTATCAGATACGGGTAAAAAGTTCCATGTTCAAATAGTTAGAGGCACCTAACAGGTATGTGGGTAGCGTATTCGGATTCGTGGGATTTTTCTGATCAACTTTCATATATAAATTATTTTAATCCGAGTTACGGATTAAAAGATATGATTTTCTAAAGTTTAAAAGATTTTCCGGAATTTCTGAATTTAATTAAAGCAACATTATCCAGAATAGTGCATGATGACGTCAGCATGACATCACCATGACGTCAGCAGGTCAAACCCGGCTGACCAGGGTCAAACCTGACCTGTGGGTCCAGTGGGACCCACACGTCAGTCTCTGATTAGCATTTTAATTAGTATTTTTATTTATTTTTTTCTTTTAAAAAAACGTTTAATGGGGCGGGACCCACATGTCATAGACTGGGCCTGCCCAGTCAGCATGGACTAGGTCAACGGGACCCAGTGGGGCCCAGAGTCAGTGGCTGGGCCGTGGGGCCCGCGGCGCCACGTCGGACCGGCCGCCGGAGTCGCGCCGGAGTGCCCAGACGCGGTGGTGAGCTCCGGCGAGCTCGGGTTTCGCCCTCAGGGCGTCTCCAGGGCCGTGGCTTGGCCTGTTCGAACGGCCGGACCACGCCGCGTGCGATGGTGGCGGTGGCTGAGTCGAGGGTCGCCGGAAACGGCGCCGACAACGACGGAGGCGGACGGCGGCGTTCGGGTGCGTTGGCAAACGGCGTTGCAGCATGACAGCGAGCGAAGCGAGGGGCTAGGCGGGGTCTACGGGGCGCGGTGAGCGCGATAGTGGCTCGTACGGGACCCAAGGGTCGTCGTGGCCACGCCGTCGACGAGGCCAGGCGGCGGCGCGTTCGGGTGAGCGTGGAACGGGCGCTACAGGCGATCAGAGGAGGCAGGGGAGGGCGCATCCGGCGCAGAGGCTCACCGGGGGGGCGTGGGGTCTGGGCAGAGGGCTCGGGGAGGACCGGCGTCGTAGAACAACGGCGAGGACGATGCGGTGGCCGAGCCGGAGAAGAAGAAGAATGCGGCGATGCGAGGGGCTCCGGGGCTCGATCCAGCGGTGTAGGGGAAGCAGAGGACCACGGCGGAGCTGTTGGACTTGCCGGGGCGACGAACGGAAGACGGTGGCCACGGCTACGGCGATCGACGGCGACGGGGGCGCTCGGGTGAGGGGGAAGCAGAGAGTGAAAGAGGTGGGGAGTGGCCAGGGGGGCCGGGGAAGCGCTGGGTGCTGCCCTTTATCCACGGCGAGCGAGAGCGCGCGCTGTCGAGCGGGAGAGAGGGGGGCCGGGGTGTGGGCGTGCGTGCGCGCTGTGTGTTCGACAGCGGGCACGCGTGACCAGTGCGGGAGGAGGGAGACGGCGCGGGGTGGGCTGGCCTGGTGAGCGACCGGCTGGGCTGAGGCCCAGCGGGGGGGGGGGCTTTTCCTTTTTTTTCTATTTTGTTTTTCTTTTGCCTTTTCTTTTTCTTTACTGTTTTGCAAAATGTGTGGCCCCCATTAGAGTTTTGTAAAATATGAGAGCTGGCCCACAAATCACAGCACCATATATCCTACCACCAAAAACTAGTTTGGGGTAAATATCTTTTCATATCTATTTTAGATTAAATAAAAGGTTAATTAATATTATTTTTCAGCCACTGTTTGAGGATGTTCAAGCCACCTACCCATTTTCAATAATGTTGGTTTCAATTTTAGAATTGTCTCTGATTTATTTTCTATTTAATGAACAATTTAGTTTTTATGTTGCACAACTTTTATATTTCACTTTCATCTAAATTTGAATTTTGAGTTAGGAGTTGAAATTCATTATGGTGCAAATGATGATCATGCACTGTTAAACATGCTGACTTGGCATTATTGAAAATGGGATTACTGTGGCTAACCACTGGGGGTGTTACATGACTGTGGCTTTCCCACCATTGGGCAGTTGAACCCCTCAGATGATATGTCGCAAAGGCGACGTAAAT
Source organism: Thinopyrum elongatum (assembly GCA_011799875.1). NCBI lineage: Eukaryota > Viridiplantae > Streptophyta > Magnoliopsida > Poales > Poaceae > Thinopyrum > Thinopyrum elongatum. The sequence goes on from CM022303.1 coordinate 733,534,856, forward strand.
GGCAGGGGCAACATTAGCTGACTCCATCTAAAAGGCGATATCACGCAGCCAATCATCAGCATCCAAAGGATCAGATGAGTTGTGAAAAGTGGAGGGGTTGAGGCGCACGAACTCCTGAAGTGAGATCGTGCCAGGCTCCTGACGAGCATCGTTGCATTCCAAACAGTTCATCAGACTCTCGTTGAGTTGGTGGTTTAGTTCAAACTGTTGCGTCATAGCGGCCATGTAGTCTGGCGGTGGTGGAACATTGGCGCCCTGGTCAACCACGGGCATTGGGTCTAACCATCCTGCTTAAAGCAATAGGGGGCAGTTTAGTAAAAGCAATTGCAAGTGTATGGAGTCTTTCTTAATGTACTCAACATGACGGAAATGGTAGTGTGATATTCACATAGTAGTAGTCAAGTCTGACATACAGATACATACTTAGAGTTTAGTACAAGCTGATAGCATGAGTTCGGAAAGCAAATAGCTAGGGGTGGTAAGCGGCATGCAGGCACGCGGTGGAAGGATACAACAACGGGATATTGCAAAGGCTACATCGACGTCGGTGAAAACTACTGAAGCCTGGCATCCGTAGGTGATGACCCAGGATGCCCTCGATAAAAGGATCGTGCGGTCCATGAACACTCTGGTGCAGAACCTGGTCCTCAATCCGTAGAAGAGGTCCACATGTAGGGGTGCAAGTAATTAGATCGCCAGAATGATGTGATCATGAGAACCTAGAGTTAGAGTTACTAAAATCGATAACCCGAAGGGAAGAGAAGTTCAGAACCCAGAGTAAAGGAGCAGAATAAAAGATCCTAATCCCATCCATTTGCGATGTGGGCCCGTAAGCCACACAACACTGTTAGTATTTCAAAAATAGTTTTTTTAAAGATTAGACCCAACTTCGGCCAAGGAGTTTTGGGTTCCTATAGGCAGTCGGCTCTGATACCAGCTTGTGGCACCCCCCCGAACTCAATCGTCCACTAAACATGCACGCAGCATATACGACCAAGATCAGAGACTCACGGTAAGATATTACAACACAACTCTAAGACACAAATTAAACAAAGAAACAAAAAAAATTACAAACTAGTGTCGTTAGACCCAATATTACATCAAGAGTTAGATCAGACTACAGACAATTACAAGGGGTGCCTTAAGAAGGCAAAAAAAATGACTCTAGATCAAAAAGGCACAGGCCTCCTGCCTGGGACCTCCGAACTACTCGGCGTTGGCGAACTACATGCAGCAAGTCATCCTCGGGATCCTCTGGCTCCTGGGCTCCACCATCTGATCGCAGCAACCGGCTTGGAGGAAAAAGAGTGCAAAGCAACGGTGAGTACTCATCCAAAGTGCTCACAAGACTTACATCAGATATATGCTAAGTATAAATCAGTATCAAAGAAGGGGGTTATATCTGTGGACTATACTGCAGAAATGCCAGAGTAGAGGGGGAGAAGACTATCTTAATAAAGACTAGCATCTTGCAGCATCAGAAGAGAGTAGTGTATAGATATCAACTTGCTGTTAGTATCAACAACATATAGTAACAGGTAGTAACAACAGCATACCTTGAGATCCTTCGTTGACTACCCAGCAAGAATGCGATCTCGGAGTAAATATAACAGTTAAGTATTATATTTAGTATCCTGTTATAGTTGTAGAAGACCAGGATATAACTCCGAGCATCCTATTACCGTGGACACGGCTATTCAAATAGATTTATCTTCCCTGCAGGGGTGCATCACAGTGCCCAACATGCTCGATTACCCCTGTACAGATACACTTTTCTGGGTAATGCCCGGCATCAGGACGATCAACACGCTAAAGTACTACCTAGGCTCTCCAGAGAGGTCCCCGCTGGTCTACATCCTAAGCGCGAAGGGGGTCTTTGGCCACTCGCCCCTAAGCACTCCTGCGCGTTATGTCACGGATCGGAGTCGAAGCCCATCTCTACCTGGATTAACTTGTCCTGACCAGCTCACATCTCTGAACTGGACATCTGACAGAGCTTTCAGGAGGAACTGATGATGCCGAGGGCCCCATATACCATTATCCCGCGTGGCGGTTAGTGCGTAAAAGCCAGTGGCCAACTCAGATCAAATACCCAAATCTCATTAAGCATGTTATTCATTACTCGTGGACAACGACCAGGGTCCAGGCCACCGCTCACAGGATAGTCTCCGCCTGCCCTATCGATCCGGCTAAGAGGACCACTCGCGGGTACCCTTGGGGCCGACCCGACTTTATCATGGAATTGCCGGGAACCTAGGTCCACTGCTGCCGGGGTGGTACCACCTGTCCCTTCAGCCCCACGATCTAAGCATAGTAGTATGAAGTATAATATTGCAGTAATATCCGTGACCATCGCCCGGAGGGATCACGGCCCGATAATATAGCAAGGCAAACGGACAAGGGTGTAGGGCCACTAATGAAACTCTAGCACAACTATACTAAGCATCGTAGGATAACAGGTACTGTATCAACAGCAGGTAACAAAAACAGGCTATACATCAGAATAGGAGCTACTGGAACAACAACAGTAGCAAAATCTAATGCAAGAATAAGAGAGAAGGAATGGGTGATATCTGAATAATCAAGGGGGTTTTGCTTGCCTGGTTGCTCTGCAGAAGGGAACTGGTCGTCGGCAGGGTAGCCGTACTCCGTGCCAACGGTGGAATCAGGTTCTACCGAAAAAGAAGTAACGAAGGGGAAACAATAAATAACGGAGCAAACAAATGCAACACAGATGTATGTCACAACAATATGAGTTGGTGATATGTTCTAATGCATTACTAGGCATTATAATTGAAGCGGAAAATTATCTGGCAATATTTTCCCGGCTCCAGGTATTTTTCGGTCAGATGATCCTGATGCAAAATATCCAAGTTCATTATGTTAGAGGGGTGTGACAGGTATGTGGATGACATATTGGGATTCGTTATATTTTTTTGATCATTTTTCATATATAAATTATTTTCATCTGAGTTACGGTTTATTTTCTATGAATTTGTAAAGTTTTAATTTTTTTGGAATTCTTTTAATTACTTAATTCAAACTTAAACAGTGCAATTATTTTTTATACACAGAGACAGCCAGCCACAATCAATGACATGTGGGACCATTCAACACTGACGTCAGCCAAGTCAAAGCTGACATGTGGGCCTGGTTGGATTAAAATTAACCCTAACAGAAAACTAACCGGGTTTAATTAGGAACGAGGGCCCCACTTGCCATTGGGTCAGTGGTTAGCTAATAAGGTGATTAGCCTAATCTAATCCGGCCACATCAGTGGCTAATCGCTGGCGTAACCAGGGTATGGCGGCCGTCGCCGGCCGGCCGATTCCGGAGGCCGTTGGATGCGCGGGCGGGCGCGTTGGAGAGCTCGTGCTGCGGTGAGTCTAGGGGTGGCAACGGGATGGCTGGAGATGGAGCGTACCGGCGATGGCATCGAGCTGGGCGGCGGCGGCGCTACGGACATGCACGGCGTGGGGTTTTAGTTAGTTATCAGGCGAGCTAAGTGGCTGGATGGCTTCTATGGGTCTCCACGAACATGATTGCATCACCAGGAGAAGCAAGGGAGCACCCCGTCGATGCAGTCAACAGCCATGGTGGACGGCGGAGCTCGGGCAGGGCAGGAAGCTTAGCTAGAGTACTCAATCGACGCGGAAAACATGGGGTTTTAGCTCGGTGGCTCACCGCGGTTGCAGGGCCGTAGGTAGCGTGGCCGGGGAGGACTTGACGGCGACGAAATTGACGATGGCGTCTGATGTCCCTGGTTGAAGAAGATGAGCGGGGCGATGATAGAGCGGCTCCCAGCTTCGATTCGAGGGTGCAAGCGACGAAGCGGAGCACGGCCGTACTTCTAGACAAGGTGGTGCATCGTGGGGAGGCTGGTAGCCACGGCCACGACGACGACATGGTGAGGCAGCTCTCGGGAGATGAAGAAATCGAAGAGGGCGACTGAGGGAGGGGAAGGATGGCGAACTAGGGTTCGCCACTGAGCTCGCGGGGGATCCTATCATCGCAGGGAGGCGATGGATGCCCGGCGCGTAGCCATCTGCGGACGTGCGGCCGCGTGCACAACAGCGCCATGGCCTCTGTCCTCCTGTGGCGAGAGGTGGACGAAAGGCCGCGGTTAACGGGCCAGGCCGCACTGTGGCCAGCTGGGCCCTAAGTGCACAGTAGTTCTTAGGTATTTTACTTTTTTTACTTTTCTGTTTTATTCTTTAGCTACTGTTTTCTATTTTATTTTTGATCCAAATGAATTTTGCTACGAATGGAACTTAGCATATAAATCGAGCCCAATATTTTGGGACCACCCACAAGTTTTCAGATTATTTGGACAAGTTTAAATATTTGTTTATCTTGAAATAGTCCAATTAGTTGCTGCTGGTTCTGTTCATTTATTTTTAGGGGCATTTTATTAATTCAAAAGACGTTGGTTCCTACATGATAATTACTTAGTGATTATTTGCAACCCAACCAACATTTTTTGAATCAGGGTTTGAAAACTTAATATTTTGACTTGTAATTTAAATTGGAATTTGAACTTCAGTTGGATCAAGTGGCATTTAACTTAGCAAAATATGATGACTAGAGATTGTTCATGGAGGATCACTGTGGCATAATTACAGGGGTGTTACAGCTTTTAACCCTGGCCCCCGAGCCCACTACCACAGGTATGGGCCTCCAGATCAGGATCGAGGCTTGGCAGCCACCGCCGGCAGTAAACTTGCTAGGACAACCCACCACTGCTCCCCTCGTAACCCACACAGCCAAGGTGAGCCATCAACACCGCTGCCACGAGGCTAGCTGGACAGCCGACCGTGCTACCCACCTTCCAGGGCCGCAGCTCCGGCATCCAAGACCCCATGCCCCCATATCCCCACTGGTCTTCATGGCAGCCATTCACTGGAGGAGGGACAGGAAGGCATCTCCTTCCACCCAACCTCAAGACCACGTGTGGATCTGGGTGAGCACCAGACCATGCCAGCGTCCCCCATCCTGACCCGACCGGGCAGCGTCCAGATCTGGGCCACACAAGGCATCCATGACGTTGAATATTGTTTCGAATATGTGTATGAGTTGTGCTACAGTTGCACTTGTAAGTTAGGTGTTTGGGTTGAATACATGTAACTGGGCCTATTATATGAAGACACCGCGGGGTAGCCAAATAGACTAGATATAAGCTGATAGGCTAGACACGCACTAGTAGAAAAAGGCTTATTTGTCCCGGTTCATAAGGCCCATTTGTCCCGGTTCGCAAACCGGGAGTAAAGGGTCGGGACTAAAGCCCCCCCCCCCCCCTTAGTCCCGGTTGTGTTACGAACCGGGACTAAAGGCCCTCCACGTGGCCACTCTCTGGAGCTCCACCTTTAGTCCCGGTTGGTAAAACCAACCGGGACTAAAGGAATTTTTTTGAAATTTTGTTTTTCTGAATTTTTTTGATAAATAAAATTTTGAATTTTTTTTGAACATTTTCTTATTTTCAAATTTCTTAATTATTTGACAATTCAATCTCTAATCACCCCTCATCACTGCTCAATTATGAACCACTCATTCCAAATCGTCTAACTTCCCGACCGGTCACCCATTCTCTCACTACTCCAGCCTGAGCACGCTTAACTTTCGAGTTCTATTCCCCCTAGTTTCCAAGTCTGCACTTGTTGTTTTCCTGACAAAACTAAGTTGTCAATCCTATTAACCCTTAGGAGTTGAACTTGAGCATTAAGCACCGTTTGAGTTTGAAATTATTATTCTAAAAAACAATAATTATTTATTAACACTAATATTTCTTGAATAAGTAGTTTGACCATAGTTTGACCACAATTTGACCATAGTTTGACCACAGTTTGACCAGATTTGACAATAGTTTGACCACAGTTTTTGTTTAATTCTTTTTGCTGTTAGGTCACAAAAATTATAAACTTTCTGTTAGTGCCATTAGTTTTCAAATTTGAATAGTTTAAATTTGAATTCTTTGAAATTTGTGTGAATCACTAGTTTGTGAATAACTTTACTATAAAAATAGATTTTTGAGTGATTCTTTTTCCTGCTATTTAGTATTACTGTGTTTTAACATTATATTCGAAAACAGATTTGTTATTTGAGTTTCTATCAAAAAATTCTTTATGATAATTCTTTTTGCTATTAAAGTTTCTAACAAAAAAATTCTTTATGGAAATTCATTTTGCCATTAATGTTTTGAACAGAAAATACTTTGATAATTTTTAGTTGCATAAATTTTATATAATTTTAGTTTCAAAAATACTAGAGGTTTATAAAAGCTTTTTAGTTGATTCCTTTTGCTATTAGAGTTTTATAAAAGCTTTTTAGTTGATTCTTTTTGCTATTGAAGAATATTATAGTTTTGTTTTAGTTGATCGTAACAGAATATTTTAATTGATTATTTTAAGTTCATTCTTTTTGCTATTAGTTCATTCTTTTTGTGCTAAATGACCCTGAAATTGAAAAGCACTACAAATGAACTCTGAAAAGGTTGAAAGTTGGCATGGTATCATCATTTCACCCACATAGTTTGTGCTAAAAAGTTGAGAGGGTTACAGCAAAAACTGGATGCACTTCGTGTACAAAACGGGCAATCTCTTTCGAAGTATCAAGGTTTCATACGGAAACTCGTCTGTTACAAAGGGATTTCATTTTTTTTGAACTTATTTGAACTCCAGACTTTTTGTGTGTTCAAAATCCACCATTCAAAGCCAATAATCATCATAGTCATTACCACCAACACTATTTAATCATCATAGTCATAATGTAGCTATCTAATCACCACCAACACTAGCTAATAATAATCATCATAGTCATTACCACCAACACTAGCTATTTAATCATCATAGTCATAGTGTAGCACATCATCATCTTCAAACTCATTCTAGCTAGCTAATCACTCCTGCTGCTCTCTCTCAGGTAAAATAGCATAGAACATGTGTAGCACTCCTGCTTCATCATATTGGAGCATGCAGATGAACCTGTCTCCTAATTGTGGGCTGCGCTTCTGATTGCTGCCCCCTAGTACTTCTCTGCGATCCTTCACAATTTTGCTCCAGTCTTTGACTATTAAGACTTGCTCGCTTTTAGAAATCCTGAATGCACTCATGTGCAATGTAGGATGTCTTGGCCGTAAGCTAACCATTGCCATGCGACCTTGAGGCTCGACCCAATGAGGCACAACTATCATTGGGAGTCCCTGTTGAAGAACATCGTAGTAACATACTTAGCAATGAAGTTTAGCTTAAAAAATAATGTATGCAAAAGATGCACTGAGGACAAATAGTAAAAATCTTACCATCTTTCCTAAATAGATATGACCGTAGTTCAATACGCACGCTAGTGGTCGCACGTTTTGAGTACTAAGATTTTCAAGTCTAGGGAAATAATTTGTCTTGACAGTATCAAGATCCTCAAGCCATGAAACATAATGACTTATCTCCTCGCAGTTTAGTTCAGCCCCGGGACAGTAGTAGGTCATGTCTACCAAGCGCTGGACATGTTTGCTTGAATGGAAATAAGCTGTCAATAGAAATTAGTTGTCAACTATTTTTGAATAAACAATATCCAAGACATAAATATGGTTGAGAAACTCACATAATGGTAGAACTGGAGGCGTCTGCACATCGACCCAGATGTCGATATTACCTTCAATATCATCTTCCGGACGAATATCAAAGGTGATCAGCATATCAGGCTCAAATGCATAAGCCTTGCATATTGATCTCCAATTTTTGCATTCAAAATAGGTGTAGGTGTCTGCATTGTATAATTTTGCGGCAAAAGTATAACCATGCTCGGTCCTCAAGTGAACTATCTTTACCTCCATAGTTTCCATAGGACTGAAACCAATCTTATCCAAGACATAAATTCTTGCATGGCAGGGGATACGCTAGTAGAATAGTAAAAAATTCAAATTATAAGTTGAAGCAAAAGAAGCAGAAGTCATGCTTAATTACGAAAAAAGACTTGTCGTTGTGACTTACTGTATCCACTTCGAAGGTCTCATCCAGCTTGATGCTGAAGCGCCTACCACCAAATAAGAAATTTCTGTCGCACAGGCCGCGCTCGTCTTCGCAGTATTCGCACATACCGAAATCATTTTCGTCGTCAGACATTTCCTATGTTCATAGTTGATCAAAAATTGATTGAAGGCAACTACCAGGAAACTCAACAAACATAAGCGACCCCCACGACAACAGTCGGCATTCTTCCTCTCTCAAATATATATAATAACAAACAATAATAAAAGTAAGAAAATTACACAAGTATCTATCTTAATCATACAAGTAAGAACTTTTTTCTTTTACAAAGAAGATAAGACCAAGAGGCTCACCACTGTGGTGCCGGCGACGAGATCGGCGCGGGCGATCGACGGCGATGAGGACGGGGACGGAACAGGACGGACCGCCAAACCTAGACAAATCTCAAGGAAAATGGAGCTTGGACAAGGAGCTTCGAGAGGAGAAAACTTAAGTGTGGCTCGGCCATTTCATCAAACACCTCATGTGCATACGAGGTGAGCTAGAGCACCACAAAGCTCTCCCACGGCCAACCCAAAAAATAGAGCACTCCACTGCTCTGCTCGCGGGCGAGGGGGTATATATAGGCATCTCATTGGTCCCGGTTCGTGGCTAGAACCGGGACCAAAGGCCCCCCTTTGGTCCCGGTTCTAGCCACGAACCGGGACCAATGGTTGTGGGCCAGGAGCGAGGCCCATTGGTCCCGGTTCGTGGCTGGAACCGGGACCAATGCCCCTGGCCTCACGAACCGGGACCGATGCCCCCTTTGGTCCCGGTTCGTGAGTGAACCGGGATTAATGGGCTGGCCCTGCCTGGACCAAAGCCCTGTTTTCTACTAGTGACGGTTCACGAGAGGGACGGTCCAGCGCCCGTGGCAGGGGTGGTCGGACCGGCCATGCCAGGTGGTTGGAGACGCTGTCTCATGTCCTCGGCGGGCTTGTCATCGTTGTACTATGTCGATTTAGTACATGCGGAGGAGCGCCCGTAGTCATGCCCCGGGGACGTAGCCATGTTCGGTGAACTACGTTAACAAATCTTGGTGTCATGTTGTGATTACTTCACTACTACAGATACGAACAACACTGACCCCTCATCACTGACTGGCCCATGGCTACCAGTCACAGATGATGGTCTTCACTGACCGGCCAGTCCACTACTAGAAAACTGCTTATAGGTGGGGTCACATTAGTGGCGGGCGGGACGGGGCACCCGGCACTGGTAATCTGGCCAGATACCAGTGGCGGGTATGAAAAAATGCCTGCTACTATTGTGTAGACACCAATGGCGGGTGTCGTGTACCACCCGCCATTGGTAACTCGTTCCCAAAATAGCCGTGGGCTAAATGTATCAGGGGCGGTCCTGGTGTGGTGCTCGCCATTGGTAAATGCTAGGACAAGTGGCGGGCATGTACACAAGCGTGCCAGAGGTATATTTCATGCGGGACAAAATTTAACAAAGTTATCAGACGCGGGTGCCCTTGGTCACCCGCCACCGGATTTATAGGTACCAGTGGCGGGCGCTCTGCGGCTCCCACCACTGATTTGATTGGAATAATTGAAGTAGTGGTTGTACAGTACCTTTCCCCACTCTTCTTCCTCACTTCACTTCTCCTCCTCCAAGCTCCTCTCCTTCTACCTCCTTCTCCTCTCCCACCAATTTTTCATGTAGCCACACTTTCACCTTAGGAGGGCCATTTTTCCATGTAGCCACTCTGTCTCTCTCTCTCCCCTCCACTTTAACCCTCCATTAAATAAGACACATTCTCTCTCCCCCGCCCCCATCTCCGTTAAAAACACTCTCTTTCTCGGGAAATACCCAACGGTTCCTGGGGACATCTGTCCCCGGAATCTCACCAGTCATCCCCGACTAGCCTATTAGTATAGTTTGACTTTCATTTGTATTCTTTCTTTCTCTGCACCATTTCTGGTCGTATTAGATGCCTTTGCACCTGTACCGCAGCTATGGCCCACCCGCGCATTGAACCACCAAAAGCTGCTACTCACCGGCCAACTATCCCTGACTTGCTACACGCTACACGGTACGTCTGTACTCATCAGGGCAGTCAACTGTTCCTGCACTAAACATTACTGAACTTGTCATCTTAAATTTACTAATTTTATTTCCATTAATCTTAACACAACTTCTCTCCGCGCGGCCTATACATTTTGTTTAATAAAATGCTGCCTGTTCAGTAAAGCGTTACGTAATATTTTCATTGTTCTTCAATCATGGTAACGTGCTCTATGTACGTCCTTTTTTTAATGTTATATATCAAATATATGGTATACTACCATGAACATTAATCTTACGCAATCGGAAAGAAGTACGCATCTATATATCAAATATATGGTATACACAAATCTGAACATAAAGAGATAATTCATCACATGATCTACATTACCGCTACGAATACGTCAGATAAACCATAATCATGTAGGGCAGCTCATATGGCTATTGTATATATTGAACATGAAAACCACATCAAGATGGAGGGATTACAACTTTGGCTACTACCATGAACACGTAGTCCAGGGGGTGGACTACTCACAACTCATCTTGGAGCACGAGGATTGATTCTTGTTGATGAAGAAGATGAATTCTCCCTCCGACAGAGTTCCGGATCAGGGCTAAAAACGAAGATCGCCTAGGAAACATGATGTGGCAGTGGAGGAAAAAATGCTCGATAATTAGGGTGTGAAAATGGGGGTATATATGGACCATTGTGCACCGGAGGACAGCCAGGGGGGCCCACGGGCCATAGGCGCCCCTGTAGGCACCCAGGGCCCTAGGGCGCCTATAGCAGGCACCTAGGCACTGGGGGTGGCCTCTAGTGTAGGGCCCAGGCTCCAGGGTCTTCTGATGCATTGGAACTTCCCGAACCATTTTTGTTTTATTTTTCCTCGGACTTTTTTCAGGTATTTTCCTGAAAATACAAGAACAGGAAAAAATAGGAACTGACACTGGGCACTGGATTAATATGTTAGTCCAATAAAATTCAATAAAAAGTATGCCCAAATTGTTTATAATTGATAGCAATATAGGATGAATCATACAAACATTATCGATATGTTTGAGACGTATCATTCACCAATTCCCGAAGAAAAGCGGATTTATTCTCGTCTTGGGCAGCCCCGTAGACTGCGACCAGGCTCCATGTAAAGTTGTTAGCTCTATTTCGGAGGTGAAATTTGATATGAAATTCACCAAGCAAAAAAGCCGGCAAGTCCATGGTTATGGTTTGCCCAAGTAAGACTCCTCCAGACCTTCCACGTGGTGGTAGACAATGCCATGTGAAGTCGAGATCACCCGCAGGGTGATTGAGGACGTGCGCAGGGAAGTCACGTTTACCAGTCTCGGAAATCGCCACAAAGTCTAGCCCGAGGCCACTCACACAATCACCGACGTGTTTATGTTTAGCCAAGTCTGTTAGACCTCTGCTATTCCAAAACATGCCTCTCATGTGGAAACTCGTGCTGGGGTGGTAATCTTTGCCTTCTTGGGTGGTTTTTGTTTCTTTTTAGAGGAGTGGGACTTAGATTTACGAGAAGACACTGTGAAGTCACAAAACATGGACCCGGGTCTCAATTCATCCAATCCAATCTCAGTTACCGCACCAACCAAGTGTGAAAGAAGCGGACCATCATATGTGGCTTCCGCTTCCTCCACAGTATCGGGGTCAGGTAAGGGGCTCAAAAATTTAGGAGAAACCTTTAAACGGTCTATCTCCATATGTTTGAGCACCCCGACCGACATACACATATCAACATCATTCTTTCCCATAAATACTCCAACATTCTTTAAGTTAGAAGAAATACGAGTGTCCAAAAAAAAAGGATTTAGCGGTTGACGTACCTGGCATGGAGTCCAAATTCCTAGCGGCCTAACATCGCATCGCCTTCGCCAGGGAGTTGTCGTAGGTGGGTGAGGAACCATTGGCGGAGACTGGGTGAAGACCACTATACGACGGAGGGGGGTGGACATCCCCTCGGTCATAGGAGCCACTGGAGACCCTGGGTGGGCGGTCGGCGCAGCGACGGGTGACGAGCAACTCGATGGCCTAGACGAGGTCGGGGAAGCAGTCGCAGAGGGTGACGCTGTCAAAGACGATGAAGTAGACTTCGCCTTCATCACAGTCAGGGACGGCGCAGCAGGCGCGAGCCTCGTCGCAGTCGGCGAAGAGCTAGGCCACATCGACAGCATCACAGGCAGCGGCCGTGGCCCAGCCATGTGAGGCACGCCCGTCCGGTCGTCGCACTGGGCTGCATCCACTAGCGGACGGACATGACACTGGGCGAGTTGGGTCTTGCCCACCAGCGCCCAGGCAGGCCGGCGCCTGCGGAGTAGCAACTGGGCCATCTGCTCACTGGCAGGCCCCGCCTGGCCAGCAGTAGCAGCTGGGCTGGCAACCAAGCAGGCCGGAGGTTGCACAACAGTCGGTGTGAGCTCAGCAGCGATGGCCGGGAGAACCCCAGCCCAGGGCGCCTTCCCTAGGGCGCTGCTTTGTCTCGCCCACAGCAAGACGGGAGAAACGCTCACTTCAAGAAGCCTCCCTAGTGGGCCGCCCAGTAACTCGGGAGACGAATGTTTTTACGTTTAGTTCAGTTTTTCATTGTTAATTTGTTCCTTTTTTTATTTTATTTTTACTTTTGTTTATATTTAGAAATATTCTAAATACATATATTCTAAAAAACTTACTTTAATTTTTAAAAGCGTTCATTGCGCATTTAAAAAATGTTCGCATAGTTTGTAAAAAATGTTTCGTACCATTCAAAAAAAATGTTCGTGACATTTAAAAAAGAAGTTCATGTGTTTCAAAAATATGTTCGTGACATTTTTTAAAAATGTTTATACAATATTAAAAAAATGTTCACGTAGTTTGTAAAGAATGATTCGTCCCATTCAAAAAAAATGTTCGTGATATTTTAAAAAAAAATTCACGCATTTCAAAAATATGTTCGTGGCATTTAGAAAAAAAATGTTTGCGTAGATTATAAAAAAATGTTAGTGACATTTAAAATACTGTTCATGCATTTCAAAAAAATGTTTGTGTCATTTAAAAAAATGTTTAAACAATATTAAAAAAAATGTTCTCGTAGTTTGTAAAAAATGTTTGGTACCATTCAAAAAAAATGTTCGTGACATTTCTATACCACTATATAGTGGGGGAATAGCTTTGATTGTAGACCATCCGATCTGCACATCCAATGGCCAGGATGTGGCAAATCCCTACAACGTGAGCCATAGATTTCTTCATCCAACGGCTGAAGGACACGCCTGCTCTGTGTCCCATCGAGCTCGCCATCCAGGTTCCTTTCTCCAATTCTCCTCCTCAACGGCCTAGCTCTCGCCCCCCTGGTACACGCACGCATCTCATATCTTCTCTAAAGCGTTACCCAGAGCTGGCTTAATTTCGTTTAGAAGAACGCGCTCAAGACCTCAGTATCAGCCAAAGCGATGGTGGCCGGCAGTAGAATGGGGAAGTTGTGCGCAGCAGCAGCGGCTGCTGCCTGTGGGAGGCCCGGGAAGCCATCGTTCGTTGAGCCGTAGCTAGATGACATCGGCAAGGGTAGGAACGATGGCGGTATTAGTAGACTGAGGATGTTGTAGAGATATGAAGAAGTTGTGCGAAGGATTTGGAGACGAGGGAGGAGTAGGGGAGAGAACAGACGGGAGAGTTTGAGGGACGTGTAGATGGACCATGGATGAGATGCAGCGTAGTTTCACAAAGCTGAGCATTCATGGGCCGTGGATTACCTCTTCTCGGACTAGGTGGGTGGGCCATATTGGAATTTCTTGTTCCAAGTCACATGACACGTTGTGTTGTAATAGGTGGTAATAGGCCTACAGAATGAAATCGTGACATAATGAATGGATTTATAAACATAAACAATACGATAAGACCATGAGGAGGATTCTGTAAAAAAATCTATAGTACTACTATTAAAAGAGCAAACATGTGTTCAAAAAAAATGAGCAAACATAAATTCCCTTAAAGCCACACAGCAAAGTGTACACAAGATAATCAGGACCCTCCGATCAAATCAGTTAAAACATATTCTACCATCCATATTAAGTTAATGGTCTGCCACCTAAATCAATGGCTCGGATCGAATGTTCTGCCGAGCAGACGCCGTGGTCTGCCAATCTACACTACTATTAAAAGAGCAAACTGAAATTCTTATAAAGCCACCAACAATTGTGTACACAGGCCAATCAGTACCCTCAGATCATTCCCACCTAAGGAAATCCAAGGGTCTATGTTACTCTGATGGTCTGCCATCTCTACTCCTAATGGAGTAGTTGGTAGTCTCCGCGGTTAATTTTCGTCCCACCTACCATAGTTTTTTTTCATCCCACCTTCCACTGGTTTTTTTTCGTAGGTTTTTTTTCGTAGGTTTTTTCGTCTGCTCCTCTCGATCCCTAGAACTCCAGATAGAGCCGCGCCCGCCCCTTCAGCCCCCCCCCCCCCCCCCACAGCCCTAGCCGCAACCCCAACCCCATGGAGGTCGAGATCAAGCTCCGGCTCCCCGACGCGGCCGCACACCGGCGCCTCTCCTCCTTCCTCGCGCCCCGCCTGCTCCGCACCGACGCCCCCGCGCGGCCCCTCGACGCCGCCACCGCCGCCCAGCGGGTCCGCCTCTACGGCACCGACGACCGCGACCCCTCCCGCGCCGTCCTCACGCTCAAGCGCCGCCCGCGCATCGACGCCGGCGTCAGCCGCGTTGAGGAGGTCGTGGAGCCCCTCGACCCCGCCCTCGCCCTCACCTGCGTCGACAACCCCGTCGTCGACTCCCCCATCGTCCGGCTCGTCTCCGACGAGTACGGCATCGGCGGGGACAAAGCGCCGTTCGTCTGCCTCGGCGGCTTCCGGAACACCCGCGGTGTGTATGAGCTCGAGGAGGGTGAGGGGCAGGGGCTCGTGCTAGAGCTCGACGAGACACACTTCGATTTCGGCACAAACTACGAGCTGGAGTGCGAGACCGCGGAGCCCGACCAGGCCAAGGAGGTCCTGGAGCGGCTGCTCACCGTGGCTGGGGTGCCGTATGAGTACTCCCGGAGCAATAAGTTCGCGTGCTTCATGGCAATAAGTTCGCGTGCTTCGAATGCCAGACCTGCTGATTTTCTTGTTTTCTGCCGTCTTACAGGGGCACGCCTGTTATCAGCTTCATGTGATCTGCGGTGTGAATGTATCCGTATCTGGTCGTGACTAGAAGCGAAAAACTCGTTTTGATGATGACTACTACCATCACATGCATGCCAACTTTCTGGTGATGCGGGATGTTGGCTCTGTAGGTTCAGTTACATTACTCTTCTTTGCTGAACTTAGCAATGACGATGATGGCGACAAGGATAGCCAGCTTTTATGTTGCCCTGTGGATTTTCCAACACTAGGGGCTGGTATGCTCCCGTTCTTATGTTTAAGATAAGATTCTCTTTATCATCAGATAGATAGATATGGATTAGGGGTGGGCACGGTTAAACCGAAAACCGAAAAACCAAACCGAACCGAACCATATTAACCGATATGTCGGTTAATTCGGTGGTTTGGTTTTTGGTTCGGTGGGAAATTTTAAGGCTGTTCGGTGTTTGGTTTGTGTTCGGTTTTCAGTGCCCAGAAACCGAATAGACCGAACAAACCGATATGTAGGATGCCCTGTGTAAATACCATGTTCACTCCATCAGGCGGAGGTCTCTCCAAAAGGTAAATTAGGCGGCGGCCTCTTCAGCCATTGGCGAACAATTAAACATCCGGCCTGACTCCGGCGAGCTAGCAATCATCGGCAAATCCTTGTTATTTGTGGCGGACATCCGGCTAGCCGCTAGATCACATGTACTTTTACAACTGCTCTGAGTCTCTAATCTCCCAATCAAACTAATAATGTCCATGTATATCTGGTATGTATGCATGTCTCTTGGTCGTGCAAGTAACTACTAGTGTATCATTTAGTGCATGAGCTGCTCAATTTGGAGGCATCGCACGTGTTCTTCCGTACATAATACATGGCACGTTTCATGTGATTTTTCCACTTAATTATGTTCACTTTTTTGCTTGACCGAATAAAGCATTGCCTGATGTTAAGGTTGCTAACTCTTGTGACTATTTTATGCATTCTATACAATGCAAATCAGTGCTCATGAATCATTACACTTACACTGACGAGTGCATGTATTTCGGTTAACCGAAGAAACCGAACCGATATATTATGGTTAATATGGTTCGGTTTCTAACTTTGTGTGATTGTTTCGGTTTCCATTTCTTCAAAACCGATATTATAAAAAACCGAATAAACCGAACCATATTAACCATATAAACCGAACGCCCAGCCCTAATATGGATCTTCATTAACTGTTCTGATGCTCATATCACACACACAATCAACTCACGAGAATCTTACTTCTGAAGTCAAGATAGAAAGTACTCCCTCTGTAATTTAATATAAGACATTTTTTGAGATGCTGTAAGTGTTAAAAACATCTTATATTAAGTTACAGAGGGATTATATGTTTATATATTCTGTAGGTTAAATACTGATGTTGTCTGTTTTGTTAAAAAATAAGTGGGTGTAAATCTCTGCTATGATTACTAATTGTGTTCTGCATACGTGTGTCAGAGCCAGTGCACTGCCTTTTCTGCGAGCTAGAAGGGATCAGGATTGCGCATGACGGAGACCACGATCTGGAGGGATCCATGACCGCGACCAAGATAGAAAGTACTCCCTCTGTAATTTAATATAAGACATTTTTTGAGATGCTGTAAGTGTTAAAAACATCTTATATTAAGTTACAGAGGGATTATATGTTTATATATTCTGTAGGTTAAATACTGATGTTCTCTGTTTTGTTAAAAAATAAGTGGGTGTAAATCTCTGCTATGATTACTAATTGTGTTCTGCATACGTGTGTCAGAGCCAGTGCACTGCCTTTTCTGCGAGCTAGAAGGGATCAGGATTGCGCATGACGGAGACCACTATCTGGAGGGATCCATGACCGCGACAATGAAAACGGCACCCAAGTCGCCCACCCGTGCCCACTCCCAGCCTTTCCTCTGGACGCGACGCACAGGATCGGCGGAGCACCACCGAGCGTAGCACCGACCACGACCTCCATTTTTCTTTGTGGGCTAGAGAAAATATTCTGCCAGAGCTCTCCTAGCGCGTGCACTTTCTTCCGTGGCCAGCAGCAGCGACAAAAAATCTGGGCACTTAGGGTGAGATAGACAAGCATGATTTTCCTTTTTGTGATGATATTTGCATTCTAGAAGTAGTTCTTGCTTCATGAGATTCTGCTTATGTTTATTTTCAGATTTCAGGACTGACGTAGAGGAAATGATTAGTACTTTGAGCCGATCGTGGACCTGTGGTAGTTGATATGTTTGATTGTTCTGCTCTAGATAGTTATACGTTTTACTGCAGTTTTAATATCTGATGAGTTGAGAAAAAAAATATTAGTCTTCCTTTATATAGGTATGTTGCCTTGCTGAGGCTGCTCTGCTTTTGCTATATTTGCTGCTCTTGGCTATACTATTGTTCTGTATATATAGAGATCGGAGAAGAGAGAAGCAGCCTATTACTACTGATTTTGTTCAAGCTGCTGTACTTTCTTACTGTTACACATCTACACAGGCAAGGCTGCTGCTTGCTGATTGCAATCCATTCATGATATGTAGATATGTAATTATGTATGCTTCTGCTAGGTACTTGTGAACAGGGAGACAACAAATGGACGCTTCAGTGCTAGCCGGCCGGTGACGGGTTCAATGTGATGTGACTGTATTGGTTGGACGTCGATTAGGATATAAGTAGGACATAGCCACATATGATTTTTTTTCTAGTTGCCATATGACTGTATGGTTTTCATTCAAAGAAGAGGCCCAACAATCTCTTTTGGGACTTTTTATCACCACATATATAATCTTATTGAACTAGGAGTCGAGAATTACAGTTCCCCAAAAGATCATATATGCTTGATGTGTGTGAACATATTGCAGGCAGACGGTTCCAATGATGACTCAGTTCCCTGCACAGCTTCACCAAGAGGCATCTGTTGCATGAGATGTTGTATTCTCACCTCTCAAACTATCTGTATTCTGATTTGCTCACTAGGTGCTTGATAAAATGCCCGTCCGAGCAAACAATTTGTTGTGTGCTACCTATGAGATGCAAGTTGGATGTGGAGGAGAATGATGTACAACCCTTAGGTTCTATGGTTAATCTGTTTAACCTAGGAGGTGGTCATCAAGTTTGAGATGGCAAGTGTAGGTGCTATATACTGTTTTCCATGAACCAATAAAATGCATTGGCTATTTTTCTACTCAGATTTGTTTGTTATTTCTGATGGAACATGAAAATACTTCTGAAAGGATTATAATTTCTACCTGAGATTTCAGTTGTTTTTGTAGACAGTAAAACTCCAGCTGTTATTTTGCTAGATGGGTCGGTATCATCCCAACATTGAACACGGAAGTTAAGGAATTGAGGTGATGTTGCTTCTTCCCAGTTACTTATAGGGTGATATATAAGTATGCCTATGCTTTCCAAGTATGCTGATATGTTTGAACCAATATATCTTCCAACTACTGATAGCTATATTTGGTTAAGTAGCACAGCATGATAGCAAGCAGTACAAGGAGTACTGCTACCATAGATATATGGAAATTTGTGGTTGTATTTTGTATGACCAGTGGAAAAAAAATACTGGGAAGAATCATGTACGCAATGATGGCGTACGTTCTTTAGTTTTGAAATGGTTCTCGAGATGGGTGTCTATATGATGAGACATCGAGTGCACAAGGTTCCTATCGCATATATAGGAGTAGTGAATTTCACCTTATCTCAAAATATTATCATGACCAGTATCTGCTAGACAAACACATTCTCAAGCACTCGATGCAAGTAAAGTTTTTAATTGGTAAATTATTTTTGAGGTTTCTAAACATATTGTTTTGAGCACAAGGTTTCTAAACACATACTTCTATATTCTACGATGGAATCCATGACTTTTTTGCTTTTAGAAAATGTGAAGCCACTAAAATACGTTTTTTTAGAACTAGCCACTAAAATATGTATGTCCACGTTGTGACACACGGGCCATTTTACTATAATATAGTTCAACTGTGAAGCAGCAACACTGCCAAAGAAACAAAACTAAAAAATATACAGACATTAGAGCATTGAGAAGAAGAATTTCAACTGTTTTCAATATAGTTAGGAGGCTACTCACGGATAGTGAAAAGAGAATACCTGGAGTGTTGCTGCTGTCACAGTGTCAAGCAAAGTATTGGAGGTATAGCTGTTTGACTTCAGCCGTATTAGCTTTGCTTCAAAATATACCGAAGTATTGGAGGTATAGCTGTTTGTGTTATATTGTTTGTACGTGTGAAATTTAACATTTAACTCTTGCAAACTATTTCAAGAATCTGTGGCAACGCACGGGCATTCTACTAGTAGTATCTAATGGCTTAGATTCAATGTTCTGCCGTGGTCTGCCGCGATGTGTATCGCTACCCGATCGGATGAGGCTTTGGCTGTTCCTCAAATCACGCCAACAGTTTCCTTATCAATCCTGAAATCATGCGTCCTGATCAATCCACGCCATCGTCCCAAGTCACAGCAGGTTATCCTGAAATCTCCTCCCGCGTGCTGATCAAGCACGAGGGGTCCCATCGCGTGGCGTCTTGTAAGGACCATGAGGGCCATCTCGACCACCACGGTGATGCTGCCGCGTGCCTCGGCGAGCTCCGCGATCAGATCCTTGTCGGTCGCGCTTTCTTCGCCGATGTCGCCGCGCAGCACTCCGACGGCTCCTCCGCCTGCCGCGGCGGCGACCTAGGTACGCCGTCAGTCGCCTGGCCGCGAGCTCAGTAGCCTTTCAGATAAGGTCTCGGATTTTGATGTGTCGCTGCTACGATTTGGGGTTTATTCCAGGAGATCCAGTTGGTTCCTCTCGAGGTATAGCGGATGCATGCGTTCGTTTCTTGGTTGCTGTTTGCAGATTCAGTACAGAACAAGTGAAGCAACAGATCTTGTGATGAGAAATATATGTTCCTGATTTTTGGTCACTGCCCAATCGACGATGTTGATTTCTCTTGTACGTCCGCCTCCTTGGCATTGTCGTTTTTGTACTTACAAGTATGAACATGATTTGGATGCTCATGTTCAGGTTTGCATCCTGGCGAGTTTCAGTTCTGTTCAACGTGAGATAACTTTTTCTTTTCTTTCATACTTATTAGAAGGGTTGGGCGCGCTTTCCTGCGCCGTCGGTGTTGTTGGTTTTTTTTTAAAAGCACTCTGTTTTAAAATATAAATTGTATTACTTTTTTGAAAAGTCAAACCTTCTAAATTTAATCTCCAAGGCAATTTTCATACAACGTAAACAATTCCATACAGGACAAGATGTTCTCAACATGCCCTCACGACCATTACTTTGACATTCCATGCCCGGTAATCTCCAAGGCAATTTGGTAACCATATCAAACCGAATGAGCTATTTTTATGTTTATTTTCAAGCAGCATCAATATGACAGGGGAAAATTATGTAGAAACTCTACCTCATGACAATTGTAAAAAATACATATTTTGCAGGTACATGTGATGCAGATTGCCACTATACAACTGGCCAGGCAGCTGGAAAGGTAACTAGAGAAAAATGAGTGAATAGGTGAAGGTAAATGGCAATTCTTTTCAATTCTTTTTGGCAAAATAATGACCAAACCAGTATTGACTTCGGTGCTTGAAACCACAAAGGGGATGTGTTACTGACTTCAGCTCTAAACATCTAGATATGAAGCAACGCGATGAAAGCTGAAGCCCGGGAGTAGGTCTGTTGTTAGGCCACTGGTTGTAAGTGACATTGTAAATTATTCATTAATAAATTGTTCTTTCTCCTAGAAGAAAAAAATATGGCATGAATGGTGTGTCGTCAATATTTTTTTGGAGGTAGGAGGAGAGCGGGTTATATTATTCTGGTGCCACGTCATCCTCGCCATGCTAGATCAAAGTGTCCCCCTCCCGTTTGGAGCAGTGGAATATGGATCCATACGGGGACCCACTATGTCGACAACAAAGGGAGGGGCAAACTGTCGCCGCCATTTTCCCGTTACTGGGAGAGTTAGAGCAACTCCAACGCGCCGACTCAAACGGACGCGCGCTATGTCCATTTTTTGTCTGTTTGGGTCGGCGAAGCGGACGGGCGCATCTGCTTTTTCATTTGGTTCGGCAAGTGCGCCCAACGGGTGCCAGACCCATTTCCCCGTGCTCCCCCCCACCCCCCCAAAAAAAGAAATGCAAAAATATAAACATAAAATAATATAATTATACATAAAAAGGCCGGTCAACCGCCGGCCAAAGTCCACTTAAACTTTAATAAAACTTAAAATTCATTATTAAAACTAACTAGCGCGGTCAGCGCGCTACCCTAGGCGGCGGTGGCGGTGGCAGCGTCGTCGTTCCCGGGGTCGGTGAGGTCGATGAACGCCGGCGGCGGCCCAAACGCGCCGAAGGCGCGCTCCCACGCCTCACGCGCCATCTCCTCAGGCATCTGCTCCGCCTGTGCTGCCCGGGTGCGCTGCTCCGCCTCCATCTCCAGGCGCTCCTCCTCCGCCTCCCGCTCCAGGCGCTCCTGGCGCTCACCGTCGGCGTGCTCCTCCGCCAGCCAGCGCTTCCTCCACTGCTCGAGGTAGGCAGCCTCCTGCGCTGGCGTCGTGCCGAGCCAAACGGGGGGCGCGCTGACCCACTCCCGCAGCACGCCGTCCCACTTGTAGCTCTCCTCGGGCCAAGAGGGCGGCTCCGGCGACCGCTTACGGGGGGTCTCCTCCGCCTTGGGCTCGGCGAGAGGCGGCGGTGGCGGCGGCTCGACGAAGGGAGCGTGGACGGTGTCCCCCGCCACCGAAAGGACAATGGCCACCTCCAGCCTCTGCTGGTAGTCCGCCTCATCCTCCACCGCCTTGCGCCGCTTCTCCTCGATGGAGGACGGCATGGCCTCCGCTAGCGCCTCCTGATATGCCTCCTCCGCCGCCTCATCCTCCGGCTTGACCTCGAGGGGCGGTGGGGGGAAGGGGACATGGGCGCCGACGCCGCGGCGGCGTTGCTCCTCGTGCTCGAGGGCAAACTAGAACTCCCACTTGGGGGGAGTCCGCCGCGTACGCAGGGTCGGCGTGCTGCTCTGGCGTTACGAGCGCCCGGCGCCTGCGTACCTCCTCCGCGTGAGCCGGGCGCGACCGCGGAACCGCCGGCACCAGGATGCGCTACGGATCCAGGGGCCAGTCGTGCGGCAGCGTCACGTCGGCGTAGTGGAGAGGGATCCGGTACCTCTAATGCCACTCGGCTTGGTGCACCGGGATGTGCAAATGCTCCCACCCTGGGCGTGCAGGCCGCGGCAGCGGTGGCGGAGGAGGAGAGCGGGAGGAGCTGGCGCCGGCTGTGAGGTTGCCCTTGCCTCGGCGGCTGAAGGGACCCATTGTTGCTGGGGTGGCATGCTACGGTACTTCAGGCTGGGCTAGGGTTTCTGGTCGCCGGCGAAGGATCAAGCGTGGCCAGATGTGGATGGGGAGATGGAAGTGGATGAGGCCGGCCCCGCTGCACGCTTCCATTAAAAAAGACGGGCACGCAGCCCTTCCACACACTGCCAGGCGGGCCCAAGGTAGGTGCTGCCGTTTAATACGACCGTGTGTGGTGATTGGCTGGCCGACATGTGGGGCCACGACGGACACCGAAGGGACGCGCGGCGCGTCCGTTTCGTGTTCACGCTGACGCAAACGCGGCCCAAATTTGGGCCTGAAATGTGTCGGCACGGACCTCTGGCGGACGCGTTTTGGGTTTGGGTCGGCGCGTTGGGCCGGCGTTTTTGTTCTCCACGACCCAAACGGACAAGAGCGGACGAAATGGGTCGCCGCGTTGGAGTTGCTCTTAGGAGAGAGTGAACCATGACTCTTTGATGATACGTGAACGCACGTGCACGCTTACTAGCAGGAAAAGTGTTCATGTGTTTCAAAAATATGTTCGTGACATTTAAAAAAAAAATACAATGTAAGAAAAATGTCAACGTGTATAAGAAAAATGTACAATGTGTAATAAAAAAATCGACATGTATTTAAAAATAAATAAAAAGGAAAAAAAAAGAAAAAATGAAAAATAAAAAAGAAAGAAAAACCATTGAAAAGCGTAAAGAAAAACACAAAAAAGAAAAAAGAAAAAAACCACGTGGAAACTTCCTAAAACCGGCCGAAACCGGTGGAAGGTTCTAGGAACCGGTGCTCAGAACCTTCTGAAAACCGTTTCGCTGTGCCGGCCCACTAAGACGCACGCAGTAGCCAGCGCCAGACGCAAGACTTTTTTTTTTAACACAAAGAAGGGTCACGAAGGACCAGCACTGCATTGATTAAGGCGGTGTGACAGTACATCTTACAACCAGGACCCTGAAGGAAATAGAAAATTCAAACAGGCCCCCAAATCTTACAAAAAAGATCCTGAACTTAGTTGGAGAAACGCGATCGGGTCCAAACTGCTTCATGGAGGATTGAATCACCGCCGGCGCCGGGGAGATCTCTGCGATGGCACACCACAGACTCCAACAAGAAGCAACACTGCCTCCCATGTGACAACAAGAAGCAACACTGCCTCCCATGGTGGTCGGGAGGAATAACTTGGGCCGCCTTTCGGCAAGAATATTCAACAGATGGATGGAAAAGCTGGCCAGCCGGATTGGGCGCCGTAGCTTCTCCAGAAGCACAGCCGTGTAAGCTCCGGATCTCCATCATCTTCATCCAGCAGAAAACCAAAAGCCTTTTCGCAGATCGGGGGATGGTCCAGCCCTCGCCAGAAGCTCGAATCCGGCGAGGGTCTGCTCCAGGAGGCAAGGTTGGGGTAGTCTTTCCCACTCAGCCGCCTACCACCACCACCATGACGGGAGGAAGGGGAAGAGGCCACCACAACGCCACCACCCGGAGTCAAGTCACGCTTATTTAGGCAGGAAACTCCAGATCCGCCTCCAACACTCCTCCACCATGGAGAACGAGACTCCGGTAAGCACGACGTGCTGCGCGCCAGCACCCGCACCCTGCAGTCCAACGGCATCACGCCAAAGGCCCCATGGGCAAGTCGTCTACTACTACTACTATCCTGTACAGGTCCCATACTCATTGCGGCCGGCGAGGCCGCCGGAGAGAGAGGGGAGAGGAGCTGGGGGAGCAGCCGAGATTCTCAAGGAGAGGGCCTCGGACGCAAGACTGAATGTATACATGCAGGCACACACAAAACTGAACAAGTATGGCAGCAATGGATGGCGACCCGATTTATCACAAAAAACAGAGTATCTCAAAAATAATACAAAATTGTTCCAACCCTCGCAATACGGATAATCAAGGCTCCACATTCACATACATGATGCATACACCACACTGCAAAGGCACAAGCTTTCAAGAAAAAATGAAGATGCTAGAGGAACATCAAGGGTTCATGGTCACACATGGTGTAGTCTGACAAATGGTGACGCCGCTGAATTATATAGGTGGGGGGACTCAGTGTTACCTTTACAACCGGTTACTATTTGTTCAATAGCATGCGTAAAAAAAAACTACAGTTGTATAGCCATGTTTTTTATCGTGGATTCTGATGGGCGCTGTATACAGTGGAATTAGCAAAATAGATAATGTGTGGATAGTTTGCATGTATTTGCAGAGCAAACTTACGGCTGCTGCCGTTGTATTAAAGTGATGTGCATATATTTTTTTTTTTTTTTGGAACAAGAAGTGATGTGCATATGGTTGATACGAGTGTTGGAATATAGGGTTGAGCTCAATCACAGATTGTTATTCCTCCCAATCGGGGCAGTACATTATATAGGAGTACAGAGGGAGGAAGAGAGATACACACCCACGCACACGCTAACTAATCCTAACTACTGATCCTGCTTTCACGTAGTGGATTAGGCCGGTGCTGCATGGTGAGGTGGGTCGGTGCTGCATGGCGCATGCATAGGCGGCAGCGCACATGGCTCCTGAAGAGTAGCTCCAAGCTGGTGTGCAACGTATAGTCTAACAACGAGTATTGGCAGATACTTGGTTGTTCAGGTTGGGTTGGCCAAATGGGATGGTCCAAGCTCAGCTATACTCATCTGGCAGAACAAAACTCTTAACAGTCATTGCACAAGGTCTTGCTGGGAATGAGTAATCAAAGGAAGAAGATATCCTCAAGCTCAAGATGAATCTTTCAAGGACAGGAGACGAAGTCATGGAGCAGTATGTAACTCCTCTTGCTATCCAGAGAGTTTTCAATATCATAAGGATTAGATCTGAGCCTTCAAGTGTAAATTAATATGGATGCTAAAGTTGTTGCACAGTCAATGTCCACTGTAAATAGAACTACTTGTGGATAAAGTGCATATAATTCAGTGAGACATCGATGTTCACTTTCAGTGTCAACAGTACCATATTTTTCGACCTCATGTCATGCCATCTCCTGTCAATTCTGTTGGACCAAAACAAGCTACTGAATTGAAGGAAAGGAAAAATGTATGTGTGTCAAAAGAAGATTTATCTATGAAGTCCCTTGCTTTGTGATATCCTTATTGACTTGTTCCTCATTCTATTCTTCCCTTGGCTGCCGTGAACCAAATGCTTGTTCAGCCTTCAGCCTACACTGGTCACTCCTTGGTCCAAAATCGCAGCGATGAGAATTCAACCTGGCCAATCCTTTTTACCTTCATATATGTGGTGTGCGCTATGCTATGATCTAGCGTTTTGTTCATTTGTATCTTCCCCTGGCAGAACTGTGACAAGCGCTTATTCACAGTTTTTTTGTTGGTCCCTTTGCCAGCACATGTAAGATCGAAGGTAGTGGCGTCATGGTCAGCTTTTGCTTCACAGCGATAGAATGCTGCTCATCCGGCTTTGTTTGAAGTCTTACCGCTTGCTGTTGGAGCATGGGCTCTGTTGAAACAGGGTGGAGGGGCATGGAATGCGAAGAAGAGGCCGATGACTGTGACCAGATCCTGGATGTAAAGGGAGTCGGCGATTGGTAGTTGCAAAGGGTAGAGGGGTGGTGCTGTCTGCTAGTGATGAGGAGGAGATGGAGGTGCGATGGAAGAGGAGTGCGGCAGGGGTGCAGGTGGAGGATGAAGGTGGCGGGCAGGGCGGATTGAGGGGACCGTTGGAATTTGCTAGTAGGCCTTTAGCCCAAAGCCCAACTAAAATTCTGAAATTCTCTTGGCTCATTCATGCATAGTTTGTGAGTGGTGTGAGTGGGACTAAAGTTTTGTCCCACCCCCGAAGTTGAGTGAGACTTGCACCTCTTTATAAGGTGAGCTCTTCTACCACTTGTAAGAGCATGAAAAGAGAAGACCTACACGCGCGCTCCTCCTCCTCGCTCGCCGCGCCGCGGGTTGCGGGATTGAGCCGATAATTAATAATTAACGGATGCGTTAATTACTGAACCGTTTCCGATTCTTTTGGATCGCGACTCGGACGTGGGATTTACTCCCACGACCTACCCGGCCCGCACTATATAGTCAGGCAGACGTCTACCCTAGCCGCCGCCGCTTCGTATGGTTTCGCACCACCGTTCCAGATCATTGCGCCGCCACACAAGTCTTCTCCATCCCTCCTTCCGGCGTGCACCGCGAGAAGGGACAGCAGGCTTCCGGAACCCCGCCTCTCGTGATCCTGTACGGGAGAGGGGCGATCAGGTTTTTGGGGAGCGCACTCGCGCAACTGCTGGCAGCGACGACTTCTTCCCCGACCTCGGCAACCTCATCCTCGACGACATGGGCGACAACCTCAACGCCGGCGGTGCTGCTCCCGCTGCACCGTATGTGATTCTATCCTTCTTGTTCGAGATCGTGCACTACAAGAAATATGTCAACTTGCGACCATCACTATTGGTCGCTGAATGGTCGTTGTTTTTCATTTGCGACCTTTTTGTGACCAAAAACAGATGGTCAAAAGCTGACCGTCTTTAATGGAAATTAATGACCTTCTCTGTGATATCGTCGTAGAAGGCAACGACCAAAACAAAAGGTCGTTGGTCCTACGACCTTTTGTTTTGGTTGCTGGTTGTCTGCCTAGGCCACATTGGATCCGACGTGGTAAATTTGCGACCAAATGAAAAGGTCGTTGCTTAGAATCAACTCGGTCCAATTGGGTGTCTATATAGGCCGAGCCCATTAATTCAGCATTTTAAATATATATTTTTTCTGTTAATTTTCGCTAGCTACATGGGCCAGGCCCTACAATTCGGCCTTTTAATTTTCTGGGCCATGGCCCTTTTGCGAACCATTTCATTAATCCTTTTTGTTCAGGTTTTCTAGAAATAAACAATGTTCCAGTCCACTATTATTTGGGCCGTAGCCTTTCTAGAGCCCATATATTACTTGGTCCAATAGAACATTTGGTCTTTTTATTCACTGATTTCCAGTTTACACATTTGAACAGTAAACACTCAATAATTCTCTCGATTAAATTCAGAAATCATTCAACCAAATACACACAACAGCACATACAAGTCTGCACGTCCAACAAGTGTGCTTACAAGCAAAAAATAGACACACAAGCACCAAAACATGGTGCAACATCAACTAAAACTATGGGGCGCATCTCTAGGCCTCTTCTGATCTTCCGTCACAGCAGCAGCAGCCTAAACAACATTAGATCCTGATATAGATCACCAAAAAGAAACATTATTAAATGTTTAGAGACAATGCCATCAACATGAGGCGGTAATCCAACTTACACTTTGTCAACATATTTTACATATGCAAATAACTAAGCTTACTGTATAAGTTTAAGATCCACATGCAATGTGAAATTGAATTGCCAAATAGCAGCATGATACATTGGTACAAGTGCAGGTCGTCAATGAACGTCACTGTAACAGATTCACCTGAAGAAAAATACTACTCTACTACCTCTACCATCGATTCAACTGACTGGATCTAACAATACTAGTAAGCGCACACAGACTAACATCACAAGGCAGGAGAGAATAGAGGGAACAGGGATCTGATGATGATAGTGTCGACGATGATCAGATTGGGTAGATCATCCACCTCCTCATTGTGGTGCGCACCAAAATGATCTACACACATTTGTCATCCAAACTAAACACCTGCATGATTAAAAAAACTACATCAAAACTTCTTCCAGTCAATCAAACAATAAAGATCAGTGTGGATTATATAGAAGATTAGAGATCTGTGTCCCTAGGAAGCACAACAAATGTTAAAAATCACAACTGGACAATTAATAATTGTATCCTTCTGTACAAGCACATATGAATAGATAACATTTTTGGTACAAATGAGCAATTCCATATGAGGAGGAAAAGGGCTGTGTGATGAACCATGTACTGAACACTACGGAAGTAACAACTACAGTTTCAGTAAAACTACAAGAACACAAATTTACCATGACATGCTAGGGGTTTCTGGTTCTTTGGAAACACCAGACTAAAATTGGGCAAAACAAAAAAATCTATATACCCTTGAGCAAACGAAAATCTCAAGGCCAATTGCATAGAAACTAGAGCTTGTGGTAGCCAAAAAAGGCAGGCGCACAAGCCCGCACCAGTTAAGAGGGGCGCAGGATTCTAAATGAGGAGTACAGCGCCAAGCTGCTCCTAACAATCTCAACACTTGTATTTTTGCTTGCTGCAATCTAAACAATATCACCACAAGTTCTATGATGCATCCAAACTTGTGAAATTCGTGCATAGATTCAAGTATGATAATAAGTGAGCAGGTAGAATCACACAAGCATGGAGGCAAGTGTCTCACCTGCGGCAACTGACCAGGAGCGAAGTTGAGCATGGCCGGGGCAGGAGCAGCTGGAGTAGCATGGCTGGCCTTGAGGTCCGGGGCATCCACAGCCTGCCTGGCATCGGGTGCCTAGAGCGAGGGGAGCATTGGGGCGTGCCTGCATGATGAAGGAAAGCAGCATCAGAGAGTTAAAGACTAAAGGACATGTGGTAGCAAAAGGAATATCAAACTGCTGTCATAACTTGACTGTGAAGTTAAGGAACCTCTTTAGTCTTTACTTTGCAGAGAAGGGAGCATGTAGGTTCATGATAACTAATGTACTAGTAGACAAGTGGTAAATTAGAAGATCCTCTGCACAATGAATAGGCAGATCCATCCTTGAACCCACTCTAATGGCTCGGAAAGATTAATCTCAAACAACAACCAAATTCCAGAGTGCTCAGGCCCAAATTCTACAAGACGTGTGAAGTATAGTAATATACAGTACATCATAGCAATCCGACTGGACGAGTTTAGTTTGAACAACCCACCAAACAATTCAGCAATAAGAGCATACAACTATAGCAAAACAGAGCATAATTCAGTTCTAATCTGCACGACTGAAACTACTCCAATTTTGGTTTTAATATGTATACAACACGCATCATTGACCACGGAGCATACGGCCACAGCAAAACAAGGGAGCAATTCAGGGAAAGGAATACTACAGTTGCTTGAGACATGTGCTACTCGCTCGAAAGTAATCGGCAACCAACGAGTCAATAAAAGTGTGCAAGTAGGTCACTCTACCCAGTGAGATTAATACACTACAATATCTATCTAAGACAGGGAAATGAGGAATGAACTACAGAGGTTTCCCATTATAATAATCTTGCAACACAAACAAATGAAAGGTGCTTTATCTTAAGCAGAACCCACAAACTATCAGGGTTGAACAGAACTCATATTTAGACTCACTTGGATGAAACGTTTGTCAAACATAATGTGCCAATTACTATTATATCCAAAGACAACAATACAGAAATCCCTGATGAACAGTCCAGAATATAGCAATTAGTGGATAACAGGGGTCATCAACCATGAATGAAAGAAATCAAGTGATAATATGAGCAAGGAAAGGGTGTTACTGACGTCGGGGGCGTCCCTGAGGCGGTTGCACAGGTCGTCGCTCTCCCTGGCGAGCTCGTCGCAGGACTCCATGGCGCACTCGAGGTCGCGCTCGTAGAGGCAGCACTCCTTCTCGAGCCTGACGGCGTGGGCGGCGAGCTGGTCGTGCGTGCAGGCGACGACGGCAACCTTGGTGAGCCGCCATCACCAGCGTGCGTGGACCAGCCCATGCCCATCAGCCGCGCGAGCGCGCTGGAGGTCGCAGCCAGATCGAGGGCTTGACGACGACCTGTGTGAGGAAGAAAAACAAATCGGGCATGCGTGAGCAACAGCCAGACCGAATCGAAAGGAGAAGAGAAGTGGGCGAGAGAGGACCTTGTTGACGAGTTCCATGGTGTCGAGCGCGCGTGACGAGGGCGCGGATCCAGAAGCAACGCGGCGGATCTGGCCGCCGCCTCCCCCTGACCTGCTGCTGCTCGACCAGGGAGAGAAGGTGAGGAGGGGGGTTTCACGGTGGCGGTGTAGGTGGAGGGCGTAAGCCAGCGGCGGCGGCGATGTGGGTGGGAATCGGGATAGGAAGAAGGCATGGCGGAGGTGGGTGGCGGCTGCGCGAGGGGAGGGGAGGGGAGAGGAGAGGTGGATCGCTAGGGTTAGCTGTGCGAGAGAGAGGGGTTTGCTGCGTGATAGCGCGAGAGAGAGAGCGGAGGGGTGGATGGACGGATGGATGGATGGACAGATGTTTGCCATGTCACTGATCCATGCCACAGGTGATTCCACCAATCAGAATTAAGCTATGTAATTCACACTAACACCCTTCAGACACTTCATTTCTCTTTAAGTTGTTTGTTTTATTCACCTTTCATCATATGACAGGCGTTCTTCTGGATCCCTCTCTTATCAGTCTAATGCATAGTAAACTCCTTTACTAATAGTTTGCAAACAAACATTGCTTTGGATATCTCATATCTTTTAGCCTTTGTCTGTCTCTGAAAATGATTTTCAGATTCCATGAATATCACATAACTATCCAAACTTTCGAAGTTCGGGTCTCATGGAAACAAACATATTGCACTTGACTGAAAAGGAATTCTAGCTTTTGGATCGAAGGACGAGAGTCACATGATTCATAGCATAAGCGAGAGAATACCGAAAGTATGCGATAGGACAAAGTCCTTCTTGGCACTCTTGAGGATAATCCTCACATTACGTTACCAACCGTAAAGTTTTAATCAGATATTTAACAGCTATTCAATTTTAATAGGGAAGGTGGAAACGCGAGCCATTATTCTACAACTATTATGCAAATTACACTTAGACAGTGTTCAAAATTAATTGCACTGAGAATTAAACAAGTTAATTCAACAGTGCGCTCCTACTCAAATCATTATCTCTCATAATTGATTTTGAGTGATACAAGACCCATATTGAAATTCAACGCCATTGATGTTAGTCATCACTGATGACGAAAATCTCAATCGGTAGGCCAACTTGCCGATCACATCTCTATGTGACTCTTGTTCATCTTTCGATGCGTGTGTTCCGAGCTCAGGACGATCCTGCCATGAACGTCAAGACAACCAAGTGATCTCGCTGTGAGGTCTGACCTTCACCCGCCTCATACTTCTCAATTCGTTCGTACCCATGTTTACATGGCGCACCCCGAAAAGACACATATTTCAGACGGTGCTACACTTGGGAGAACACTAACTACTTGATATTTTTGTGAGAGATCACCCTAATAAAAAGCAACTACCGCGCAATCAAGAAGGGTGCATCATAAGGGATAAACACCTCAGGCAATTCATAATAGCATGATATGGTATAGCCCTTTCTGACGGAGAAGTCTTGTATTTCTTCGTCTTCGACATTCGCGTCGGTGTTCACCTTCGCGAAGATTGCCACCACCTAGTCGATGCACCAGATAATATTGCTATCTCTATAGCTAATAAAATAAGTGCATTACAGAAGGTTGACACGCAGGTCATTAAAGTGCAATCATATGGCTCCAGCCATCATGCCGAATCATGACACGCAGGTCATGTTAATCAATTTACATTATATAGACATCTCATACATAATCAAATTATTATGAGCACTGCTATACCACATCATATGCACATGCAAACCCTCCTGCAAAACCAAGTTAGACGCCTCTAATTGGTCCAGCAAAAACTTTGTTTTACGTGGCTTCTTAGGTTTCGAAACAAACCGAAGCTACCAACGTCCATCATCAAGTATGATAATTCAAGTCGCTAGATTAACTTCACGGGGTGTATGAAACACGAGATATAAAATCTCGAGCCCCATACTGAACTTCATCATACGCATGACCCCCGTGCAGATCATATCTGCATTGCCCTTTAGTCTGCGAAACATCCATCTTTCTTTAACTAAAGTGGAACCCAAAGAACTGTTAGCACTTTGTTGATCTGTCAATCAGCATACTCAGGAGTAGCATGAAAGGATCGCGGATTGCTAGAACTTTGTCAGATTCCACAATGTTGTCAAGATCAGGACTACGCAAATTTAAGGGAAGCAACAAGAACATCGGGTAACAGATTTCATCTGCTACTCGCACAAATAATTTTCAGTAATAGAACTCATCTACTACCTAATTATATTGTGCAACACCCATACATCTCATGTATTCTAGATCGCAACCTGCATCTACGCATAGCACGACTCATGATGCCACTGTAGGGTAACGCAGTAGAAAACAAAAAAATTCCGACCTACGCACCAGCCCAGGACCACTATGGAGACTGCATACAAGGTTTGATCATTTTCGTTACCGACTCGTAGCGCAGCGGAAGTAGAGTCGATGACGATCGGCGGTGCAGATCCCCGCAGCTAGGATTTACAACCTCCCAACCGCGAGGATGTACTCCCTCATCCGCCACCCGGATAGCCCTCCGGGAGGCGGTCGGACAGTCCCCCGGACGGTGTCGCGGACAGCCCTTCGGGAGGACTCACAGAACTCGGACCGTCACTTGGACAGCCCTTCGGGAGGCACTCACGAACAGCCCCACGGGCACTAAGATCGAAACTACGACCTCTCTACAGAGTTGCACACATACGGTGTCATCTATCCGGCAGGGCTTCGCCGTCCAGAACTAGCTCCCACCGGAACCCAGACAGCCTTTCGGCACAACGAAACTATTTCGTGGGAGGGAGAGAGAATGCCAGATCATGCATGGCTTGTGTGAGAGAGTTGGAGTGGTGATGGAGAGCTCCTCTCCACCTTCTTTTATAGGGGAAGGAGGGGGTGGTGGTGGCTGAAAATTTCAGCAACATGACAAGCATCCACAAAACAAGGGGAAAGCATGTCCCCTTGTCCATGCCACCCCAACATGGGGGCCCCACATGGCGCCCCACCTCCTCCCAACCAGCCCCACCTTTTGTGGGGGCTGCCCCCACCCATGGGGGGGCCCCCCCAACACTTTGTCCAGCCACAAGGGGGCTGCCCCCTAAAGGGGGCGCCCCCAAAACCAGCCCAAAACAGCCCCCACGTAACGTGGGATCTTGTCCCCTCACGCTGGGACAAGATGTTTTCCGCGACTATTATTTCTGAAAAATTCCGGAAGGTCCCAGAACATTTCCGGCACCCTCTAAAATTATCTGGACACGCTCTGGAACATTTCCAGTATGGTGGTTTAATTTAAAACCATCTTTGTTTTCCTGGTAAACAACTCCGGCAGCTCCGAAACTTTTTTTTCAGTTTTTTCTCCAGAAAAATTCCAGAAATTACCAGACCAATCTGGCAACCTCCAAAATGTTCCCGGTGCTTGCCGAAACCTTTTTGGATCAATGGTTTTATCCGAAACAACTTTTCGGTTTTACCGAAACTTTTTCGGTGTTCTCTCTGGAACATTTCTGTTTGTCTCTGAAACTTTTCCAGTGACTTTCTCTTGGACTCCTAGTCTAGTATTCAGCAGATAGATGACCCTTAAGCGTGTGACCCTATAGGTTCGGTGAAGTATAGACATGACCGGAACACTTTCCGATCAATGATCAGCATCGGAGCCGTGGACACCCATATTGACCCCTATACCCACACGAATGAATATTCGAGTGAACCTCCAGTTGCCGTGTGCTATTCATGTTGCTTCGCGATATGTTACAAATACCCGAGGTGAGACATGTTGGCATTCCCGTGGATCAACAACTTGTCCACTATGCTAGTTACCTCGTTACCGGTATTGTTCTCTTTTCTCGTTACCGTGTTCCGGCATCCCCGTGATCAAATCACGAAGTGTCTGGCCAGACGATGATGGATACCATAACACCGAGAGGGCCCAGAGATATCTCTCCATCGTCAGAGGAGCAAATCCCAATCTCGAGCTATCAAGTTACTTGACATACTTTTCCATGAACCCGTAAGCCGCCGTAATAGCCACCCATTTACGGATGACGTTTAACAAACCCCAAAGTTCATGAAGCAAGCATGAAGAAACTCGATACTCTCATGGTCTAAGGAATCATGCAAACGTTAACCATCTCTGTGTTATTAACCATTAACTTGTGACGAATGTATCTCATAGCATAACATCTATTCGGGTCGATTCAACACAAATGTTCTTCTAACATTTTGCCCTCAAAGTTGCTGGCATAGACATGCCCATGATCAGGAAAACAGAACCATCATGCAACACTTGAGCCAGTCATAGAGGCTTGACTAGAAATACATTTTATCGTTTATTATCCCACACGTGCATATGAGTCTTCCTCCAAGCCTCGTTTTATTGCAGACCCGAGAACCATAGCAGTTATAGCATGGAACATAAACCTAATTATGAACAGGGAGATAATTAATAACATTTATTATTGCCTCTAGGGCATATCTCCTACAGACTCCCACTTGCACTAGAGTCAATAATCTAGTTAATGCTAATGCACTTCACACCTGTGGCACACCGGTGTAAATATGCTTCGCTTGTGGTATAGCCTGATGTCCAACGGATCTGACAACTTCAGATCCGTGTGTATCTTTGCATATCCTCGTGTTTTCACGCTTTCACAAAATTCATATTTTGTGTGGACTTGGCTTTGTAGGTATGTGAATCACAGGTCGAACCTGGATTCCTCAGACTGAGTTATGGAGCAACTACTAGCAGTAGTGTCCCATTGACAAAAGCCATCTTGGAACCATACAAAGTTCATGAATGAACTATATGATTCAACATCTTCTTTGTCGCTTTTAAAAGCGGCAACATACTTCGCCTCTGTTATAGAATTCGCCACAGTAACTTGTTTGGAACAATTTCCAACTACCGTGCCACCATATTGTGTATTACACAAAACCCTCAATTTAAATAGAAAATCGCTTGGAGCATGGATGAAGACTGTATCGATGTAACCTTTTACAACGAACTCTTCATGATCTCCGCTTGCGAGAAAACATGTCATCAGTGCTACTATAGTACTCAATGACCCTTTTTCACTGTTGTCCCATGATCAGAACTTTTGATCACTTTGGTATCTATACTCGCAACAATTTGGGAGTATCGGACATATCTGGTTGTTTTACATACCATGGAATACATGATTAATCCAAACACAAGAGTGTGTGGAATCTCCATCATGTATTTTGCTCATCAGTGTTTTGGGACACCGAGTCTTGCAAAAACTCTTTCCATGTGACATCGGCAAGAATCACTCCTTGGCGTTTTTAATGCTAAAAAGTTTTAGCATTTTGTCAATATGTATCTTTGCTCAGCCCCATCAGGTAAATCTATCTCCATAGATCATCATGCCTAATATCAAGGCTATTTGGCCCAAGCACTTCATCGAAAAACCCTTTTCAAATGAAGTCCTAATTCGTGTCAAGAAATTTAATTCCAATTAACAATGTGTCAAGCACACAATGTTTTTAGAAATTTATTATGCTCCCACTTACTTTCTTGAATCACAAGCATCTTCGTTACCCATTGATGAAGTCAAAACCCTTTTAACCATTTCATCAAAACACGAAGATTCCAACTCCATTTTGCTCTCTTCTGTCCATCGCTGGAACTCTGAAGTTTGCATACTTACTAGCATCCTCTGGACTGACAAAATACCTTGGACTGTAACACATGCAAGTCCTTGGTTTTATTTCCATCAGATGGAAATCCTTTCGTCATCCTTGTTTCATATCTCATGATTGAAATATGTATTAATTGCTAGTTCAACCCGAACCGACTTTAAGCATCGCTACGGTGAAACATCCTCATCGTAGTCAACTCCTTGAACTTGTTATTTCAACAAGTCGAGCTTTATGGATAAAACATTTTTATCCGTATCAGTTTTAAGTTCCATAAAATTCGTTAGACTCTAAGTCTTCCGAAAGGTGTATCAAGATTTTAATCTTGTATCACTTATATGGAAGCTAACTCGGGTTGTATTGGCATTTAACCAATTCCGGAGTCAGGGCCCATCAACGCTTCCTTGTGTATCGTAGGTATACTGTTGTCTAACAACAATATCCCGTTTGCGCACCTGAGAGGTTTGCACGAGCCTTGCCTACGTGGTTCAGCTGCAAGTTCGACCGAAGTCCGTACATTTTATTGTAGAGACTTCCGTATCAGCCGTAGTAGGAAACTCTGGAATTACTTCCAAGGTCTCTTTCCTTTGACCTGATGACAGAGGTACTGGTTATCTCGTCGACTTGCATTATTCTCCCACTCACCTTTTTTGAAAGAACCATTTTCTTCAAAAAGCATACCGTTCTTTGTGGTAAACCTATTTGCCTCGGTATAGTGAGGGAGGAATACCCAATTGCTTGGGATAACCTACAAAGTAGCACTTGTCTGATTTGGAATAGGTTTGTAACCTTTTACACAAGCCCCATATTCCAAATGTTTAAGAAAAGATATAACATGGTTGGGCGTACCATACCATGGCGTCATTTCAACAGACCCGATGGAGCTCTTTTTAGTGTAAAAGCCGCAGTCTCTAAAGCATCACCTTTAAAAGGGATAATGGCAAATTTATTTATGTCATCTTTGATCTTACCATGTCATAAATGGTTCGATTACATCTTCACGGACTTTCCACTTGCAGTGGTGTTCCGAGAGGTGCAAGTTATGAAACCCCTTTCACAACTCATCAGACATTCGCTAAACTTGTAACTCAAATATTCCTTTCTGCAATCGAATTGTAGAAACATAATTTTCTTGTAACAATAACTTCTACTTCATATTTGAAAACCTTTTGAATGATTTCAAAAGATCCAGACTTACGTCTCATCACGTAAATATCCATATATCTACTTGAGTCATTTTTGAAGGTAGACAAATCCACTGTTTGCAATAACATTTATCGGACTACATACATCAAAATGTATGATCGCCAATAAGTTCTTTGCTCGTTCCTTATGGCCTGTGAATGGTATTTCAGTCACTTCACTTTTCGGAGGAAAGTTGCAAGTGTCAGATGATTGAAAATCAAACGACTTAAAAATCCATCATAATGGAATTTTCCATGCGGGTTTCTCCAATGTGACCAAATGCAGTGCCACACTTGTGTGGTATTCTTTTAGTCTTACGACATTTAGCGTCAGTGTTATGGATGTATCATATTACCATCAATATTCATAACATACGTCCCATCGATGATGGAAGTATGGCCCTCATGTTATTCATAATACTGAACAACAATTGTTCTTCTATGAACAACCCTTTTGCAACAAACATTGTGCAATGTGCTAGAGTGTGTAAAACTCTAAAATGAATTACGAAATTAAATATAGAGGTAATGTATTATTATCAACATTCATAACATACATCTCATTCATAATGAAAGTATGGCCCTTATGTTATTCATAACACCGAACATTAAAAGTTCTCTTATGAACAACCTTCTTGCAAGATACCTTATGCAAAGGGCTAGAGTGTGAAACTCTAAAATGAATTATGAAAGTAAATACATAGGTAATACACCGATGGAAGGTATAGTAACATTTACTATGTTTCATGTGTGTATCTCAACCTCATTCCTGGCTAGTCTTTCAGGCCATAGTAGTTCTTACATCGAGTTGCAACAGAATGCAATCGAGCGGGTATCTTTGTGATTAACTCACATACCCAAGAATTAGTGATTAACAATTTAATCATAATTCCTAAGAACTATATCTTTGACCAGCCTTCTATACATCAAAAACTTGTATGACATTCATACATTTGCTGGATATTCTAGTCTTCTTCCTTTCTGCCATTATACTTCTAACAGTTTAACTTTCAGTATTTCTCCTACTCTCAGAAGAAGCACCCAACTTAAGAGTGGCGTTAGCCCCGGACTTCCTAGGTGTGTAAGTCACACTAACACCCTTCGGACACTTCCTTTCTCTTTAAGTTGTTTGTTTTATTCACCTTTCATCTTATGACAGGCGTTCTTCTGGATCCCTCTCTTATCAGTCTAATGCATAGTAAACTCCTTTACTAATAGTTTGCAAACAAACATTGCTTTGGATATCTCATATCTTTTAGCCTTTGTCTGTCTCTGAAAATGATTTTCAGATTCCATGAATATCACATAACTATCCAAACTTTCGAAGTTCGGGTCTCATGGAAACAAACATATTGCACTTGACTGAAAAGGAATTCTAGCTTTTGGATCGAAGGACGAGAGTCACATGATCCATAGCATAAGCGAGAGAATACCGAAAGTATGCGATAGGACAAAGTCTTTCTTGGCACTCTTGAGGATAATCCTCACATTACGTTACCAACCGTAAAGTTTTAACCAGATATTTAACAGCTATTCAATTTTAATAGGGAAGGTGGAAACGCGAGCCATTATTCTACAACTATTATGCAAATTACACTTAGACAGTGTTCAAAATTAATTGCACTGAGAATTAAACAAGTTAATTCAATAGTGCGCTCCCACTCAAATCATTATCTCTCATAATTGATTTTGAGTGATACAAGACCCATATTGAAATTCAACGCCATTGATGTTAGTCATCACTGATGACGAAAATCTCAATCGGTAGGCCAACTTGCCAATCATATCTCTATGTGACTCTTGTTCATTTTTCGATGCGTGTGTTCCGAGCTCAGGACGATCCTGCCATGAACGTCAAGACAACCAAGTGATCTCGCTGTGAGGTCTGACCTTCACCCGCCTCATACTTCTCAATTCGTTCGTACCCATGTTTACATGGCGCACCCCGAAAAGACACATATTTCAGACGGTGCTACACTTGGGAGAACACTAACTACTTGATATTTTTGTGAGAGATCACCCTAATAAAAAGCAACTACCGCGCAATCAAGAAGGGTGCATCATAAGGGATAAACATCTCAGGCAATTCATAATAGCATGATATGGTATAGCCCTTTCTGACGGAGAAGTCTTGTATTTCTTCGTCTTCGGCATTCGCGTCGGTGTTCACCTTCGCGAAGATTGCCACCACCTAGTCGATGCACCAGATAATATTGCTATCTCTATAGCTAATAAAATAAGTGCATTACAGAAGGTTGACACGCAGGTCATTAAAGTGCAATCATATGGCTCCAGCCATCATGCCGAATCATGACACGCAGGTCATGTTAATCAATTTACATTATATAGACATCTCATACATAATCAAATTATTATGAGCACTGCTATACCACATCATATGCACATGCAAACCCTCCTGCAAAACCAAGTTAGACGCCTCTAATTGGTCCAGCAAAAACTTTGTTTTACGTGGCTTCTTAGGTTTCGAAACAAACCGAAGCTACCAACGTCCATCATCAAGTATGATAATTCAAGTCGCTAGATTAACTTCACGGGGTGTATGAAACACGAGATATAAAATCTCGAGCCCCATACTGAACTTCGTCATACGCATGACCCCCGTGCAGATCATATCTGCATTGCCCTTTAGTCTGCGAAACATCCATCTTTCTTTAACTAAAGTGGAACCCAAAGAACTGTTAGCACTTCGTTGATCTGTCAATCAGCAGACTCAGGAGTAGCATGAAAGGATCGCGGATTGCTAGAACTTTGTCAGATTCCACAATGTTGTCAAGATCAGGACTACGCAAATTTAAGTGAAGCAACAAGAACATCGGGTAACAGATTTCATCTGCTACTCGCACAAATAATTTTCAGTAATAGAACTCATCTACTACCTAATTATATTGTGCAACACCCATACATCTCATGTATTCTAGATCGCAACCTGCATCTACGCATAGCACGACTCATGATGCCACTGTAGGGTAACGCAGCAGAAAACAAAAAAATTCCGACCTACGCACCAGCCCAGGACCACTATGGAGACTGCATACAAGGTTTGATCATTTTCGTTACCGACTCGTAGCGCAGCGGAAGTAGAGTCGATGACGATCGGCGGTGCAGATCCCCGCAGCTAGGATTTACAACCTCCCAACCGCGAGGATGTACTCCCTCATCCGCCACCCGGATAGCCCTCCGGGAGGCGGTCGGACAGTCCCCCGGACGGTGTCGCGGACAGCCCTTCGGGAGGACTCACAGAACTCGGACCGTCACTTGGACAGCCCTTCGGGAGGCACTCACGAACAGCCCCACGGGCACTAAGATCGAAACTACGACCTCTCTATAGAGTTGCACACATACGGTGTCATCTATCCGGCAGGGCTTCGCCGTCCAGAACTAGTTCCCACCGGAACCCAGACAGCCTTTCGGCACAACGAAACTATTTCGTGGGAGGGAGAGAGAATGCCAGATCATGCATGGCTTGTGTGAGAGAGTTGGAGTGGTGATGGAGAGCTCCTCTCCACCTTCTTTTATAGGGGAAGGAGGGGGTGGTGGTGGCTGAAAATTTCAGCAACATGACAAGCATCCACAAAACAAGGGGAAAGCATGTCCCCTTGTCCATGGCACCCCAACATGGGGGCCCCACATGGCGCCCCACCTCCTCCCAACCAGCCCCACCTTTTGTGGGGGCTGCCCCCACCCATGGGGGGCCCCCCCCAACACTTTGTCCAGCCACAAGGGGGCTGCCCCCTAAAGGGGGCGCCCCCAAAACCAGCCCAAAACAGCCCCCACGTAACGTGGGATCTTGTCCCCTCACGCTGGGACAAGATGTTTTCCGCGACTATTATTTCTGAAAAATTCCGGAAGGTCCCAGAACATTTCCGGCACCCTCTAAAATTATCTAGACACGCTCTGGAACATTTCCAGTATGGTGGTTTAATTTAAAACCATCTTTGTTTTCCTGGTAAACAACTCCGGCAGCTCCGAAACTTTTTTTTTCAGTTTTTTCTCCAGAAATTACCAGACCAATCTGGCAACCTCCAAAATGTTCCCGGTGCTTGCCGAAACCTTTTTGGATCAATGGTTTTATCCGAAACAACTTTTCGGTTTTACCGAAACTTTTTCGGTGTTCTCTCTGGAACATTTCCGTTTGTCTCTGAAACTTTTCCAGTGACTTTCTCTCGGACTCCTAGTCTAGTATTCAGCAGATAGATGACCCTTAAGCGTGTGACCCTATAGGTTCGGTGAAGTATAGACATGACCGGAACACTTTCCGATCAATGATCAGCATCGGAGCCGTGGACACCCATATTGACCCCTATACCCACACGAATGAATATTCGAGTGAACCTCCAGTTGCCGTGTGCTATTCATGTTGCTTCGCGATATGTTACAAATACCCGAGGTGAGACATATTGGCATTCCCGTGGATCAACAACTTGTCCACTATGCTAGTTACCTCGTTACCGGTATTGTTCTCTTTTCTCGTTACCGTGTTTCGGCATCCCCGTGATCAAATCACGAAGTGTCTGGCCAGACGATGATGGATACCATAACACCGAGAGGGCCTAGAGATATCTCTCCATCGTCGGAGGAGCAAATCCCAATCTCGAGCTATCAAGTTACTTGACATACTTTTCCATGAACCCGTAAGCCGCCGTAATAGCCACCCATTTACGGATGACGTTTAACAAACCCCAAAGTTCATGAAGCAAGCATGAAGAAACTCGATACTCTCATGGTCTAAGGAATCATGCAAACGTTAACCATCTCTGTGTTATTAACCATTAACTTGTGACGAATGTATCTCATAGCATAACATCTATTCGGGTCGATTTAACACAAATGTTCTTCTAACATTTTGCCCTCAAAGTTGCTGGCATAGACATGCCCATGATCAGGAAAACAGAACCATCATGCAACACTTGAGCCAGTCATAGAGGCTTGACTAGGAATACATTTTATCGTTTATTATCCCACACGTGCATATGAGTCTTCCTCCAAGCCTCGTTTTATTGCAGACCCGAGAACCATAGCAGTTATAGCATGGAACATAAACCTAATTATGAACAGGGAGATAATTAATAACATTTATTATTGCCTCTAGGGCATATCTCCTACAGTGCGAGAGAGAGGGGTTTGCTGCGTGATAGCGCGTGAGAGAGAGCGGAGGGGTGGATGGACGGATGGATGGATGGACAGATGTTTGCCATGTCACTGATCCATGCCACAGCTGATTCCACCAATCAGAATTAAGCTATGTAATTTTTTTTCTCTTATAGTTTGTACCCTCTTATTTAGGTAAACATTTAACCTCTTATAGTTTGTTCAAATAAACCAATATTTTGTACATGTGTGTATTTATGGATGACAAACAATGTTGATTTGGGGGGTTTTCATTTTCTTTGCACAAAAGAACCATTTTCCATTTTCCGAGTGACCAAAATGTGTTTTTTTTGTGAAGGACCTACCAAATCTTTGCTGCAAAATGGTACCTCACCATTTTTAGAAAAATATTAGACCATATTTATGTACAATTGACCAAACGGTTGCGTGGCAAAACCTGTCGATCCACCTCTCGTGAAAAAGACAAATTCCCGCCGATTCAGCTGAAAGCGGGTCAAATTTGAACTGCAGCTACCTCATAGTTTGCTCATGATTTTTTCCAAAAAACATTTCTAGGTACAAAAGTATATATTTCATTAGAGAAACACCAAAATTTTACCAAGATTCAACCACTAGCTAGGAACGGTCATGCCCGTCGTTTTGACCGCATTTCGAAATGGGCATGAAAAATTCAAAAAAAAATTGAAAAATTGAAAAACCTTCGCATTATGTCAATATATGTGGCCAAGTTACCAGGAAAAATAATAAACTTGTAATACGGTAATTATTTTAAAAAAGTGTTCTCAGAAACGAGCTATCATGTGTGAAGATCAATGGCTTTCAAGCCAAATGATCAATGTTATGGTAGCATTCATGGCATTGTTTGTTAAAATGATCTCATATTGTGCACAAGGGTGCATCTTGGAATGGAAAACAATGTTGCCTAAGGAAGTTTTTATTTTCTTTTTATGAAAAATTCATTTTCCATTTTTCGAGTGCCCAAAATAAGTTTTTTTGTGAAGGACCTACCATATATTTGTTGCAAAAGTGGACCAAATTATTTTTCTAAAATATTAGGCCATATTTAATATACAATTGACCAAATGGTTGGGTGTTAGAAGCTTTGATCCACCTCTTGTGAAAAAGACAAATTCCCGCCGATTCAGTAGGAAACTGGTCAAATTTGAACTGCAACTGCCTCATAGTTTGCTCTTTATTTTTTCCAAAAATCATTTTTAGGTACATAAGTATATATTTAATCACAGAAATGGCAAAAAAAATTCCAACATTCAACCACTAGCTAGGAACGGTCATGCCCGCCGTTTTGATCGCATTTTGAAATGGGCATGAAAAATTCAAAAAAAAATTAAATAATTAGAAAACCTTCGCATTGTGTCATTATATGTGACCAAGTTACCAGGAAAAATAATAAACTTGTAATACGACAATTCTTTTAAAAAAGTGTTCTCAGAAATGAGCTATCATGTGTGAAGAATCATGGCTTTCAAGCCAAATGATCAATCTTATGGCCACATTCATGACATAGTTTGTTCAAATGATCTCATATTGTGCACAAAGGTGCATCTTGGAATGGAAAACAATGTTGCCTAAGTGAGTTTTCATTTTCTCTGGATAAAAAATTAATTTTCCATTTTTCGAGTGCCCAAAATGAGTTTTTTTGTGAAGGACCTACCATATATTTGTTGCAAAATTGGACCAAATCAATTTTCTAAAATACTTGGCCATATTTAATGCACAATTGATCAAATGGTTGGGTGTCAAAATCTTTGATCCACCTCTGGTGAAAAAGACAAATTTCCGCCGATTCAGTAGGAAACTGATCAAATTAGAACTGCAGCTGCCTCATAGTTTGCTCTTTATTTTTTCCAAAAATCATTTCTAGGTACATAAGTATCTATTTAATCACAGAAACAGCAAAAGTTTTTCAAGATTCAACCACTAGCTATGAACGGTCAAGCCCGCCGTTTTGACCACATTTTGGAACGGGAATTAAAAATTCAAAAAAAAAATCAAAAAATTGTACATCTTGGAATGCCCAAAAAACTCATGCTCTCCATATTGTGCACAAGGGTGCATCTTGGAATGGCAAACAATGTTGCCAAAGGGAGTTTTCATTTTTTAAATGCCCAAAATATGTTCTTTTTGTGAAGAAACTACCAAATATTTGTTGCAAAATTATACCACAACATTTTTCAAAAATATTAGACCACATTTCATGTACAAATTTCCAGATGGTTCTATGTAAAAAGGAACATTTGCATTTTGTCAAAAAATACGGAAAGCCTTTGTATTCTATCATTATATGTGGCCTAGTTTTAAAATCGGTATAAAAATTTTGAAAAATAAAAAAATGAAAACCTTCGCGTCAATGAACATTTTTTAAATTCATGGTCTTTTTTGTGAACATTTTATAAAAAAATGTGATCATTTTTTGAATTCGCATTTTTTTGTCAAATTCATGAACATTATTTCAATACGCAAACATTTTTTAAAATCATGAACATTTTTTAATGAACGAACATTTCATGATTTTACAAACATTTCTCAAAATACATTTTTAATGTGTGGAGGTTTTCTGAAATCAAGAACTATTTTAAAGAAAAAAATAAAACAGAAAAAAGCACACATTTCCCACTAGAAAATGTCTTCTAATAGGCTATGGGTCATTGGCCCACTTGGTGGACCGCAATGCTAAAGGGAAAAAAGAAGGAGCGACGGGGAGATCTCTCATGATTTAGGCCCAAGCCCAGGAAGCGACGGTTTCCTATAAAAGTAGCGA
This sequence comes from Thinopyrum elongatum, assembly GCA_011799875.1. Taxonomy (NCBI): domain Eukaryota; kingdom Viridiplantae; phylum Streptophyta; class Magnoliopsida; order Poales; family Poaceae; genus Thinopyrum; species Thinopyrum elongatum. The sequence continues at coordinate 733,579,841 of CM022303.1, forward strand.
TTGGAGTTTCCTAACGTGATTTGGGTGGTGGCGTGGTGGTAAGGAACCACTGTGTTTCCTTAGGCGGCGCGGGTTCGAATCCCATGAGCGCATATTTCTTTTCTATTTCGCTGCTATCTCCGGTTGAGCCATGCTGGTCCCACTCTCAGGTCCAAGGTCGGCCCCCCTTGTAAGTTGGTTGGTCCTGCATGTCATATTCGTGGTGGGGCAACAAGTTAGTTCAATGGTGGGACCCGTAGTCAGTTGAATGGTGGGTCCTCCATGTCAGGTTGGTGGGACCCATGACAGGGGTGAGTCCGACGTGTAAGTTGGTGCTGGGTCTGAGATGGGGTGGGTCCGGCGTGTAAGCTGGTGGTGGGTCTGAGGTGCAGGTTAACCGGTCAATGTGTGGGTCCCACCCGTCATTGGTATATTTGATTCTAGACAAGTAAGCGTAAATTGACACATGGACATGACACATAAGCAAAAATTGACACATAAACATGACACATAGGTGAAACTGATGAGGTGGCACCCAGTCATAGCAATGTACCGCAATTTACAAGGCTATGACCATCTATATTGGTCGTGATCAGCTAGAAATACGGCAGCGGACCAATGTTGTTTGCTTTACGACCATTTCGTGTAAGGAAATTACGACATTTCTGACCAAAATGGTCGTTATGGTTTAGGGTTTGGAGCCCCCGAATAGCTTTTGACCAATTGGTCTCAAATGGTCATAGATTTATGACCAATTCTTCCAGGGTCACTGACAGAAGGTCACAAGTTGACATATTTCTTGTAGTGGTGGTAGAATTCATGTTTCTAGTATGTGCCCTAGATGTGATCTGTTCATCTACTATGCTAGTCAGTTCAATGGTGGGACCCGTAGTCAGTTGAATGGTGGGTCCTCCATGTCAGGTTGGTGGGACCCATGACAGGGGTGAGTCCGACGTGTAAGTTGGTGCTGGGTCTGAGATGGGGTGGGTCCGGCGTGTAAGCTGGTGGTGGGTCTGAGGTGCAGGTTAACCGGTCAATGCGTGGGTCCCACCCGTCATTGGTATATTTGATTCTAGACAAGTAAGCGTAAATTGACACATGGACATGACACATAAGCAAAAATTGACACATAAACATGACACATAGGCGAAACTGATGAGGTGGCGCCCAGTCATAGCAATGTACCGCAATTTACAAGGCTATGACCATCTATATTGGTCGTGATCAGCTAGAAATACGGCAGCGGACCAGTGCTGTTTGCTTTACGACCATTTCGTGTAAGGAAATTACGACCTTTTTGACCAAAATGGTCGTTATGGTTTATGGTTTGGAGCCCCCGAATAGCTTTTGACCAATTGGTCTCAAATGGTCATAGATTTATGACCAATTCTTCCAGGGTCACTGACAGAAGGTCACAAGTTGACATATTTCTTGTAGTGGTGGTAGAATTCATGTTTCTAGTATGTGCCCTAGATGTGATCTGTTCATCTACTATGCTAGTTTGCATGATTAGTTTAATCTCTGCTATTGCTGTCATGATTTATCTTCTGTTTATTCGGATTAAATCTCATAGTAATTTGCTCATATTTCCAACAATCCAAATACCTGATTATAGGCAATTTACTCCGAGTGGTTTTGCTGCGCATTTGAAGCCGCATGCCTTTAAGGGGGTGCAATATAAGAGGTGGCGCACGAGAGCAGTCTACTGGTTTCAGATGAAGGATTTCTTATCTCGTTGCTTTGAGATGAAGGATCTAGGAGTAGCTGATGTTATCTTAAACATCAAGTTGTTGAGAGATGAGAATGGTGGGATTACACTGCTTCAGTCTCACTATGTGGAAAAAGTCTTGAGTCGTTTTGGGTATAGCGACTGCCAGCCTTCTCCAACTCCATATGATGCTAGTGTGTTGCTTCGAAAGAATCGACGGATTGCTAAGGATCAACTGAGGTATTCTCAGATTATTGGTTCGCTTATGTATTTGGCGAGTGCCACGAGGCCTGACATCTCTTTTGTTGTGAGCAAACTGAGTCGGTTTGTGTCAAAACCGGGAGATGATCATTGGCATGCGCTTGAGAGAGTTATGCGCTATTTGAAAGGCACTGCGAGCTATGGGATTCACTACACCGGGTATCCAAGGGTACTAGAGGGTTATAGTGACTCAAACTGGATATCTGATGCTGATGAGATTAAGGCCACAAGTGGTTATGTTTTTACACTTGGCGGTGGCGCTGTTTCCTGGAAGTCTTGCAAGCAGACCATCTTAACGAGGTCAACTATGGAAGCAGAACTCACAGTATTAGACACTGCCACTGTTGAAGCAAAGTGACTTCGTGAGCTCTTGATGGACTTACCTATGGTTGAGAAACCAATATCCCCTATCCTGATGAACTGTGATAATCAAACTGTGATCGTCAAGATAAACAGTTCTAAGGACAATATGAAGTTCTCAAGGCATGTGAAGAGGAGACTAAAATCTGTCAGAAAATTGAGGAACTCCAGAGTTATTACGTTGGATTATATCCAAACGTCGAAAAACTTGGCAGATCCCTTCACAAAGGGTCTATCACGTAATGTGATAGATAATGCATCGATGGAGATGGGTTTGAGACCCACCGCATGAGTTGTCCATAGTGGTAACCCACTCTATGTGATCGGAGATCCCGTGAAGTAGAAGTGGGAGACAAGCTGTTGGTCAGCTGGGAGGAGAGTATCCCTATATTAATTATCCCACTCCGTGAAGATGCAATACTCTCCTGATCTGCATGGCAGGTTGATACTTATCTTAATGTGTTCCAAGTGGCTTATTCGGGTAGGCAGAGATGTTGTCCTGCAGAGCACCTCCTGAGGAACACACCTATATGAATTTGACTGTTAACGTCGCAGTCTGTGAGAATTGGGTGTTCTCTAATAAATTCATGAAAGGCCCTGGAGTATGACGTATACGCTCCACCCGCGGGGAAGCCTTGCGGCAGCCCAGTATCGGTCAAGAATTTGTGTGAAACTAGTCTCACAGAAAACTTGTAGTTCAAGGCATAGTCCACTATTCAAGTTGTGATCTAGTGTAGCATAAATCTCTAAGTGAAAGTTCAACTTTACAGTCTCCACTGAGCACCGGTATATAAACAATGCTTTGGAACTAAGTGATGAGATGTGCCAATGAGACTTTGTGGGGGATTGTTGGAATTTGCTAGTAGGCCTTTGGCCGAAAGCCCAACTAAAATTCTGAAATTCTCTTGGCCCATTCATGCATAGCTTGTGAGTGGTGTGAGTGGGACTAAAATTTAGTCCCACCCCGGAAGTTGAGTGAGACTTGCACCTCTTTATAAGGTGAGCTCTTCTACCACTTGTAAGAGCATGAGAAGAGGAGACCTACACGCGCGCTCCTCCTCCTCGCTCGCCTCGCCGCGCCGCGGGTTGCGTGATTGAGCCGAGCCGAGGACAGAGCTATGCACGTTGTCTATATTTTTGCTGCTCGGGAAAAATTAATGAGTCATTAATTAATAATTAACGGACGCGTTAATTACTGAACCGTTTCCGATTCTTTTGGATCGCGACTCGGACGTGGGAGTTACTCCCACGACCTACCCGGCCCGCACTATATAGTCAGGCAGACGTCTACCCTAGCCGCCGCCGCTTCGTATGGTTTCGCACCACCGTTCCAGATCATTGCGCCGCCACACAAGTCTTCTTCATCCCTCCTTCCGGCGTGCACCGCGAGAAGGGACAGCTGGCCTCCGGAACCCCGCCTCTCGTGATCCTGTACGGGAGAGGGGCGATCAGGTTTTTGGGGAGCGCACTCGCACGACTGCTGGCAGCGACGACTTCGCCAACGACGACTTCTTCCCAACCTCATCCTCGACGACATGGGCGACAACCTCAACGCCGGCGGTGCTGCTCCCGCTGCACCATATGTGATTCTATCCTTCTTGTTCGAGATCGTGGTAGAATTCATGTTTCTAGTATGTGCCCTAGATGTGATCTGTTCATCTACTATGCTAGTTTGCATGATTAGTTTAATCTCTGCTATTGCTGTCATGATTTATCTTCTGTTTATTTGGATTAAATCTCGTAGTAATTTGCTCATATTTCCAACAGGGACGACCGACCATGGAGTTGAGGTTATTCTCATCAGGAACTGCCATTTACTGCAGTTTGGCATTTTTTTTCATTGTTATTTTTCGAAGTCGGTCTACAAACAGCAAGAGGGAGTTTGTATTTCTCTTTCTTGTTCCTCTGTTTCTTCCAAAACAGAGGAAGGAAAAATGAGTTTGATCCCACACTCAGAACTTATCCATTCAGCGTTTCAAGTAGACTAGTTTGGCACCAGTTGGAACATAGCAGATTAATTTGGCATGTTTCTTTCCTTGTTATTTTCAAAAGGGTAAACAAACAGCAAGGGAGTTTGTATTTCTCTGTCTTATTCCTCTGTTCCTTCCAAAAGACGGGTTTGATCCCACACACTGGTAGTAGTTTGCCACCGATGTGGAACATAGAGAGGGATCCTTCCTTCATGTTTCTTCAAGATTTGCTTGCGATCAGAGAGGGGGTCCTTTGATGAACAATGAATGTTTAACTCCATCTTTTCTCGGAATTGCTTGTGACATACTTCCTCCGTCCCAAAATAAGTGTCTTAAGCTTAGTACAACTTTGTACTAAAGTTGGTACAAAGTTGAGACACTTATTTTGGGACGGAGGGAGTATGACTAATCATCACTTCCCTCTAAATTGGACCATTAACATATGGAAACACCATATAATAATACTATATTGGACCAAACTTAGCATTGGACCTCAGTAGCAGATGCAGTTTTCTTATATGCATGAATAGGTTCTGTCTTCATTTTGATTGATTTTTTTATTCCTTCCACACATACATGGATGTAGATGCATCGAGTTGTTTGGATTACAACATACATACCATCTCCACTCAACTGAAAACTGCACGCTGTTACTCTTTTGATGGAACAGATCACACAAACATCAACACATACTGCTATATATATTACTGTAGTATCAACTTGGATTCAGTTATATGTAAGCACCTCGATTAGCTAGACTAGCTTCAGGATCAGCACCTCGCCCATCCTGGAACTTGCCTTGGCTTGGACATCTGGCATGGCAGCGGTTTACCACCACAATGGCCAGGTTGGGCTTCACCAAATCCACCACCCAGTCCAGGAGCTTCAGCTCGCCCTTGGGGCGCAGTGTTCCCGTCTGACAGGCCGGCGTCCCGTGATGAGATCGCAGAGCAGCATGCCGTAGCTCCATCAAGTGCCATTCAGTTCATACTTCACACTGCTGACATGTATCTGAATCTACAAATATGAGAATCAAGGTGCATGACCAGTGTGCCCTGCATCAACATGATCAGAAGTCTTCACGAGGGTACTCCAAAAACATAGATAACAACTAGCCTATGATTGGTGCCATGACTCGAGGAATCAGTTTTTAACCACATGCAGTCTAAATTCAGGAGGGAAATGTGCCGACACCGCATTCTGTCTAAGAATCAGTTTTTTTTTTTTTTTTTTGAAATGGTCACGGGGGGAAGACTCTCCACTTGAATATATTTCAAAGTGGCCTTAATGCCATACTATTGATCCAATTTATGAGGAAAACCGGGTCGAAAACCGTACAAGAAGACCAAGGATAACCCACGAAAGGCACAATTAGATGAGGGGAGTCGTCGAAGGATCACAATACCAAGACTTGGCAAGCGGCCTAACGCACCGCACCGGCGTGCGTACCGAACACCACGGCGCAACAGAGGAGCATCCACAATCAACGAGTGACAAGCACGGACCTTGACTGGGAGCTCCGCCATGAAAATTCGGGAACGATTAGCAGGTTGGGGAGGCATCTTGCAGCATCAATGAGCAAAGATGAACCAAGACAACGCCAAGAGCACGAAGCTCGCAGCACCACAACGGCAGCCATGGGAGGTCCCGCCACCAACCCCCATCACCAAACTCATCAGCAAAACCAGCAAGGAGGAGGACTTCAACTTCCATCTTCATCTGACCAAGCAAGGAGAAGAGCCTTGAACGTTGGTCGTCTGGTCGCCACCCAACAACACCCCGGAGAGGTAGGGTGTCATACGGGAACGAGGTGATCCAAAGAGGATAACGCCCCCGCTAACCCGGCTTCGGATGAAAAATCAGACCACTCCAGGGCATGATCGAGCCAAAATCACGTTGACAGAGCACCACCATCCCACTCCACCACCTCACACCCACCGTCGACCCCAATCCGGTCGCACCACCACCACCAACATCCCCATAGCGAGCAGCTACCCAACAAAACAACCAGCCGACTTCAGACGATGCCTTCAAGAAGGGATGCGACGCATATAGCGCCGCCATCATCCGTTCCAGGCGGACCTGGAACCTGGGTTTCCCTGAAGTCGCGACTAGGATGGCGAGCTCAACATTACAACAACGCCTTCAAGAAGGTTTCGTGGTGCCCACAAGCGTCACCGTCGCTGGCTCCGGCGAGAGCACGGCTTTCGCCGTGTTGAGCACACACATCCAAAGCGCCGATTGATCAAGGTAGACTGCTCACCTGCAGCACCAGAAGCATTAGGCCCAGCAGCCCCGACGCCACTCAGACCCGAGTCGAACCGCCGCCACCAACCACCCCTGCTGCTGCGCCCAGCCGACCTCCCAGGACGAGCCGCCACCACGTCACTGCAGTCCAGTCAGAGCCACCCGACACCACGCCGGCAAGCACCACTCCGAGAGCCTGCCTAGGTGTGGCCACACCTAGGCACCACCGGCACCACCCAGCACGCCCCTTGTCCAGCACCACGCCAGAGCTCAACCAGGGACAGGGGAGCACGCACCCGCCGCCGGAGCATGCCAGATCGAGCTCGCGGCCGCAGATCTGGAGCTCATGAAGCCCAAACCCCCGCACGCCAGCCTTGGAGAGCCGCAATGGCCAGGCCCGGCCGAACCCGCCATGCATCGCCGGCCACCACCTGCCGCACCGCAAGGGTAGCTACCCCAGCCGACCACCACTCCACCGGAGCACGGCAGGACCAGGCCCGAGCAAAAAAAAAAAAACGACGCGCGCCGCCAGTTCAGCAGCTCCGCAGCACCCGCCCGCAACCACCACCGCCGAGCAAGACGACGCGAGCAGGAGGTACGCCGCGCCGCCCGCAACCACTTGAGATCCCCTCTGCGCAAGGGAGCGCCACACGGGGTACCACGACCCGCCGCCGCCAGATCCGCGAGGGCTTCGCCCGACGGATGCAAAAGGCGGCGGCGGGGGAGGAGAAGCAGGGAAGGGGAGGAGGTTGGGCGGGTGGGAGAGCCGCCGCCCGAGTCGCCCTGGGGAGGACGACGCGGGGGTCCACAATTGCTATACTGAACATAGCATTTCATTACTCAACAAGCTGAGCGCTTGATGACTTTCTAAGAATCAGTTTTTAAATCAAAAAGGAAAAGGAAAAGCCATCGTTGGCGTGTCACGGCATGTGCCAGATCCAAGATGGACCATTGGATCCTCATATTCGAAACGTTGTTTTGCGCTTTCAGCCGTCCGTTGACAGAACCAACTCCAGTTACTCCACTGCTCCCGTTAACTGAACTTGACACTTGAGAGGGTCCAGGTTTCAAAACTCAAGACCATGACCAGCCAGCGATATGAATGAATACCATGCATAATGCCTGATTTCATTTACATACCAGCTCAGCTTAGCTCGCACTGCACACGCTAATTGTGATTTTGTTCATCGATCCTTATTGTCTTGTTCAACAACTTTCCAGCGATAGTAATAGCTTTTTTTTAATTATACTACGAGATTTCACAAATGCATATAAGCTAGCTAGGCTGAAAGAAACTATGTATACTACTGATCGGCACATAGTTATATAAGACTAAGATAGCTAGCTATACATTACAGGTAGACAAAAACAAACCTACACAAAGATGACTGAACCAAAAGAAAAAGAGATAGTCTATGCTAATGAAGACAGTTATTGATCCAGTTAAGCAACGAGCATGTGTTTATGCACCTTCGTGATGCGACGGGCCAGCAAGGAGATGTCTGACAAAAAGGCTTGATATGATGGCCAAAGTCTCATTTTACCGAGACAAGTGCAGTCCAAAGGATCTGAAGAGGAGCCCCATCACTAGACCTCATGAACATCTGGTGCTGAATTGACACTGCAGGAGTAAAATGATCGAGATGGACCTAGAGGAGGGAGCGCGCGCGCGCGCGGGGGGGGGGGGGGGGGGGGGGGGGGGGGGGGGGGGGGGGGGGGGGGGGTGAATAGGTCAACTACAAATTTTATCTCTTTTCTCAGCAATTTAGGCTTTGCGGGATATAAAGGTGAGCCTAACAATGGTACGGTGAGTAAATGACCTATATGATGCTTCCAAGGTCAAGGGACCAAAGTAATAACACAGATGAACGAGCTAGGGGTAGGGATAACTGAAGACATGCGGAGACGAAGATGTATCCGATGTTCACTCCTTTGGAGGGGAGCTAACCACCGTTGAAGAGGTGGGAATCCACAAAGGAAACCTACACCACAAAGGCTCAGCTTCTTCTCCTTGAGATATCACCACAAAGGTGATTCCCAACCACTCGTGGTAGGCCTTGAGGCGGCCTTCAAAGGTGATTTACTTGTTGCTCGAGTGCTTACATGCGAATCTTGCCTAACTAGTGACTGATCTGTGAGTGCCTCCCTCTTATTGCTCCTTTCCATACCTCGGTTAGATACATACTGTCAGTAGAGCTAATTAATGCCAATTTTAGGTGTTCCTTTAGTTTTGTAGATCAATCTCCTTGGGAACAACGGATCGAATTGGCAAAAGGATATGATTGCTTCAGGCATTTTTTTTTAACGGTCACCGGGGGGGAGAGGATCCCCACCTGAATATATTGCTCAAAAAGCTGCCAAAGTCAAGAGTCACCCCTTAAGCTTTGGCTGATCCAGTTTATAAGGAAAACCAGATCAAAAATCTGAACAAGTTAACCCATTTATAAGGAAAACCGGGCCGAAAACCATACATGAAACAGGAAAAGGAAGAGAGAAAAAGAGACACCCAAGACAGTGCCCGCCTAGCTAGCATACCAGAGAACCACCACATGAAAGACACAAGTAGATGTGGGGTGCCGTCGAGGGATCACAATGCGAGGACGTTACAAGAGGCCTAACGCACCACTGGCGTGCGCACCTGATCCCCACGACGCTACTCAGGAGCATCCACAATCAACGAGTGCCACAACACGAACCTTGACTGAGGGCTCCGCCACGAAAATCAGAACGATTAACCAGTTGAGGAGGATTCTTGCGCCATCACAGAGCAAAGATGAACCGAGACAACACCAAGAGCAGAAGCTCGCCGCAACACATTGGCAGCCACAGGAGGTCTTGAGCTTGCGGAGCAAAGGGCGAGACATCTTCACAAGGGGGGAAAATGGCCGCCCTGCGGCATCAGAGGCACCGCCGCCTACCCCCAAAGAACACCACCAAACTCACACCGCCACCAAACACCAACCACCACCACAACCACCTGGCACAACAACCAAGACAACAGGAGGAACAAAAGTCGTCGTTAGGGCCTCCAAGATGATGCCTCCAAGGAGGTAGTGATGTGAAGGACACAACACCATCACCCGATCCAGCAAGCCCGATCTTAGGCTTTCGCCCAGAGACCACATAACAAAGAACTATGGGTGCTGGAGCTCCACGACGGTACCTCCTGCAAGGGAAGCGACGTCCATAGACGCCGCTACCGTCGGCATTGACAAGGCCAATGCAAGGTTTTCACCCGGAGTTTGAGCACATACCCACAGCAAGATGACAACGAGAGGGGTTAACAACATGACAACGACGCCTTCAGGAAGGTTAGCGACGCCCACGGGCGCCACCATCGCTAGCTCCAATGGAGTAGGGCTTTGACCCCCAATTGATAATGAAACCTCTCAATGGACCGGCTGAGTGAAAGAAAATGCTGACCAGCACCACCACGAGGGGCCATGGCAGCCCCGACACCGCACATAGCCAAAACCATGGCACCGCAGGCAGGATCCGAGCGAATCCATTCCGCCGACGGACGCACAGCCAAACCGAGGGGAGGTCCGGCCGGCGACCGCACCACCACCCGCGCCCAATTCGGAAGAGTGGACAGAACCACCACCCCAGAGACCATGCAGCCACCACCACGTGAGCAGCCGCACCTGCCATCCATCCCACCGCCGGATCCAGCCATGACCGGCCGGAGCCGCAGCTCCGGCGCTCGCAGCCAGCCCCACGCCCGGATCTGCCGCTCCTGCCAGATCAGCCGCCTAAGGGGGCATCCACGAGCAGGAAAAGCGGCCCCCCAGCCGCCGAGCGCGCAGGACACCGTTGAAGACAACAAGCGGCAGATCCGCCGCCGCCCATGGCACAGGTGGCGACCAGCACACGCACGCCACAGCGCACCAACGGCAGGCCCCCGGAGACGCCTCCGACCAGCCGGATCCATCGCCTGCACCGCGCCCCGAGCCCGAGACCGGCCCGGATCTGGCTGCCACGGGCCACCCGCGCGAGCCGTCGCCAGCCTGCAGAGCGCTGCACGTGGTCGGGACGCACCACCGCGCCGCCACGCCGACCCCCAACCGCTGGTGCCCGGAGAAGCCAGAGCATACCCAGATCGGAGGCGGCCTCCCGCGAGCAGAGGCGTCCCGCGCCACCCACCACACCATGAGAGAGTAGAGGTCCTCCGCCACCGCCGTCGGCCGTCCGGGCTTAGCCCTGAGGCTTCCTCCAGCGGCGGCGGAGGGAAGGGGAGCAGGAACGGCGAGGAGGCGGCTAGGGCTTGAGCTCCACCCGAGTCGCCCGAGCGGGGGGCGACGCGGGGGCTCAATAATAATCCCCCTTCAGGCAGTTTTTTGACACTGAAACAGCCACGCAAAAAATGGTTTTCATGTTCTACTGTATGGAACTACGGATGCGAAGAGGTTCTTGAACTGCATGGTGCACACTCGTGAGCACGCTTGGGTCTTAGTGCCTCTTTGAATCTCCTGACCTTGTGCTACCCTTAATGACTTGTTCATCATTCTATTCTTCATAGGCTGCAGCGAGCGAAACCCATCTTGAGCATAAACTGGCCGCTCATCATTCAATTTTTTGTTGGCCCCTTTGCTAGCACATGCGGCGGCAAAATGGTCAGTGTTATCTTCACAACAAGAGAAGGCTTGCTTGAAGTCTTGAGCGTCAGTTCTATCCTGGAAATGTCTCTCTCCTGGTCATCCAAGATATGTTTCGGTACCTCATGATCTATCCAAGTAAAGTACTTGCAAAGAGGAGGAGGTGATTACAAAAAACATGTATGTGTTAGTCATATGTAATGCAAATTGTGATTTGTTTGACATGGCTAATTAACTTATCAGCGGGCAGTCATAGGTGTTAGTTGGACGTGCATGATCATGCTCATAGTTGGGACACATGAAAAATCTTCTACCTTCTGTCCAGGACTTCTTCTGGTCATTGGACTCCTTCACAACACAAAGATCATCACACCAACATATAGGAGTTCTCATGTCTTTGTCCTTCTTGTCCAACTTGCCCCTTGTCCACTTATTGGGCATGTCCTCTCGGTCAGCGCAAGGTGACCTAGTCATGGAACCGGATGAAGCCATGCCTATAAAAAGAACATTTGTTAGCAATAGACTTGAACAAAAAACATGCATACATTGAAAAAATAACAAGTGTTTACCATCCACATTTAATCATCCATGTGGATTAACTAAGTAATCAAACATCAAAGTACGCCCACTCCTCCCTCCTCTACCACTCCCCCATCCTCTACCAAGACCACCACCACCAGAACCTCCTCTACCGCCGCCGCCACCACCACCACCGGAACCTCCTCTACCGCCACCACCACCACCACCACCGGAACCTCCTCTACCACCACCACCACCACCGGAACCCCCTCTATCACTATCACCACTGTCGTGGGAACATATCTGACAGTAGAGAATAGGGGTACGTATGAGCGGGCAGAGTCTAGCTACGGCGTGGTTGTTCACTCGGATTTACGAGTTCAGGCCCCTCTCGGAAGAGGTAACGACCCGACGTCTCGGTGCTGCGGGAGCTTTGTTGCGTGGAGTGATGAGTTACAGGGGGTGCGAACCCTTGTGCAGGAGCAGAGGGGCAGCTTATATAGAGTCCGCTGGCCCCTCATAAACGCCTCGATACCCAAGGGTTCGATGGAGTAATAAAGTCTGTGTTACTGGAAACGTATGTAATTAATACCATTCATGGTGACGAGCTGATCGCCTGCCTGTTGCCATTCCAGGGTGACCCTAGGTCTTCTGTCTTCGAGTGATGCTTGGCATTCCGAGTGAATAAGCGTCGAGTGAGGGAGAGGCTTCCGAGTGGATACAGCATCGAGTGACTTGCATGTTGTGGTCATTTCAGTCGGTACTCCCTTCATAAGTCTTGGACTCTTGAATTGTAGGGTAACGCAGCAGAAAACAAAAATTTTCTGACCTACGCACCAGCCCAGGACCACTATGGAGACTGCATACAAGGTTTGATCATTTTCGTTACCGACTCGAAGCGCAGCGGAAGTAGAGTCGATGACGATCGGCGGTGCAGATCCCCGCAGCTAGGATTTACAACCTCCCAACCGCGAGGATGTATACCCTCGTCTTCCCTTCGGACAGCCCTCCGGGAGGCTGTCGAACAGTCCCCCAGACGATGTCGCGGACAGCCCTTCGGGAGGACCTTCGAAACTTGAACGGTCACTCGGACAGCCCTTCGGGAGGACTCACAGAACTCGGACCGTCACTTGGACAGCCCTTCGGGAGGCACTCTCGAACAGCCCCTCGGGCACTAAGATCGAAACTATGACCTCTCTACAGAGTTGCACACATACGGTGTCATCTATCCGGCAGGGCTTCGCCGTCCAGAACTAGTTCCCACCGGAACCCAGACAGCCTTTCGGCTCTACGAAACTCTTTTCGTGGGAGGGAGAGAGAAGCCAGATCATTGCAATGGCACTTGTATGTGAGAAGGGATGAGTGTGGAGGGCTGCCCCTCCACCTCTATTTATAGGATAGCCAAGGGGTAAAGATGTCATACAAAAAAACCCCAAAGTACCCCCACTTTATGCCTTTCCACAAAAGAATAAAGATAAAAGGGGTGCCATGTGGAGCTCCAAGGAGCTCCACCATGCTTGGCCGGCCACACCCTTGGGGGACCCCCCAAGGGGGCTTCCTTAGTGCCTAAGGCATTCTAGAAGCCTTTTGGGAAATTCCCAAAAGGTGCTTTCCATAAAATTCCCAAAAAGCACTTTCACTATTCACGACGACATTTTTCAGTGTCCGTTCGAACTGAAAATATTTATGTGGGCTTAGAACATTTCCAGTACCCACTAAAATAATTTTCAATGCGTTCTGGAACAATTCCAGTTTAGTGATTTCATCTGCGAAAAGCATCTGAAGCGGTTCCGGCAGCCCCGGAACATTTCCGGTTTTTCTTCCAGAAAATTCCCAGAAGTTTCCAGAATGATTCTGGTATCCTCCAAGAATTATCAGGCATGTGCCGAAACCATTTTGACTTAATGGTATCCCCTGAAACAACTTTTCAGTTTCACCGGAACTCATCCGGTGACCTCTCTTTGCGGAACTTTTCCGCTGTCCGAAACTTTTCGGTGTCCGAAACTTTTTCGGTGATTTTCTCTCAGACTCCCTATCTAGTATTCAGCAGATAGATGACCCTTAAGCGTGTGACCCTATAGGTTCGGTGAAGTATAGACATGACACGGAACCCCTTCCGATCAATGATCAACATCGGAGCCGTGGACACCCATATTGACCCCTATACCCACACGAATGAATATTCGAGTGAACCTCCAGTTGCCGTGTGCTATTCCTGTTGCTTCGTGATATGTTACAAATACCCGAGGTGAGACATGTTGGCATTCCCGTGGATCAACACTTGTCCACTATGCTAGTTACCTCGTTACCGGTATTGTTCTCTTTTCTCGTTACCATGTTCCGGCATCCCCGTGATCAAATCACAAAGTGTCTGGCCAGACGATGATGGATACCGTAACACCGAGAGGGCCCAGAGATATCTCTCCATCGCCGGCGGAGCAAATCCCAATCTTGAGCTATCAAGTTACTTGACACACTTTTCCATGAACCCGTAAGCCGCCGTAATAGCCACCCATTTACGGATGACGTTTAACAAACCCCAAAGTTCATGAAGCAAGCATGAAGAAACTCGATACTCTCATGGTCTAAGGAATCATGCAAACATTAACCATCTCTGTGTTATTAACCATTAACTTGTGACGAAAGAACCTCATAGCATAACATCAATCGGGTCGATTCAACACAAATGTTCTGCTAACATTGTGCCCTCAAAATTGCTGGCATAGTCATGCCCATGATCAGGAAAACAGGATCATCATGCAATACTTGAGCCAGTCATAGAGGCTTGACTAGGAATACATTTTATCGTTTATTATTCCACACGTGCATATGAGTCTTCCTCCGAGCCTCGTTTTATTTGCAGACTCGAGAACCATAGCAGTTATAGCATGGAACATAAACCTAATTATGAACAGGGAGATAATCAATAACATTTATTATTGCCTCTAGGGCATATCTCCTACAGACTCCCACTTGCACTAGAGTCAATAATCTAGTTAATGCTAATGCACTTCACACCTGTGGCACACCGGTGTAAATATGCTTCGCTTGTGGTATAGCCTGATGTCTAACGGATCTGACGACTTCAGCTCCGTGTGTATCTTTGCATATCCTCGCGTTTTCACGCGTTCACAAAATTCATATTTTGTGTGGACTTGGCTTTGTATGTATGCGAATCACAGGTCGAACCTGGATTCCTCAGACTGAGTTATGGAGCAACTACTTGCAGTAGTGTCCCATTGACAAAAGCCATCTTGGAACCATACTAAGTTCATGAATGAACTATATGATTCAACATCTTCTTTGTCACTTTAAAGGCGGCAACATACTTCGCCTCTGTTATAGAATTCGCCACAGTAACTTGTTTGGAACATTTTCCAACTAACTGTGCCACCACATTGTGTGTTACACAAAACCCTTAATTTAAATCGAAAATCGCTTGGAGCATGGATGAAGACTGTATCGATGTAACCTTTTACAACGAACTCTTCATGATCTCCGCTTGCGAGAAAACATGTCATCGGTGCTACTATAGTACTCAATGACCCTTTTTCATTGTTGTCCCATGATCAGAACTTTTGATCACTTTGGTATCTATACTCGCAACAACTTTGGGAGTATTGGACATATCTGGTTGTTTTTACATACCATGGAATACATGATTAATCCAAACACAAGAGTGTGTGGAATCTCCATCATGTATTTTGCTCATCAGTGTTTTGGGACACCGAGTCTTGCAAAAACTCTTTCCATATGACTTCGGCAAGAATTACTCCTTGACGTTTTTAATGCTAAAAGGTTTTAGCATCTTGTCAATATGTATCTTTGCTCAGCCCCATTAGGTAAATCTATCTTCATAGATCATCATGCCTAATATAAAGGCTATTTAGCCCAAGCACTTCATCGAGAAACCTTTTTCAAATGAAGTCCTAATTCGTGTCAAGAAATTTATTTCCAATTAACAATGTGTCAAGCACACAACGTTTTTTAGAAATTTTATTATGCTCCCACTTACTTTCTTGAATCATAAGCATCTTCGTTACCCATTGATGAAGTCAAACCCCTTTGACTATTTCATCAAAACACAAAGATTCCAACTCCATTTTGCTCTCTTCTGTCCATTGCTGGAACTCTGAAGTTTGCATACTTACTAGCATCCTCTGGACTGACAAAATACCTTGGACTGTAACACATGCAAGTCCTTGGTTTTATTTCCATCAGATGGAAATCCTTTTGTCATCCTTTGTTTCATATCTCATGATTGAAATATGTATTAATTGCTAGTTCAACCCGAACCGACTTTAAGCATCGCTACGATGAAACAACCTCATCGTAGTCAACTCCTTGAACTCGTTATTGCAACAAGTCGAGCTTTATGGATAAAACATTTTTACCCGTATCAGTTTTTAGTTCCATAAAATTCGTTAGACTCTAAGTCTTTCGAAAGGTGTATCAAGGTTTTAATCTTGAAACATTTATATGGAGACTATCTCGGATTGTATTGGCATTTAGCCAATTCCGGAGTCAGGGCCCATCAACGCTTCCTTGTGTATCGTAGGTATACTGTTGTCTAACAACAATATCTCGTTTGCGCACCTGAGAGGTTTGCACGAGCCTTGCCTACGTGGTTCAGCTGCAAGTTCGACCGAAGTCCATACATTTTATTGTAGAGACTTCCGTATCAGTCATAGTAGGAAACTCTGGAATTACTTCCAAGGTCTCTTTCCTTTGACCTGATGACGGAGATACTGGTTATCTCGTCGAGTTGCATTATTCTCCCACTCACCTTTTTGAAAGAACCATTTTCTTCAAAAAGCATACCGTTCTTTGTGGCAAACCTATTTGCCTCGGTATAGTGAGGGAGGAATACCCAATGACTTGGGATAACCTACAAAGTAGCACTTGTCTGATTTTGGAATAGGTTTGTAACCTTTTACACAAGCCCCATATTCCAAATGTTTAAGAAAAGATATAACATGGTTGGGCGTACCATACCATGGTGTCATTTCAACAGACCCGATGGAGCTCTTTTCAGTGTAAAAGCCGCAGTCTCTAAAGCATCACTCTTTAAAAGGGATAATGGCAAATTTATTTATGTCATCTTTGATCTTACCATGTCATAAATGGTTCGATTACATTTTCACGGACTTTCCACTTGCAGTGGTGTTCCGGGAGGTGCAAGTTATGAAACTACTTTCACAACTCATCAGACATTCGCTAAACTTGTAACTCAAATATTCCTTTCTGCAATCAAATTGTAGAAACATAATTTTCTTGTTACAATAACTTCTACTTCCTTTTTGAAAACCTTTCGAATGAATTCAAAAGATCCAGACTTACGTCTCATCAAGTAAATATCCACATATCTACTTGAGTCATTTCTGAAGATAGATAAATCCACTACTAACAACATTTATCGGACTACACACATCAAATGTATGATCACCAATAAGTTTGTTGTCCGTTCCTTATGGTCTGTGAACGGTATTTCAGTTACTTCACTTTTCGGAGGAAAGTTGCAAGTGTCAGATGATTCAAAATCAAATGACTTCAAAAATCCATCATAATGGATTTTATCCATGCGGGTTTCTCCAATGTGACCAAATGCAGTGCCACACTTGTGTGGTATTCTTTTAGTCTTTATGATATTTAGCGTCAGTGTTATGGATGTATCATATTACCATCAATATTCATAACATACGTCCCATTGAGGATGGAAGCATGGCCCTTCATGTTATTCATAATACTGAACAACAATTGTTCCTTTTATGAACAACCTTTTTGCAACAACATTGTGCAAGGGGCTAGAGTGTAAAACTCTAAAATGAATTATGAATGTAAATCCAGAGGTAATATATTATTATCAATATTCATAACATACATCTCATTCATAATGAAAGTATGGCCCTTATGTTATTCATAACACCGAACATAAAAAGTTCTCTTATGAACAACCTTCTTGCAAGATACCTTATGCAAAGGGCTAGAGTGTGAAACTCTAAAATGAATTATGAAAGTAAATACATAGGTAATACACCGATGGAAGGTATAGTAACATTTACTATGTCCCATGTGTGTATCTCAACCTCATTCCTGGCTAGTCTTTCAGGCCATAGTAGTTCTTACATCGAGTTGCAACAGAATGCAATCGAGCGGGTATCTTTGTGATTGTCTCACAATACCCAAGAATTAGTGATTAATATGTTTAACCATAATTCCCAAGAACTATATCTTTGACCAGCCTTCTATACATCAAAAACTTTGTATGACATTCATACATGAGCTGGATATTCCAGTCTTCTTCTTTATTGCCTTTATACTTCTAACAGTTTTAACTTTTAGTATTTCTCCTACTCTCAGAAGAAGCACCCAACTTAAGAGTGGCGTTAGCCTCGGACTTCCTAGGCGTGAAAGTTTCACTAACACCCTTCGGACACTTCCTTTCTCTTAAGTTGTTGTTTTATTCACCTTTTATCATATGATAGGCGTTCTTCTGGATCCCTCTCTTATCAGTCTAATGCATAGTAAACTTCTTTTACTAATAGTTTGCAAACAAACATTGCTTTGGATATCTCATATCTTTTAGCCTTTGTCTGTCTCTGAAAATGATTTTCAGATTCCATGAATATCACATAACTATCCAAACTTTCGAAGTTCGGGTCTCATGGAAAACAAACATATTGCACTTGACTGAAACGGAATTCTAGCTTTTGGATCGAAGGACGAGAGTCACATGATCCATAGCATAAGCGAGAGAATACCAAAGTATGCGATAGGACAAAATCCTTCTTGGCACTCTTGAGGATAATCCTCACATTACGTTACCAACCGTAAAGTTTTAACCAGATATTTAACAGCTATTCAATTTTAATAGGGAAGGTGGAAACGCGAGCCATTATTCTACAACTATTATGCAAATCACACTTAGACAGTGTTCAAAATTAATTGCACTGAGAATTAAAAGAATTAATTCTACAGTGCGCTCCCACTCAAATCAATATCTCTCATAATTGATTGTGAGTGATTCAAGATCCGCATTTCAATTCAACGCCATTGATGGTAGCATCACTGATGACGAAAATCTCAATCGGTAGGCAAACTTGCCAATCACATCTCTATGTGACTCTTGTTCATATTTCGATGCGTGTGTTCCGAGCTCATGTCTTTCATGCCTGAACGTCAAGACAACCAAGTGATCTCGCTGCGAGGTCTCAACTCACCCGCCTCACACATCCCTAATCGTTCGTACCCATGGTAGCATGTGATACCCCGAAAAGTTAGGTGCCGTGACGGTGCTACACTTGGGAGAACACTAACTACTTGATATTTTTGTGAGAGATCACCCTAATAAAAGCGACTACCGCGCAATCAAGAAGGGTGCATCATAAGGGATAAACATCTCAGGCAATTCATAATAGCATGATATGGTATAGCCCTTTCTGACGGAGAAGTCTTGTATTTCTTCGTCTTTGGCATTCGCGTCGGTGTTCACCTTCGCGAAGATTTCCACCACCTTGTCGATGCACCAGATAATATTGCTATCTCTATAGCTAATAAAATAATGCATTACACAAGGTTGACACGCAGGTCATTTAAAGTGCAATCATATGGCTCCAGCCATCATGCCAAATCATGACACGCAGGTCATGTTAATTAATTTACATCATATAGTCATCTCATACATAATCAAATTATTATGAGCACTGCTATACCACATCATATGCACATGCAAACCCTCCTGCAAAACCAAGTTAGACGCCTCTAATCGGTTCATGCAAAAACTTGTTTTACGTGGCTTCTAAGGTTTCGAAACAAACCGACGCTACCAACGTCCATCATCAAGTATGATAATTCAAGTCGCTAGATTAACTTTCCAGGGTGTATGAAAACCGAGATAATAAAATCTCGAGCCCCATACTAAACTTCGTCATACGCATGACCCCCGTGCAGATCATATCTGCATTGCCCTTTTGTCTGCGAAATTTCATCTTTCCTTTTAACTACGGTGGAATTCAATGAACTGTTAGCACTTCGTTGATCAATCAGGATCGCGGATTGCCAGAACTTTGAAACTCCACCATACTGTTATCAAGATCAGAAATATGCAAATTCCAGGGAAGCAACAAGAACATCGGGTAACAGATTTCATCTGCTACCCGCACAAATAATTTTCAGTAATAGAACTCATCTACTACCTAATTATATTGTGCAACACCCATACATCTCTATGTATTCTAGATCGCAACCTGCATCTACGCATAGCACGGCTCATGATGCCACTGTAGGGTAACGCAGCAGAAAACAAAAAAATTCCGACCTACGCACCAGCCCAGGACCACTATGGAGACTGCATACAAGGTTTGATCATTTTCGTTACCGACTCGAAGCGCAGCGGAAGTAGAGTCGATGACGATCGGCGGTGCAGATCCCCGCAGCTAGGATTTACAACCTCCCAACCGCGAGGATGTATACCCTCGTCTTCCCTTCGGACAGCCCTCCGGGAGGCTGTCGAACAGTCCCCCAGACGATGTCGTGGACAGCCCTTCGGGAGGACCTTCGAAACTCGAACGGTCACTCGGACAGCCCTTCGGGAGGACTCACAGAACTCGAACCGTCACTTGGACAGCCCTTCGGGAGGCACTCTCGAACAGCCCCTCGGGCACTAAGATCGAAACTACGACCTCTCTACAGAGTTGCACACATACGGTGTCATCTATCCGGCAGGGCTTCGCCGTCCAGAACTAGTTCCCACCGGAACCCAGACAGCCTTTCGGCTCTACGAAACTCTTTTCGTGGGAGGGAGAGAGAAGCCAGATAATTGCATGGCATGAGTATGAGAGCAAGGGATGAGTCTTTAGGCAGCCCCCTCCACCCGTATTTATAGGCCAAGCCCAAGGGTGGCTTCTCCAAGAAGCCAAGGGGAAAAATACCAAAGGACCCTCAAGGTGGCTTCTCCAAGAAGCCACCCAAAAAGCACTTTCACTATTCACGACGACATTTTTCAGCGTCCGTTCGAACTGAAAATATTTATGTGGGCTTAGAACATTTCCAGTACCCACTAAAATAATTTTCAACGCGTTCTGGAACAATTCTAGATTAGTGATTTTCATCTGCGAAAAGCATCTGAAGTGGTTCCGGCAGCTCCGGAACATTTCCGTTTTTTCTTCCAGAAAATTCCCAAAAGTTTCCAGAATGATTCTGGCACCCTCCAAGAATTATCGGGCATGTGCCGAAACCAATTTGACTTTATGGTATCCTCTGAAACAACTTTTCAGTTTCACCGGAACTCATCCGGTGACCTCTCTCTGCGGAACTTTTCCGCTGTCCGAAACTTTTCGGTGTCCGAAACTTTTTCGGTGATTTTCTCTCAGACTCCCTGTCTAGTATTCAGCAGATAGATGACCCTTAAGCGTGTGACCCTATAGGTTCGGTGAAGTATAGACATGACACGGAACCCCTTCCGATCAATGATCAATATCGGAGCCGTGGACACCCATATTGACCCCTATACCCACACGAATGAATATTCGAGTGAACCTCCAGTTGCCGTGTGCTATTCCTGTTGCTTCGTGATATGTTACAAATACCCGAGGTGAGACATGTTGGCATTCCCGTGGATCAACACTTGTCCACTATGCTAGTTACCTCGTTACCGGTATTGTTCTCTTTTCTCGTTACCATGTTCCGGCATCCCCGTGATCAAATCACAAAGTGTCTGGCCAGACGATGATGGATACCGTAACACCGAGAGGGCCCAGAGATATCTCTCCATCGCCGGAGGAGCAAATCCCAATCTTGAGCTATCAAGTTACTTGACACACTTTTCCATGAACCCGTAAGCCGCCGTAATAGCCACCCATTTACGGATGACGTTTAACAAACCCCAAAGTTCAAGAAGCAAGCATGAAGAAACTCGATACTCTCATGGTCTAAGGAATCATGCAAACATTAACCATCTCTGTGTTATTAACCATTAACTTGTGACGAAAGAATCTCATAGCATAACATCAATCGGGTCGATTCAACACAAATGTTCTGCTAACATTGTGCCCTCAAAATTGCTGGCATAGTCATGCCCATGATCAGGAAAACAGGATCATCATGCAATACTTGAGCCAGTCATAGAGGCTTGACTAGGAATACATTTTATCGTTTATTATTCCACACGTGCATATGAGTCTTCCTCCGAGCCTCGTTTTATTTGCAGACTCGAGAACCATAGCAGTTATAGCATGGAACATAAACCTAATTATGAACAGGGAGATAATCAATAACATTTATTATTGCCTCTAGGGCATATCTCCTACATGAATATGGTGTCCTTGGGTGGGGTGTGTAGGTCAGGCCTGGGACCCTACCCTAGGTACATGTCCTCGTCATTAGCCCCCGAATGGATCGGGGTTCGAGTAAAAAGGGGCGGTGCGAGTTCTGACAAGATTCAGCGCCTCGGAGGCGTTTCATAACCTTGTAGATGCTTGCGCCGATTGAATTCCTTGTCATTCACCCTGATCGATTCTGGTTTGATGTGCGTCCAAGTGATCTCAGGCGTTGGGTCGGACCCGAATGGAAAAAGAGATCTTTCGATGTAGTCGATTGTTCTGTCAGACCCAGATTTCACGAGATTCGAAAATTTGGAGAAGTGCGCAGGATGGCAACAACGCAGCGAGCGGGGCAAGGGGGTGGGACTTCTCGATTTCCGCATCGCCTTTATCGCCACGTACCGCGTGGTCCCAGTTAGTGGGATGCGCTGGGATCTCGCGGGCCCGCAGGTCAGCGACCCACTCGGTTGGTTATAAAGGGCGACGCTGACGGGGGTTGGAACAGTGTTCCTCCTCTTTTCCCCACTTCTCCTCGTCTCTCCACTTCTTCTGCCTCTGTACCGCGCTGCCCAGTTCGATTCCGACGACCACCGCGGAGATGGCGAAGGACAAGACGACGAAGCTAGAGCGCGCCAAGAAGGCGGCCAGGGGGAAGAAGACGTCGAGCTCGTGAGGTGCGCTGCCGCCGGGCTGGATCCAGGGCGACTGGATGCGGTC
The DNA here is from genome assembly GCA_011799875.1 of Thinopyrum elongatum. NCBI lineage: Eukaryota > Viridiplantae > Streptophyta > Magnoliopsida > Poales > Poaceae > Thinopyrum > Thinopyrum elongatum. Next base: position 733,602,516 of record CM022303.1, read on the forward strand.
GTCGGTCACGGCGGAGGATCTGGAAGGGCTCACCGCCGACGGCTTGCTGGTCACGGGGTCTTGGAGATTGCCGGAGGGGGAGTTCGAGCCTGCGCCGCGCCCCGGTGAGCGAGTCCTTCTCCTCACCCACGTGGAAAGGGGTCTCTCCCTGCCACCTCATCCGTTTTTTTGAGGGTTTCTGAACTTCTTTGGGGCACAGATCCACCACTTTCCTCCGAATACCATATCATATCTTGCTGCTTTCGTCTCACTATGCGAGAACTTCTTGTGTTGTCATCCTCACTGGGGGTTGTTCAAACACATTTTCACTTGTCGATCTCAATCTGTCAAGAAGGCAAATCCGAGTGATGAGAGGACCCATGTGATCCAGATGTGTGGGGGTTTAGGTGTCCAGGTGAGAGGTAGGAGTGCGTTCCCCGCTATGAGCAAGATGACAACGAGAGGGGTTAACAACATGACAACGACGCCTTCAGGAAGGTTAGCGACGCCCACGGGCGCCACCATCGCTGGCTCCAATGGAGCAGGGCTTTGACCCCCAATTGATAATACAACCTCTCAATGGACCGGCTGAGTGAAAGAAATTGCTGACCAGCACCACCACGAGGGGCCATGGCAGCCCCGACACCGCACATAGCCAAAACCATGGCACCGCAGGCAGGATCCGAGCGAATCCATTCCGCCGACGGACGCACAGCCAAACCGAGGGGAGGTCCGGCCGGCGACCGCACCACCACCTGCGCCCAATTTGGAAGAGTGGACAGAACCACCACCCCAGAGACCATGCAGCCACCACCACGTGAGCAGCCGCACCTGCCATCCATCCCACCGCCGGATCCAGCCATGACCGGCCGGAGCCGCAACTCCAGCGCCCGCAGCCAGCCCCACGCCCGGATCTCGCACTCCTGCCAGATCAGCCGCCTAAGGGGGCATCCACGAGCAGGAAAAGCGGCCCCCCAGCCGCCGAGCGCGCAGGACACCGTTGAAGACAGCAGGCGGCAGATCCGCCGCCGCCCATGGCACAGGTGGCGACCAGCACACGCACGCCACAGCGCACCAACGGTAGGCCCCCGGAGACGCCTCCGACCAGCCGGATCCACTGCTTGCACCGCGCCCCGAGCCCGAGACCGGCCCGGATCTGGCCGCCACGGGCCGCCCACGCGAGCCGTCGCCAGCCCGCAGAGCGCTGCACGCGGTCGGGACGCACCACCGCGCCGCCACGCCGACCCCCAACCGCTGGTGCCCGGAGAAGCCAGAGCATACCCAGATCGGAGGTGGCCTCCCGCGAGCAGAGGCGTCCCGCGCCACCCACCACACCGCGAGAGAGCAGAGGTCCTCCGCCACCGCCGTCGGCCATTCGGGCTTAGCCCGGAGGCTTCCTCCAGCGGCGGCGGAGGGAAGGGGAGCAGGAACGGCGAGGCGGCGGCTAAGGCTTGAGCTCCACCCGAGTCGCCCGAGCGGGGGGTGACGCGGGGGCTCAATAATAATCCCTCTTCAGGCAGTTTTTTGACACTGAAACAGCCACGCAAAAAATGGTTTTCATGTTCTACTGTATGGAACTACGGATGCGAAGAGGTTCTTGAACTGTATGGTGCACACTCGTGAGCACGCTTGGGTCTTAGTGCCTCTTTGAATCTCCTGACCTTGTGCTACCCTTAATGACTTGTTCATCATTCTATTCTTCATAGGCTGCAGCGAGCGAAACCCATCTTGAGCATAAACTGGCCGCTCATCATTCAATTTTTTGTTGGCCCCTTTGCTAGCACATGCGGCGGCAAAATGGTCAGTGTTATCTTCACAACAAGAGAAGGCTTGCTTGAAGTCTTGAGCGTCAGTTCTATCCTGGAAATGTCTCTCTCCTGGTCATCCAAGATATGTTTCGGTACCTCATGATCTATCCAAGTAAAGTACTTGCAAAGAGGAGGAGGTGATTACAAAAAACATGTATGTGTTAGTCATATGTAATGCAAATTGTGATTTGTTTGACATGGCTAATTAACTTATCAGCAGGCAGTCATAGGTGTTAGTTGGACGTGCATGATCATGCTCATAGTTGGGACACATGAAAAATCTTCTACCTTCTGTCCAGGACTTCTTCTGGTCATTGGACTCCTTCACAACACAAAGATCATCACACCAACATATAGGAGTTCTCGTGTCTTTGTCCTTCTTGTCCAACTTGCCCCTTGTCCACTTATTGGGCATGTCCTCTCGGTCAGCGCAAGGTGACCTAGTCATGGAACCGGATGAAGCCATGCCTATAAAATGAACATTTGTTAGCAATAGACTTGAACAAAAAAATGCATACATTGAAAAAATAACAAGTGTTTACCATCCACATTTAATCATCCATGTGGATTAACTAAGTAATCAAACATCAAAGTACGCCCACTCCTCCCTCCTCTACCACTCCCCCATCCTCTACCAAGACCACCACCACCGGAACCTCCTCTACCGCCACCACCATCACGACCACCGAAACCCCCTCTATGACCATCACCACCGGAGCCCCCTCTTGAAGGAAATATGCCCTAGAGGCAATAATAAAGTTGTTATTTATATTTCCTTATATCATGATAAATGTTTATTATTCATGCTAGAATTGTATTAACCGGAAACTTGATACATGTGTGAATACATAGACAAAACATTGTGTCCCTAGTATGCCTCTACTAGACTAGCTCGTTAATCAAAGATGGTTAAGTTTCCTAACCATAGACATGTGTTGTCATTTGATGAACGAGATCACATCATTAGGAGAATGATGTGATGGACAAGACCCATCCGTTAGCTTAGCATAATGATCGTTAAGTTTTATTGCTATTGCTTTCTTCATGACTTATACGTATTCCTCTGACTATGAGATTATGCAACTTCCGAATACCGGAGGAACACCTTGTGTGCTATCAAACGTCACAACGTAACTGGGTGATTATAAAGATGCTCTACAGGTGTCTCCAAAGCTATTTGTTGAGTTGGCATAGATCGAGATTAGGATTTGTCACTCCGAGTATCGGAGAGGTATCTCTGGGCCCTCTCGGTAATGCACATCATATGAAGCCTTGCAAGCAATGTGACTAATGAGTTAGTTGCGGGATGATGCATTACGGAACAAGTAAAGAGACTTGCCGGTAATGAGATTGAACTAGGTATGAAGATACCGACGATCGAATCTCGGGCAAGTAACATACCGATGACAAAGGGAATAACGTATGTTGTCATTGCGGTTTGACCGATAAAGTTCTTCGTAGAATATATAGGAACCAATATGAGCATCCAGGTTCCGCTGTTGGTTATTGATCGGAGACTTGTCTCGGTCATGTCTACATAGTTCTCGAACCCGTAGGGTTCGCACGCTTAACGTTCGATGACGATTTGTATTATGAGTTATGTGTTTTGGTGACCGAAGTTTGTTCAGAGTCCCTGATGAGATCACCGACATGACGAGGAGTCTCGAAGGTCGAGAGGTAAAGATTGATATATTGGAAGGTTATATTCGGACACCGGAATAGTTCCAGATCATTTCGGGTATTTTTCGGAGTACCGGGAGGTTACCGGAACCCCCTGGGAGAGGTAATGGGCCTCATGGGCCATAGGGGAGAGAGGGGACAGCCCATAAGGGGTGCTCGCGCCCCCCCCCCCATGGGAGTCCGACTTGGACTAGGGGAGGGGGCGGCGCCCCCCTTTCCCTCTCCTACTCCCTCTCCCTTTCCCCCTTTCCCACTCCGAAAAAGGAAAGGGGAATCCTACTAGGACTGGGAGTCCTAGTAGGACTCCCCACACTCGGCGCGCCCCTAGGGGGCCGGCCTCCTCCCTCTCCTCCTTTATATACAGGGGCAGGAGGGCACCCCAAAGACACATCAATTGTTCTTAGCCGTGTGCGGTGCCCCCCTCCACAGTTTACTCCTCCGGTCATATTGTCGTAGTGCTTAGGCGAAGCCCTGCACGGATCACATCACCATCACCGTCACCACGCCGTCGGGCTGACGAAACTCTCCCTCGACACTTTGCTGGATCAAGAGTTCGAGGGACGTCATCGAGCTGAACGTGTGCAGAATTCGGAGGTGTCGTACGTTCGGTGCTTGATCGGTTGGATCGCGAAGACGTTCGACTACATCAACCGCGTTAAGCTAACGCTTCCGCTTTCGGTCTACGAGGGTACGTGGACACACTCTCTCCCTCTCGTTGCTATGCATCTCCTAGATAGATCTTGCGTGATCGTAGGAAATTTTTTGAAATTGCATGCTACGTTCCCCAACACCTCTACCTCCACCACCACTAGAACCCCCTCTACCACCGGCTTGGCTCGTACTAGGATTATCCTCTTTCAAGGTTTTCCTATTCTTACGGCATGTCCTCGCATTGTGGGCCGGCTCGTTGCAATCACCGCATTGGTTCATGTCACGTGGCTCCATGAAATGCCCGCTACCAAATATTTTGTTCCCACGAGTTCATCCATATCATTCTGGTACCACTTCGTCCTCCTTCTACCCTTTGGGAGTACCATCAGATCCGGATCCGGCCTAATTTCGGGGCCGTGATAGTCCAACCACTGTGACTGTTCCAAGTAAGGGTTGAATCTGGACGCCCATGTCAAACTGGCAGCCTGTAGAGTGAACTCGTGCAACCTCACGGTCACTTCATCGAAAATAGGCACATTCCTTGTGTTTGCCGTCGTAATCAAGTGGGAGCAGGGCCACTTGTTATTTCATTTCCGTGATGCCAAAGCAAGTGGCTTGTTCTACGAACGATTTTTCATTCTGGAGCTCCAGCCACTCCTCAACCTTTTTCGGATACACCTCATTAGGAGGCAACTCATTTTCAGCAATCAATTTGTCATGTCGCCATATCTCATACCTCCTTCGTTGCATGCACGTGGCCACTTGTGCCTCTCATCAAAATTCCATCTTATGAATTCTTTTCCACCATCGTTCACCTTCTGGTAGATTTTGTTCAAATGCCTCGTGAACACCCTGTCGGTGAAGGCCACACACGCAGAGCTTAGATCCTTGTTCTTACATGCCCTGTAAAAGTTTGGCATGAAATGCCTCATGCACCATCGGTGGTGGAGCTTCGCATGCTCTGGAATGTCAATATCCACGACCTTCGGTATGCCTTGGTGTTGGTCTGATATGATGCATACCTCCCTATCCGGAGGAATGACTGTTCTCCTCACAAGACTCATGAACCATGACACCAAAGCAAATGCCATGGCAACAACTGATCATTAGCGTCATGTGCCATTGCTATCGTGAGTGTGCCCTTGTATTTGCCTGTCAAAAATGTTTCATCTATAGACAAAACCGGCCAACAATGCTGAAAAACTACGATGCATGGGCCTAACGTCCAGAAGGCACGACGGAACACTCCATCATCATCTTCAACCATATGATACATGCCCGGGTTCCTATAGGCCATCACTCCCAACAACCTAGGGAGGCGGTTGTATGCTTCTTCCAATCCACCGTACAACATTCTAAAAGCGACTTGCTTGGCCTTCCATGTCTTTCCGTACTTCACTTTGTATCTGAACATATCTTCTACCAAACTCATCATCAACGCCACCTTAATGGTCGGGTCCTTGGCTACATGTTTCATGAATTTATACCCAATGAATTCAGAGGTCAGCTGACGGTGTGTCTTGCATGCTTTAGCGGCTGGCGGTTTGCATTGGTGAATGGCTTGGCAACTAGATATCTTCCACCATCCATCTTTCATGATTCTTGCAAGGACTCTCCATGAGCATCCTTTTTTTCTCACATTTCATGGTGTATCGCTTCTTGCAGTCCGAGCGAACAACTAAGAAAGGTCTATGGTGCTTAACAACATATTCACACAGCCACATCATGTATTCTAGCATATCCTCAAACATCAAGCCTTTCTTTAGGTAAGATTTAGCAGACTCCTCGGATGTACTATTTGGGCACGGTCTCGGCTCATTTGCCTTACTCATGCCACCATCTATTATAGCCTTATGGGCAAGGCTAAGATCACAAAACAATAGTATTCGGTGATCCCGACCGGTGATTTTTGTGTAACACTCGGCTTCTTTCGCCGTGAATCCATCCTCGTCCAAATCATTCTCCGAGCCATCATCCTCGGAGTCATAGGCATAGGAACATTGATAGATGATGTCAGGGTCAATGTCCTTATGCCTGACTTTAGCCGCTTGTATGTCCCTTCAAAATTCTTGATAAAAGCCTCCTTGAGGTCTCGCCAGTCATGGATGTTGTGTCCAGGCAGGTTGTTGAGCCAAGCATGAGTATAGCCCTCAAGCATCAATGGGAGATTAAGCATGGCCACCTGATCATTCCCGCCGCCAATTGTGCACACAATACCGTAATCATCCAACCAAGCATCGGGCTTAGAGGTACCATTGTACTTTTTGATGCCAGAAGCGATCCAGAACCGCTCGGGTAGCTGCGTGGTGCGGATCTCCCGACTGAAGCACGTCAGGCCAGGGGATCCTGAGCCACTCAGACGATCAAGATTAGCCTCACGGTGACTGGCCCGTGCACGATCCACCAGGTTTTGCGCCAGAACATCCTATGCGTTCCAGGGCCTGTCAGGTGAATAGCGTCGGGGAGGGTCATCTCGATGGCGCGGAGAACCATCCCATTGACGAGGAGAAACATCTCGGCGTCGCGGTGAACCATCACGGCGCCGAGGGGAATCGTCATCGCGTCGCGGAGGAGAAACATCCCGGCGGCGCGGCGAAGCATCCCGCCACCGAGGAGAAACATCCCGACGACGATCTGCGCAATCACGATCAACACCACCTCGATCGTCATGACGCCGATTGGCGGGCCGACTGGGTTGAGACGATCCGACTGTCACGGCACGACTCGTCGTTGCGCCTGCAGGCTGACTGACGACTGAGCGGGAAGCCAGTCAGTCACGTGACTGGGAATATGCATTGTTCTGCTCGACCGCCGCCTTCACAAAGGTGGACATATGACGAATGTTTTCTGTAACAACCCTATCGGCCGGCTGCTGCATTGTATCCGCCAATCTGGTGGCTGCAATCAGGTTCTGCATCGGTGTGCAAAAAACCCGAAAATCGCCTGAATCACCGGTCGCCAGGGAGTCATGAACGTCGTGGCCCCGCCTGATCATCGATGGAGAAGGCCGGCGGCGATGACGACTTGTTCCTACTGCGTCGCGCTCACGCGCCTCAACTGACTGCCTCAAACGCCCTAGGCGATCACGCTCGGCCAAGGTGGCCACCCACGCGGCCTCCAAAGCCCTCTCTGTCGGGGAGTTACCCGGAATGGGCGTGCGAAGGAGCTGCTAGGTCGCTCTGGCCTCCGCCGCACGAGCTACAGCACCAGCATCATTGCCGGCGCCGCCATTGCCCGCAACGGCATTGCGAGTGGCATCGTCGTTGTGCGGTGGAGGGGTGTTGGCCATGATGACCTCCGCCACGGAGGCGCGGCTGCCAGAGCTTTCATCCCCATCGGAGACAGACTCCAGAAGGGGGTACAACGAGTCGGAGTTGACCTTGCCTGCCAGTCGGGACGTAGGATGGCCGAGACGAGGCTTTGAGGAGCGTCTCAGGTGCCTCTGGAGCGCCTGACAGGCTAGGCGGTACGGAATCGGATCCTGCAGGCACAAGGTGCCCTCGCCATTAACACGGAAATGGAGACTTCCGATCACTGGCAGTGCTATCTCAGAGAGCGGGCCATCGGGGTGCCACGCTGAGTCATCGGTGAGGAAGTCCAGCGAGCCGAAACGGATGACCCGCCTAGCCTCCAGCCCACCGTCGATGATCGAAGAAGATGCCATCTGCACCATAGCTCCGATAGACACTATGCCCCAAGGTGGGCGCCAACTGTTGTGGTAATCTCACTGACAATACGTAGGGGTGTGTGTATAGAGGAGCGTAGTGTGTATCGGAAGGACAGATGGGTGTACACACAGAGAATTTTACTCAGGTTCGGGCTGTCTTGCTAAGGGATAATACCCTACTCCTGCTTGTCTGGCTTTCTTTCTGCGTATAGAGATTACAATAATGCGAACCCTTGGCCAGGTGCACCAGCCATGCCTTATAGGGTGTGTTTGGTAGCATGTATGGACCTAGCCTAATTGTTCTCCTCTCATGCATGCTGAGTGTAGACATGCTGAGTCCATGCATTTGCTGTTGTTTGGCAGCGGTGTATGCGCTGAGACATGCTGAGCTGAGACTTTGTTTGGCAGCCTGCATGTGTTTAGACATGCTGAACAATTTCGAATTCCGAATAATTATTTTAAATGGTGAACAAAATTAAAAAAACATGAAAAAAATTAAACATATTTTGAAATTCTGAACTTTTATTGAGAATATAAACAAAATTTGAAATTCTAAACATTTTTTGAAAATTTAAATAAAATTTAAAATTCTGAACACTTTTTGAAAATTTAAACTTATTTGAATTTTTTTGAAAAACATATTATGAACTTTTTTGAATTTTTTTAATAAATTGAATTTTGATTTTTTTAAAATAAACCAAATTTGTAATTCTGAACTTTTTTGAAATTTAAACAAAATTTGAAAATCTGACCATTGTTGAAAATTTAAATGAAATATGAAATTCTAAACATTTTTTGAAAATTTAAACAAATTCTGAAATTCTAAACATTTTTTAAAATTTAAATAATTTTAAAATTCTGAACATTTTGAAATTTAAACAAAATTTAAAATTCTAAACTTTTTAAAAAAATTGAAATTCTGAATATTTAAATAAAATTTGATATTATGAACGGTTTTTAAAAATTTAAACATATCTGGACGTGGTCTGGTGGGTGGGGACGAGGGTCGGTGCCAGCATGGCTGCCTCCATGCACCCTCTCTGGGGTGCATGAGATGGGTATAGCTAAGGGCCCTTTTTTGCATCAGTTGAGCATAGCTCATGTGAGCCCATGCACCCTACCAAACAAGCAAAAGTGGGTTGGATTGGGAACTTTTACCCTCGTACATCCTCCATGCACCCTACCAAACACACCCATATAGACTCGACATGGCTGGAAGCTACAAGAGCCAGCTGATTAATGCTATTGGTAACGGCCTAATGAATGCCGACTGTTTCTACTACTGATTACGTGTGGTAACGCCTGAGTTAATGCATAGTGGAGCTTGCCGGTAACGCTCGCCTTTATGGGCATGCCTGTTGACCTGCCGTTGGATCCGACTGGCCGCTCCATCGGACTGATGTCCGTCTCCCCATCGACTGGCCCTGGACCTGTGGCACTGATGCACTGGGCCCTAACGTCCTTTAGCTGGGCCGCCTGTCGTGATGGGCCTACCGGGTGGGGATTCCCTCGTCACATTGATTTTATTTTAAGTTGGCTACCGTTGCAAAAGGGGTGAGAGAAACAAAGAGATTTGTGCTCAAAGTTTAGAGGGAAAATGAAATGAGGGGGAGGTCAAAAGATCTAAATCACAACGCACTACTGACTCGGCCGACTGTTTTTCCGCCTCGTCACCGTCTCTAACTCGGCTTGTTCAGCAGCTCGATGGCTCTAACGTACACAAATGGCCATAACATCACGTGCATTTTGTACACGTCAAAACACAGATGAAATTGTAGTAAGCCATGTCTCTAGGGGTTGTCGTAATACAAAATCACAATTTTTAAATGATACCTGGCACTCTGGGGCTAAGCAGTAAAAAAACGTAATCAGGGAGTAAATTAGCATGTTGAAGCGAAACCTGACGGACAGGGTCCACATATCATCGGCTACCGGAGTGGCTCGGCTCGAGGTGGCCCGAAGTGGATCTTGCTCACTCATTTATTTATTTTAAATTAAATGAAAATTTTGATTTTTTTAATTAAGAAGCATTTTCCAAAAATGCGATTGGAGACAGGAGCACGATGGGTCGCTGTTGATTATACTTCCCACCGAATCTTATCTTCTGCCCCCTCCCTCCTCGCTCTTCCACTTCGCCGGAGTCAACCAATCCTATCTTCTTCTTCCTCCCTCCCGTGAGAGTGACCTATAGCAGGCAGCTGATTCCACCGCACTCGCCACAGTCAGCCGCCATCTCCCCTTCCACACCGCACTCCTCACCACAGCACAGCGGGAGCAGATCCGGGACCGGCGTGCTATGGGGTGCTCGCCGGAGCGCACGGGGGATGGATGATTTGCTTGCCGCCTATCTCGCTCACCGGCCCGGCGACTGCCTCAGATCCCTCTCGCGCCTATTCCTCGCCTCCGTCTCGCAGCAAGCAACAACTTATAGAGGTAAATCTGATTTCTTTTTCGGCATAATAACTAGTACTATTTACTCTGCGTTTACGGATGGACTCCCTTTGATTTCCTCGTTTCTCCACACCAAGTTTGGCTCCCGGATTGAGTTCGATTTCTACAAGTAGATTCGAATTCGTATTTCTACAAGAATTTCAATTTAATCGAATCCAGTTACAAATCCAACTGGGTGTCCCTCGGAATTAGAGTTTTTTTTTCCCCTGTTCGATCCTTTAGCATCAACACATGAAGCACGCATCCTAAGCTCGTCATATGTAGCCAAGCAACAACTTATAAATGTGAAGTATTTACTTTACTGGTGAGTGGTGACGGCAGCTGCACTTACAGATGACCTCCTTTTGATTCATGGATGCAGGTGCGGCAGGTACGGAGTGAGAGGTCCTTAGTGCCCGCAAAGAGGAGGAGAAGAGGATGAACGCGCGCGGCGCTATGGGTGGTGGGCAAGGCATTGGCCCCCGTTGCCGATGGCCTGCTGGAGGCTTGGAGTGCCACCAAGAACCTCGGTCTCAACATTGAGGCCCTGAAGATGGAGCTGCTGCTCGTGAAGGCCACACTAGAACTCGCCGGCGGCAAGCAGATCCGTGGCCAGGCCATGGAGGAGCTGCTGGGGATGCTGCGTCACTCGGCGCACTGTGCCGAGGACTTGTTGGACGAGCTGGACTACTTCCGCATCCACGACGAGCTCCACGGCACGTGCGACGCTGCTGACCAGCATGCCAAGAGTGGCGTCCACGACCTTGTCCTCAATGCTTGTCACACCGCCAAAGCTATTGGCAAACTGCTTGATTTATCCGTGTGGTCGTCTAAGAAGAGGTCACGTGGCAATTCCTACTCAACGCCAAACACCAATCAGGCTGATGAGGAGGTCAGCGGACGCATGCCCAAGCTTGGTAAATTCCTCCCTTGCTCATCTTCCCCGCATGTTGATGATGATAATTCTGGCCAGTCAACTCCTTCTGGTGTGCCACAGAGAGATTATGAGGAAGAAACAGCAATGTTGGGTTTTAATAGAGTTGATGTCTCTGAAAGAATGAAGCACATTGTAGAGCAACTGCAGCCTGTGCGTAAAGAAGTTACCAAGATTCTGCAGTGTTGTGACCGTATGAGTGCCACCAAGAACCTCGGTCTCAACATTGAGGCCCTGAAGATGGAGCTGCTGCTCGTGAAGGCCACACTAGAACTCGCCGGCGGCAAGCAGATCCGTGGCCAGGCCATGGAGGAGCTGCTGGGGATGCTGCGTCACTCGGCGCACTGTGCCGAGGACTTGTTGGACGAGCTGGACTACTTCCGCATCCACGACGAGCTCCACGGCACGTGCGACGCTGCTGACCAGCATGCCAAGAGTGGCGTCCACGACCTTGTCCTCAATGCTTGTCACACCGCCAAAGCTATTGGCAAACTGCTTGATTTATCCGTGTGGTCGTCTAAGAAGAGGTCACGTGGCAATTCCTACTCAACGCCAAACACCAATCAGGCTGATGAGGAGGTCAGCGGACGCATGCCCAAGCTTGGTAAATTCCTCCCTTGCTCATCTTCCCCGCACTGTGCCGAGGACTTGTTGGACGAGCTGGACTACTTCTGCATCCACGACGAGCTCCACGGCACGTGTGATTCTGCTGACCACCATGCCAAGGGCGGCATCCACGACCTTGCCCTCAATGCTCGTCATGCCGCCAAAGCTGTTGGCAAACGGGTTAGCTGTTGCGCTTGGCCGCGTGCTAGGCAGAGGTTGGATGGCAATTCCTCCTCAGCATCAAACGCCAATCAGGAGGTCACCGAATGCATGCCCAAGCTTGGTAACCTTCTCCCTTGCTCAACTTCCCCACATGTTCGAGGTGATCACTCTGGACAGCCAACTCTTTGTGGTGCACCACAGAGAGAAACACCAATACTGGGGTTTAGTAGGGTTGATGTGTCTGAAAGAATGAAGAGCATTGTGCAACAACTGCAGCCTGTGCGTATAGAGGTTACTAAGATTTTGCAGAGTTGTGACCGTATCACTATCCCAGATATTGCCCAGAGTCGTCCCATCACCACCTGTCAAAGTATTGAGCCAAAATTGTATGGGAGGGACCATATCATGGATACCATCATACATGATATGACCAAGGGTGAATACCATAGCAAGGATCTAACTGTGCTTCCGATTGTCGGTCCAGGGGGAATAGGGAAGACAACTCTGATACAACACATATATAGAAACCAACAAGTTCAAAATCATTTTCAAGTCGTTATTTGGGTATGTGTGTCGCTCAGTTTTAATTTGAATAAGTTGTTAGAGGAGATTAAAACATATATCCCTCGAGTTAAAGGGGAAAAAGATGGTAGAGCTGAAGAGCTGATTGAACAGAGATTAAAATCTAAAAGGTTTTTGCTTGTACTTGATGATGTATGGGAGTTTAGTAATGCGGATGACTGGAAAAGGTTATTGCTGCCACTTAAAACATCACGAGAGAAAGGTAGCATGATTCTACTCACGACTCGGTTTCCAACAATAGCAAAGATGGTTGAAACAACTAATCATATAGAATTGAAAGGGTTAGAATCCGAAGAATTTAGGAAGTTATTCCTTGTATTTGTCTTTGGCGATGAGCCCTTTAGAAGTGATCACAATTTTTTGCTCGAGACCGGAGATAAGATAATGGAAAAACTAAAGGGCTCCCCTCTTGCTGCAAAAACTGTTGGCACATTACTGAGAAAGGACCTTAATTTGCGTCACTGGAGAAGGGTCTTAGAAAGTAGAAACAGACCGGTGCCAATGACATTATGCCTGCCTTGAAGCTTAGCTACGACCATCTTCCTTTCCATCAGCAACAATGTTTCTCCTATTCTGCACTATTTCCTGAAGATCACAAGTATAGTACCACCGAGCTGATCAACTTTTGGATAGGACTAGATATCTTACAATCTGGTGGTCGGAACCAAACATTGGAAGATATAGGTTTGAGCAATTTAAATGATCTGCTTACACATGGATTTTTCAGAGAAGAGGAAATTAATGGTCGTCCGTGTTATGTAATGCATGACCTACTACATGATTTAGCATTGAAGGTTGCATCTCATGAATGTCTTACTGTGCATCATTCTAATGTGAGATCAGTAGAAATTCATCCACGCATCTGCCACTTGTCTATAATCATAGATGATGATGATACAGTGTCTCGTGAAAACTTAAAGAGCCAATTGAGAACACTGAAGACAAGATTGAACATTAAACAGTTGCATACTTTGATGTTATTTGGAAAAATGGATGAAAGCTTTGCCAACATTTTGGGAGATTTGTGTAGGGAAGCTAATGCTCTTCGTGTTCTCCGTTTGGTTGACATGCCGTCTTCTGTGGAGTCCATGTTACATAACTTTTCAGCACTTGTCCACCTACGATACCTATGTTTGGGGACAAAAATGTTTGGGAGGATGATGCAATTACCACCTACAATTTCTAGATTTTATCATTTAAGGATTCTGGATCTAGGATATTGGTACCACTGTCATGATTTGCCCAGAGACTTGAGCAACCTTGCAAAATTGCGTCATTTTGTTGCCCCAAGTGCCATGTTTTATTCTCTTTTTACCCCAACTGATGAGCTTTATTCTCATATTTATAATGTGGGGAAACTTAAACTCTTAGAAGAGTTGAAGGTATTTAGAGTCAATAAAGAAAGTGAAGGATTTGAACCAAAGCAACTAGAGCATTTGGCTGAACTAAGGGACCTTGGCATCTATAACCTTGAGAATATACACACGAAAGAAGAAGCAGCCAAAGCAAAACTGATAGAGAAAAACTACTTGGAGAGGTTAACATTAGATTGGGATAGTAAGCGGTCTAATACCGAGCCTGCTGCGGAAGCAGTCGTCCTTGAGAGTCTTCAACCACATAGATATCTTCAAGAGTTGTGCATTAGAGGGCACAGATGGCTTTCTTGTCCAACTTGGCTGGGTGATGAGCTTGCTGTTGAAGTTCTACAGTCTCTTCATCTCTCTGGTGTTTCTTGGGAATATCTCCCTCCTTTCGGGAAGATGTGGGATCTTCGTAAACTAGTATTGGAGCATATTGCCACAATGAAGGAGTTTGTTATAGAGCAAACCTTTTGCACTCTAAGAAGGCTTGAACTTGTCGGCTTGGGAAGTTTTGAAAAATGGGTACCATCACAGGACGCTCATCATATGTTTCCTCTTTTGCAAGTACTGATTATTAGAGACTGCCCTAAACTCGTGGAGTTGCCATTTTCAAACCACATTGTTAACCCACCAGATCAAGACTGGAACATTGATTGGTTTCCCAAACTGCAAGAGCTTCAGATAAAGAACTGTCCAGAATTCATGTTAGTGGCTCGTATCCCCTGGACTGAAACCCTGCGTTCTGTCCAAATACAAGGTGTAAAGCTACTAGAGAAGTGTGAGTACAACTCAGAACGATCCTATCTGAACATTACTGGAAAGGGTAACCTGCAGAGCTTAGATCAGGTGTTAGCATTCAATAAACTGACAGGCCTCAAGTGGCTGGAACTCAAGTGCCCACTTCTGGAGTTGAAGCACCTTCTGATGCTAACCTCATTGAAGAGATTGGACGCAGAGAGTTTGGATGGTCTGGTTGGGCCATTAGGAGGAGAGGCTGATGTGGAATGGCAGCACCCTGTTGAGCAGCTTCTGGTCCATGAATCACGTGGGAAGGAATTGACACAGTTCCTCTCCCACCTCCCAAGGCTCTCTGAATTGTTCATTGGCTGTGGAAATATAACACAGCTGGCAGTGGGGGTGGATCTGCAACACACAACGTCAGCAGCATCAGAGGTGGAGCAGGAGAAAGAAGATGGGCTGCTGCTCTTCCCGACCCATCTCTCTTGACTCATTACGGGAGCTGGTCCTGGTGGACCCCACTTCAAATTTTCTTCCTGCCAGAGGAGGGGGGTTCCAAGCCTTGCGATCCCTCCAGAGGTTACAATTTTTTTGCAGCCCCAAGTTTCTCCTATCTGCCAGCTCGTTTTCCTCTCCTTCCTGCTGCCTATTCCCATCCTCTCTGCAAGACCTCTATTTTAACGGTGTGAAAGGCATGGGGACGCTGGAGCCCCTCTCAAACCTCACCTCGCTCACCAAATTAGTTTTGGTGGATTGCGGAGAGGATCTAAGATGCAAGGGCCTGGGGCCTCTCCTTACCGCCGGGGGACAGCTCACACAATTATACGTCAGTGGCAGCCCTAGATTCTTTGCTGGATGGGATCCCAATCCCAGGCGGGTGCTGCAAGATGGAGGAGAAGAGCAGGAGCTGCAGCAGCTTGTTTCCCCCTCGAGTTCATCCAATCTGCAGGAGCTCTGGACAGATGAGGCCATGGGACTCCTTGCTGTGCCCATCTGCAGCTTCCTGTCTTCCTCCCTCACCCACCTGCACCTTTGTGAGAACCAAAATATGGAGCGCTTCTCCCAGGAGCAAGAGGACTCCCTTCACCTCCTCACCTCCCTTCAGCAACTCGAGTTTCTGAATTGCCTGAAGCTTCAGAGCCTCCCTGCAGGGCTGCACAAGCTTACCAACCTCAAGCGATTAGTGGTCAACTCATGTCCGGCCATCCGTTCGCTGCCCAATGATGGTCTCCCCAAATCACTGCAAGAATTACATGCCTCGTTCTGCGGCAACGAGCTAGAACAACAGTGCAAGGGGTTAGTGGGAACCATCCCAAAAATCATACTGGAACTTGAAGACTACTGACCCATGGTAACAGCAATTACTTCTATGTTTGTCCCCCTTGTTTCCTAGATCCCAACTTGGAGACTATCTTCCTTTTTCTTTCTTGCATTATAATCTAATCAGTGTTTGTTTCAATCTGCTATGTAGGCCTCTGCCTTGGAGTTCCCTTGTACATTCTTCTAGCCTTGTACCACTCAACTCTTTCCACACATGCACACTTGCCACATGCATGGCATGGGGGTCTTGTGTCCTTCCTGTACATAAATTTGGTAAGTACATATAACTGTAACATTTACTCCTTCTGTACCATATCAATTATATAACAACATCCACTTATACTCCTGCTATGTCAGAATACCATTTATTTTCCCTCAACGTTTGTGCAAATAGTTCTACTACAACATTACTTATGATTTGTTTTTCCATGCGCCCTGTCTTCTCACAAGTTGAGAAAACCTATGTGATTACCAGTCAATGCCTTTTGAGAGTTTCTTTGTTTCTCTTCCTGTAAGAAAATCACAAAATCTGTTACGTATTCACTCTATGTTTTGGTTCTCTGTGCAGGTATTCTTATGTTTGTTCATGTAGGCTTCTACATACTTTTCATTTGAATTTGGGTGGTCGTCACTCATGAAGACCGACTGGTGTACTTGGCTAGTTCGGGTGTGAGGATCAAAATATCACCATGACAATTCAGGAATGAATGAGACTTAAGTACTACGCTACAGATATTATGGCCATCTTCTTCCTTCCTATACATAAATCTGGTAAGTACATCTAACTGGAACTTTACTCCTGCTGTACCATATCAATTATAACAACCTCCATTATACTCCTACTATATCATATTTTCATTTTTCTTCTCAGGGCAGTGAAAATGGTTCTCCTACGAAAGCATTATTTAATAGTTGTTTCTCCTTGCACCTTGTATTTTTGCTCGCAAGTTTAGAAAATCAATATAATTATCATTTAATTCCTTTTGGGAGTTCCTTTCTTTATTTCCTGGATGAAATACATGAAATCTGTCATGTATTCATCATTGTTTTGGTTTTGCTGTGCAGGTGTTCTTATGTTTGCTCTCGTAGGCCTCTACATATTTCTCATCAAGTCTTGGTAGTGTACATGACTAATTCGAGTATCAAGATCAAAATATCAGCACGGAATGATTGTGCAATAAATTAGACTTCGGTGTTCTGCTACTGATATTAAGGTTTGCTATTTTCTCACTCACTGCTACATTGCTATCGATACCCGGTGTTCTTGCATTCACCATTTCTCTTGGCTTATTGTACAGGTGTTCTTCATGTTTGTTCTGGTAGGGTTATGGTGTACCTGGAAAGCTCAGGTTTGAGGATCAAAAGATCATCAAGGATAATTATGGAAAAAATGACTTTTCAGTGTTTTGCTACTCATATGAAGGTTTGCAATTTTTCAAATTCAATGCTCACTGATACGATGTGTTCTGCATTCGTCATAACTGTTGTCGCTTAATGAAACTTAATAGTGTGTAGGAAATTCAGAAGAATACCCGTCATACCATATCAGTGCATTCTTGGACCCAATTCAGATCGCAGGTTGTCATTAAATAGGTATGTCCAACATGTTCTTCCTTTGCATCAGTATAAAAAGGAATCTGTGTAATTGTTTTATCTTCCAACTTTCAGACTAAGGTTCTTGGGTTTCTTAATAGCTGTAGCCTGAGGTACAACTTTAGAAATCAACAGTATCGTAGTAGCAGGTTGAAGGTATTGCTCCTGTTTTTGATTAAATAATGAACTGTGCAATATGTTATAGTGGAGGTAATGCATTTCAGGGCACGTGCAATTTCGAAAATTTGAATTCCCATCAGGATACATGATTGAAAACCTACTAGCCTATTATGTTGTTCCATCTCGTTATACCATTACGTACCTCTTGCCCTTCGATTTTGCATTGTCAGCTCTATCTATGAACAGGATTATGAGCTATGAGTGTTCTTCCGCTAGAAAGTTATGTGATGTTGTGAGTCACCTGCTATTAGTCATATTGCTAGAGCATGTTCACTATTAAACCTTGAATACATCTGCATCTGTATGGAAGGTGGTTGTGTAATTGTTTGGTGTTTCTGCGAAAAAGTAAGAATATGTATTGACCTATGGTTGCAAAGTTTCAGACTCAACAAAGACTCTTCCTTTGCTTGATAGCTGTGGCTGTAGTACACAACTTTCGAACTACACAACACAATAGTAGCAGGTCTGAAGGTATAGCTCTCTTTTGTGGTGAAATAGTGAATTGTTCAAGTTATAGTGGAGGTAATAGGCTCTGTGCAATTTTCAGAACCTATTAATAATCAAAACTAGCTTATTATTCTGACCACTGCATCTCGGTAAAACATTACATGGAATTACCTTTGTTAAGTTTGTCATTGTTTTTTCCTCAGTTTAGTAAACAGAGTTTGAAACTTTCTTCCCCAATCCAGGGCAGTACCTTTTAAGACTTCAGAAGATTTCCATTTTCTGAGCGCTATTTTCCTGTTAGCTTTTATACTGAGCTCTGTAAATATTATTTTTAATGTTTGCATTGGTGTCATGACAAAATAGTGCAATTTTCATCTGATCAGTCAACACTTAATCAGATGTCACTTCTGCCAAGGATCGACTTGCTGTTCGACTGCTTACATGGGAATGCTGCCTAACTAGTGATGGATCTGTGAGTGCCCTTTTTCCTACTTCAGTTGATACATATTGTCAGTAGAACTAATGCCAATTATGGTTGATTCACGCTGGTGGGTGCAGTTTTCAACTGCTTGAAGTTCTACTGTACTGACCCAGAAGAAGTTGTTGAACTGCATGGTGCGCACTCATGAGTACGCTTGGATCTTAATGCCTCTCTGAATCTCCTGACCTTGTGATACCCTTAATGACTTGTTCATCATTCTGTTTTTCCTAGGCTGCACTGAGCGAAACCCATCCTGAGCTTACATTGGTCGCTCATCATCCACATCCGCGTTGACAAATAAGACAAGGCTTGGTTGAAGTCTTGAGCGTCAGTTCTGTCCCGGAAATGTCGCTAGCTGTTGGAGCACGGGTACAGTCGAAAAAGGGGCGGGTGAGCGCAGAAGACAGAGAAGAAGCCGGGCAGTGCTGTGAATGCAGAGGGAGGCGGCAGCCGGCAGTGGTGTGAATGCTGTTGGGTGGGGGAGTCGACAAAGGCCGCACGCTGGCATCGTCGCAGTGTTGTTTACTGCGAAACCAATCTTGAGCTTACACTGGTCGCTCATCACCGGATGGAGGGTGCCATTTACTGCAGTTTGGCCTCTTTTTTTTTTGAAGGGGGTAAACAAACAGCAATGGAGTTTTTATCTGTCTTTCTAATTCCTCTGTTTCTTATTAGGTTTGTACTAGCTGGTTAGTTTGGCACCGGTGTGGTGTGGAGCTTGCTGTACTAGACTTATTAATTACTTGCTGTCGAAAACTTGCAAGCGGAGATTTCTTGATGTAACAGCTGATGATATCAGCTATATTTCTTCAGGATTCTTTCCAATGGCAGCAGCTACTTGGTCTCAGCTGTTATCTATCTTTTTCCGTATTTAGTACTGCTAGTACAGCTGATGCCAATTTTATCTTACTTTTGTAGATCAACCTCATTGGAAGCAAAAGAATAGGTTGATTCAGGCAGTCTTCTGCCACTGCAATAGCCATGCACAGATGGTTCTGCCATGTGGATGCAGTTTCTACTGTTCCAAGTGCTACTGATGCCAATTTTATCTTACTTTTGTAGATCAACCTCATTGGAAGCAAAAGAATAGGTTGATTCAGGCAGTCTTCTGCCACTGCAATAGCCATGCACAGATGGTTCTGCCATGTGGATGCAGTTTCTACTGTTCCAAGTGCTACTGATGCCAATTTTATCTTACTTTTGTAGATCAACCTCATTGGAAGCAAAAGAATAGGTTGATTCAGGCAGTCTTCTGCCACTGCAATAGCCATGCACAGATGGTTCTGCCATGTGGATGCAGTTTCTACTGTTCCAAGTGCTACTGATGCCAATTTTATCTTACTTTTGTAGATCAACCTCATTGGAAGCAAAAGAATAGGTTGATTCAGGCAGTCTTCTGCCACTGCAATAGCCATGCACAGATGGTTCTGCCATGTGGATGCAGTTTCTACTGTTCCAAGTGCTACTGTGCCAAGGACAAAAATAATCCTTGGACAGCGTGCTGCGTGATGTATCTATGAAGTCCCTCGCCTCATGATATCTCTATCGACTTATTCTATTCTTCCTTGGCTGCAGTGAACCAAACGCATCTTCAGCCTACACTGGTCACTCCTTGATCCAAAGTCTGCGACGAGGACTCCAATCACTCTAATCCTTCATATATATGGTGCGTGCCATTCTATGATCTAGCGTTTTGTTCATTTTGTATCATCCCCTGCTTAATTACAGTTATTTGCAGGTCCCTTTACCAGCACATGTAAGATTTTTTTTTTTTCGAAACGGAGGCAAAGATTGCCTCATCTATTAATTTAGCAGAAAAAAATTGCCCAATTAATTATGAAAAACCGGGCAAAAACCGGAACAACAAGGGCCAAGCCCACACCCATAGACTGAAACACACAGGGCAAAACCCATCCTTATCGACGACATGTCGACCTGCGGCCATACAACGCAGCTCCGCCTCTGACGGAGAACTCAGAAGAACGAAACCAGGCACGGCTGGCGCCACGGAAAATCGCCGAAAGGGCCGTCTGCAGCCAGTCATCGTACACCACAGGGCCTCGCCGCCGCAGCTTCGACTCCACAGCAACAAACAAATCGAGGCAATACCGTGGACACGCCGGAGAAGAGCCGACTATCGCAACCATTGTCGCATCGCCGACATCGCTCCCACCATCATCGTTGCCACAGAAGTCTGGTCACCACAGTGATTCTCTCGAGGCCGCCGCCCCGACATCCACCGCTCCGTCGCGCCCAGCGCAATCAACCGGCACCGCCTTCCGGGGCCGCCGCCCCGACATACCACCGCTCCCCTCGAGCAGCAACGCCGCACAACCCAGCTGCCCGCAGCCCACGCTGCTCAGGGCAACCGCTCGCAGACCACGAACGTCGCACCACATCCGGGGTCGCCGCCCCGACGTAAAGTCAGACCGCCCCCTCTGGAGCGCGTCGACCGGACCGACAAGCCTGCCACTCAAGTGGCCCAAGATTGCCACCCAAGCGAAGGCCGAGCCGCCGCCCCTCCCCATGGAGCCGCCCCGCGCATCACTTTCCGAGGCCGCCGCCTCGGCGCACATCAGCCGTCCGGGGCTGCTGCCCCGGCATCCACCAAACCCGACGTAGTAGAAAACCAGACGCACCAAGCACAAGCTAACTCTCCCAAGCAACGCCCCCAAGGGGGAAACGACGAAGACGCCGCCGTCGCCCTCTCCGGAAACATCTGGAGCTTAGGTTTTCACCCGGAGAGTCTGAGCCCCACGTAGAAGAAGGTGAGTTCCACAACGACGCCTCCAAGGAGGGAAACGACGCCCGGAAGCGCCGCCGTCGACGGCACCGACAAAGTCGGGTCAAGGCTTTCGCCCGGAACACACACATCCCTATGGAGGCCTGCAGATCTGATCCACCCAAAAGCGTGGAGATCATTGGAGCCGTTCCTGTTGCCCCTTGCACTCTCCAACATCGACTACCAAGCTTCACCACGCAGCACCCACAGCAGCAGCACCTCATGCTGCGAGTGAGAAGCGAGCGCACACGTCACCACGGCCAAAACGCCATGGCTCCCAGCCCGGGGCCGCCGCCCCGGCTTCCTCCTCGCCCCTGTTCTCACATGCCCAGATCGGGCGAACTCATCGCGGCCAAGGAGCAGAGCACCCAAGCAGCAGAGCACCGCCCGAGCCTCCACGCCGCACCTCCCCGCCAGGCCATGCAGCCGCCCGACGCGACCGCCCAGCACCAGCCCGCTGCCTCCCAGCGCCGCGCCAGATCCACGCGCCGCCCCGCACCTGGCCGCGCTGTGCGCCAAGCCGGTCCCGCGCTGCCCAGTGCAATAGAACACCGGCGCCGCCCCGAGCCGCCGCCGGCCCGACCTGCCCCGCCGAGCCGCGCGCCACCACAAGACCGGCCGTCCCGCGCCTCCCAGTCGCCTCGTGGGGAGGGAAGAGCCCCGCCGCCGCCGGCGCGCGCACGGGCTTTGCCCGGCGGCGTCCCCTGGCGGCGGCGAGGGAGGGGAGAGGTGAGGTGAGGGGTGGCGGCGCCGGCGAGTAGGGTTGCGCCCGGGCCGCTCGCGGGAGCGGCACGGGGCTCTACTAAGAAACAGTTGGATGACCGTAGCACATGTAAGATTGAAGGTAGTGGCGAAGTGGTCAGCATTTGCTTCACAGCGATAGGATGCTCCTCATCCGGCTTGCTTGAAGTCTTGCTGCTTACTGTTGGAGACGGGCACCTGCTGAAACAAGGTGGAGGTGCATGTAAGAGGAAGAAGAGGGCGACGGCTCACAAAATCCTGGATGCAGAGGGAGGAGACGGTTGGCAGTTGCAAATGGTGGATGGGGAAGGGGTGGCGGTGGCTGCTGGTGGCGGCAGAAGAGGAGCGCGGCACGGGTGCAGGTGGAGAATGAAGGCCATATAATCAGGAATTAGCATTTAGTGCGGTTTGGCATGTTTTCGAAGGGGTAAACAAACAGCAAGGGAGATTGTATTTCTCTCTCTTATTCCTCTGTTTTGCAACCTCTGTTTCGTCCAAAACAGATTGAGGAAGAAATACAAAATGGGTCTGATCCATTCAGCAACGGTGGGAGCTGTTAGCAGTAGTTTGCCACCGGTGTGGAATCAGTAGTACGTACTCCCTCCGTTTGGAATTACTTGTCTCGGAAATGGATGTATCTAGAACTAAAATACGTCTAGATACATCCATTTCTGCGACAAGTAATTCCGAACGGAGGGAGTAGTAGACTAATTTACTTGCTGTTGAAGAATTTGCAATCAGAGGGATCCCATCCTTGATGAACGATTAATGTTTGGCTGCATCTGTTGACGAATTTGCTTCTGACATACCTAGTATGACTAAACAATCATCATTTCCCTCTATGTTTGGCAGATGCAGTTTTCTTGCATGAATGGCTTCTTTGTCTTCAGTTTTGATTGAAAAACGTATCCTTCCTTCCTTCCTTCCTTCCACGCATACATGTATGGAACATGGATGTAGATGCATTGAGTTGCTTGAATTGCAACATATACAACCTGTGCTTACAACATATAGGCCATCTCCACTTACAGCTGAAGCTCAAAGCACCAGCACGCATACTGCTATATATGCTACTGTAGCATGAACTTGGTAGGATTCAGTAATATGTATATGCAAGCACCTCAGTTAACTATACTAGCTAGCTTCAGGACCAGCACCTTCCCCATCCTGTGACTTGATGTTGTAGTTTCCCCGCAGCTTCAACCTGTAGGTGTCGGAGATGGACGGCTTAACCCTGTCCAGCAGCTACTGCTCGCCCAGCCGGTCGACCGTGATGCCGATGCCGAATTGTTCCTGTCGACCAGTGTGGTGCCGCATACTACCCCAGGGTACTCAGGTACCAGCTACCAATATATGCATGTCTTTGGATTCGTACTTGACACTGCCTGACATGTATCTGAATGCACACCATCCCTGTGATGCCACGCCTTGTAGAATTAGTTTTTAACCACATGATGTCTGAATTCAGAAAGACACTGGAGTGGAGAAGAATTAATTACCTCAGTAATTACAACAACACACAGAGTACTAACTCATAGAGATTGTTGCTTCAATAACACAGAAATTAGCAGCTCATCCTTGAGGGTCTAGCATTGCTTCTCCCTCCCCCTCCTTCCTCGAGGGCCACACGCAGAGTCTCTCCTCCTTGTGATCGCCCCTTCCGGTACTATTCCGACTAAAGCAAGGCTGCTAACTAAATGATGTGCCTGAATAAGGACCAGCATGAAACACCAAACACAAGCTTGCCAGGGAGGAACAAACAATGCAATTTTCAGATATTCCACTGCTAGAAGTACTCCCTGCTTTATTACAGACCATAACGTCTTCTACATGTATAAAGAAAACAGAGCAACTAAAATGGCTTCTTCACACGATATATAGCTCACCTCAGCCCTCGGGCACTGAAAACCAACCAAAGTTACAACAAACAAAATAAATAAATACGTCGCCTGAAGCCTGGGTATGCTGAAAGCCATGGCTGCCAGCGCATGTAAAGATCAAAGGGAGTGGCGAAATGGTCAGGGTTGGTCCACAAGAATGCTGCTCATCCGGCTTGCTTGTAGCCTTGTCGCTTGCTGCTGGAGCATAGGCGCTGTGCAAACATGGTGGAGAAGCATGGAAGATGAAGAAGAGGGCGATGACTCCCCCCAAATCCTGGATGTAGAGGGAGGCACTGATTGGCAGTTGCAAAAGGTGGAGGGGGTAGGAGTGGTGGTGGCTGCTGGCGGGTGCAGGTGGAGGATGGATGCTATCACCAGGAACAACCCTTTGCTGCAGTTTGGCATTTTTTTTTTGCCCCCCGAAGGGGTAAACAAACAAAGAGCAATGGGGTTGTTTGTGCTTGCCTTTCTTATTACTCTGTTTCTTCCAAAACAGAGGAAGAGAAAATGGGTCTGATTTGATGTGATCCCACGCTCAGGACTTCTCCATTCTGCAACGGTGGGATCTGTTGGTACCGGTGTGGAATCAGTAGTAGATTAATTTACCTGCTGTCAGAGAGGGATCTGTTGACGAATTTGCTTCTGACATACCTACGACTAAATAATCATCATTTCCCCTACCTTTGTTTGGTAGATGCAGTTTTCTTAGATGCATGTGAATAGGTTGGTCTTTCATTCTGATTGAAAGGAAATATAGTATTCCTTCCACACATACATGTATGAAACTGCACACTGTTACTCTTTTGGATTGGATGGATTTTTTTTTTCGAAAATGAGGTCATCCCCCGGCCTTTGCATCAGAAAGATGCATGCGGCCACTTTATTAGAGCAAGTTCAACAAAACAAATAATCTGGTCTGCAAAGTACAGCTCACAAAAGGAGCAAAATAAAAAAATAAAAAAAGCATCACCAAGCCACAACCGGCCGGACGAAAGGACATTAAGAACCTATCCTATTATGCGATCGTCATCCAAACCGGTTGAAGATAGCCCGTGCTACCATTTCCCACCGGTTGCACCCAGTAGCCAAATGCTCCCCGGAGCCCGTAGGAGTGAGTAGCAACCACGTACGGATCCATGCCGTAGCCCTGAAGATAACCTGCAAGAAGTTAATCATATAAAGTCTGTTAAAGATCATATCGTTCCTGCAGTTCCATATAGCCCAAAGGAGTGCGCATATTCCAATCCGAATACTTGACGCAATATCTGGATTCACTCCATTTAGCCACGTCCCAAACAACGCGTCAATGCTAACTGGAGGAGTAATATTAAAAGCTATATGAACGGACCGCCAAAGTAACTTCGCGAGAGGGCAATCAAGAAATAAATGTTGAATTGTTTCGTCGTGAACACAAAAGCAACATCGTGGACTACCTACCCATCGTCGCTTTAGTAAGTTATCTTTGGTAAGAATCACTTGCTTGTGCACAAACCACATAAAGGAACCTTAACTTTCCAAATGTGTATCGATCTTGGGATTGGGCCAGAATTAATAAGGTCTAAGTACATTGATTTGACCATGAACACTCCATTAGCCGTTAGCTTCCAATTCAAGGTGTCTTCCTGATCAGAGAGTTGAACGTCCATCAACCTCCTCACTAAGTGTAACCAGGAATTCCATCGTTCCCCTACTAGAGACCTCCTGAATTGGATATTCAAAGGTACCGTCTGTAAAACCGTTACTACGTAATCCTCCTTACGTTGAGCAATATGATACAGGGAAGGATACTGGAGAGCTAGCGGTGTGTCACCTAACCAAGTGTACTCCCAAAACCTTGTTGTTGTTCCGTCCCCAACAATGAATTTCACCCTATGGAAGAAGGTTTCTTTCGCTCTCATGAGACCCTTCCAAAATGGTGAATCATTAGGTCTTACGGTAACCTGAGCAAGTGTTTTAGAGTGCAAGTTTTTATTTCTCAGGATTTGTGCCCACATACCCTCCGATTCCTGTGATAGCCTATATAGCCATTTGCTCAACATGCATTTATTTTTAATCTCGAGGTTCTCGATCCCAAGACCCCCCTGGTCTTTTGGTCGACAAATAATATCCCATCTTGCCAGGCGATACTTTGTCTTAACCTCGTCTGACTGCCAGAAAAAACGAGATCGATAGAAGTCTAGTCTCCTTCGTACCCCTTTGGGCACATCAAAGAGAGACAGAACGAACATTGGCATACTCGTGAGTACCGAATTTATCAATACTAGCCGTCCTCCATATGACATAAGCTTACCCTTCCAGAAGCTTAGTTTCTTCTCGAATCGATCCTCGATACATTTCCACTCCTTATTAGTTAATTTCCTATGATGGATTGGGATGCCTAGATAGTTGAACAGTAATGATCCCAGTTCACAGCCGAATAAATGCCTATAACTATCTTGGTCATCTTTGGCCCTACCAAAGCAGAACAATTCACTCTTGTGGAAGTTGATCTTTAGACCAGACAGTTGTTCAAACAGGCATAACACTAGTTTCATATTCCTCGCCTTTGCAAGGTCATGCTCCATGAAGATAATAGTGTCATCCGCATATTGTAGGATAGAAACGCCCCCATCCACCAAATGGGGAACAAGTCCACCTACCAAGCCTTTCTCCTTGGCCTGACCTATGAGAACTGTCAGCATGTCTGCCACAATGTTGAACAGAATCGGAGACATCGGGTCTCCTTGTCTCAGGCCTTTATGCATTTGAAAATAATGACCAATGTCATCATTCACCTTTATCCCAACACTACCTTTCTGGACAAAAGAATCCACCTGATTCCTCCATGCCCCACTAAAGCCCTTCATGCGCATGGCTTGCTGCAAAAATGGCCATTTAACTTTGTCATATGCCTTCTCAAAATCTACTTTGAAGATCACTCCATCGAGTTTCTTCGAATGGATTTCATGTAAGGTTTCATGTAAGACAACAACCCCTTCTAGGATGTGTCTTCCAGGCATAAAGGCAGTCTGACTTGGTTGCACTACCGAATGGGCAACCCGTGTCAATCTATTGGTGGCCACTTTCGTAAAGATCTTGAAACTCACATTCAAGAGACAGATGGGCCTGAATTGCTCAATGCAAATTGCTTCCTCTTTCTTTGGCAGCAGTGTTATCGTGCCAAAATTTATATGAAAGAGTTGTAGATGCCCATTAAAGAAGTCATGAAACATAGGCATAAGATCATCTTTCACAATATGCCAACATTTCTTAGAGAATTCTGCCGGAAACCCATCTGGTCCCGGAGCTTTATTCGGTTTCATTTGAGCGATCGCCTCAAAAACCTCCTTCTCAGTAAAAGGTGCAGATAAAATCTCATTCTCATCTGACCTCAACTGAGGCACATCCTCAACTACATGCTCATCTAGGGTCACCGCGTTGTCCACCGGGGGCCCAAATAGTTGCTTGTAGTAGTTGGATATATATAACTTGAGATTCTCGTGACCCACAACTGTTCCCTCATCCTGCTTAAGCTGGATAATTTTCTTTCTCCTATGTTTGCCATTGGCAATCATATGAAAAAATTGAGTATTGTCATCCCCTTGGACGACCTTAAGAACCTTAGCGCGTAAGGCCCATTTCATTTCCTCTTCTCTAAGCAAGGCACGCAGTTTCAACTCGGCCTCGGACTTGACGGCTTGTTCTGTCGCATCCAGCAGATTCGTTTCCGCTCTCAAATCTAGCGCCTGAATCAACTGGATAAGCCATTCTTTCTCTTGTTTATAAATCCCACTCTCATTTCTGGCCCAACCCCTCAAGAATTGTCTCAGGTGTCGAATCTTATTCTGCCAGTGCTCCATACTGGATCTACCCACAACAGGCCTAGCCCATTCTCTCGCCACCATCTCTAAAAAATCTTCTTTTTCGAACCAACTTAGTTCGAATGAGAAAATATTTTTATTGCCAATATGTGTTGCTTCTCCCGAGTCAACTAACAAGGGCGTGTGGTCAGAAATTGCCCTCTGCATCGCGTGCACCGATACCAGTGGGTATTTCTGTTCCCATTCCACACTTGCAAGCACCCTGTCGAGCTTCTCATATGTAGGAACAGGAAGAGTGTTTGCCCAAGTAAACTGTCTACCCGTGAGTTCTATCTCTCTGAGATTAAGACTTTCAATGATCATGTTGAACATAAAAGACCACCGCCCGTCAAAATGATCATTATTCTTTTCTTCTTTCCTCCTAATGATGTTAAAATCACCTCCCACTAAGATTGGCAACTTCTCATCCCCACAAATCCTAACCAGATCAGCCAGGAAATCGGGTTTAAATTCGGGTTGGGCTGCGCCATACACCGCCACTAAGGCCCATCGGAATCCATCCAATTTAGACCTTACCCGGAACTTAACAACATAATCTCCTCTTACTATGTTTAGTAGCTCGAGCGTTTCGCACTTCACCCCCAAAAGAATCCCACCGGATCGTCCTCTAGGCGGTAGGCAGTGCCAGTCAAAATTAATTTCACCAGTAAGAGAACCGAGGAATTGTGAAGTGAAGTTATCTCTACCAGTTTCGAGAAGTGCGATGAAATCTAGTTTATCTTCTATGGCTGTTTCAGCCAGGAACCTTCTCTTAGCCAAGTCTGCTAGACCTCTGCTATTCCAAAAGATCCGTTTCATACTTCATCATGGAATTTTTTCTTGAGTTTCACTCTCGCACTTCTACGGACCGCCGACGTTGGATAAATCTTCCTCTTCTAGGAACGTTTAGGTTTATCCAGTGCCGACTCCCCGTCTACACGGTTTATGGTCTGTTGTACCTCCACCACCAGAGACAGAGGTTCAACTGGTCCGTCAGACTCCACCTCTCCTGCCTCTCCTTCGGCATCCGAAGTAGGCAACATCCCGTCACAAAATTTCTCTAGCGTAGACATACCCAAGTTATTAATATCAGCATCCGACATAGGTTTAACAGCCGCTAACGCGCGTATCAACTCGGAAGCTCTCTCAGCCTCTAAGTCTAAAATATCATTAACCGATTTAGCAATTTCTTTTCCATTAGACCCAAGTGAGACTCCTATGTCATGTGCCTTACTAATAATCTCGTGCTCAGAAAAGTGTATAATAGAACACTGCTTATTAACTGACATACCTGTTTGGGTCTCGACGTCCCTAAGCTTGGCGGCCCTCATAGCACGCCCAAGCTGAAAGTCGTCGGCGTCTGGCTGGTCCTGGACCCGGTTGCTGACACGCCTGCCAGTCAACACCGGGTCTTGATGCCCACCGAACGCAATCACCTCCTCCGTAGTCCAGACCCGCGGTGACTGGACCATCTCCACGGGGATGTCCGGCCTGGCAAGTGCAGGTAGAGGAGAGGAGGAAGGTCTGGCGCCTCCAGAGCCTCCTCCCAAAGCCCCCACCGCCGGCTGACTCACTCCTGCGAACGTCGGTGTCGGTGAAGAAGGTGCCGGTCTAGCCACCGGGCTACGCGCGGGTGAATCGTGAGCCTCCTGCCCATAACTCACCCTCGCCGGGGAACCCTCCAGGCGCCTCGCCGGGGAACCCTCCAGGCTCCTCGCCGGGGTCTGAAGCGCGTGCACCGGTGGCGGCGCTGGACTCGCCTGGGCCACCTGCCCTGCAATGTCCACCTGCACCTCCTCCTCCATCCTCGGCCTTGATCTGCGCGCCGAACCCCTCTGACCAGAGACACCCCAACTCCACAGTCGGGGGCACCTCTACGGGAAGGGAGGCCATAGGAATAGGCGGCAACATATGCTCAGCAGCATCATCACTCTCCACACGATCACCCCAGAGGCGAGGAGGCGTGGATGATGACCCGAACGACCCAAATCTCAAAGTGTGCACGGGTGTAAAAGAGGTCGGCGCCGCTCCCTTCTCCGGCGCCTGTGGGGTGGACTTTCCACCGGTCGAAAGAGAACCGCCCTGTGAATCATTATCATCTCTCTTCTCCTGATTGCCCATCCCATCATCCTTGTCAGACATGTCTACATCTCCACCTCCCAGGAGTGCCTCTTGAAACATCTCAGCGTCCTCTAACTCAATGTCCAGTTTATACACCATACCAGCATGTGTCCATTTGACCACATCCGGTATAAACTCAATATCCACAACACTCACAAGCAGCCTTGCCACCCCGTGCGCATGGGTGAACGGCATATCCACACGCTCAGTCCTGCCTATAAGTGTCCCAAGACTGCAGACCACCCGAGCATCATTGAGAGGCTTAGATGGTGCCCCTGAAAAGCGAACCCAGACCTGAGATAAAGGCGTGCCCTTTGGTTCTGTTTGCTTCCAAGCATCAAACTCTAGTATGCACTCTGTACCAGGCACACGAGCAATTCCAAACTTAAGGAGTTTCTTCAGCTCTTCTGCCGAAGGAAAATCAACCTTATATAAATTATCCTCAAGCCTAAAAAGTTCCCAATGAGAATTCCCTGGGGCAAGCTCATTCAGCCTCTGCATGATCTGTGCCTCGGACAAGAAACCCTTTGTAACTTTGACCACGCCTGTAGACAAATTTTGCGGCGCGTTCGGGATAGCAGTAGCTACTGGTGACTCGAAAAACATCAACTCGGAGCAACATACCCCATAGATGGCGACCGCCGGCATCGGCTGCAGTAACAACGGGCACTCACCCGAGTCGTGTATAGTTTTGAGACAAGTATCACATAACTCCGTGGTGCATTTAGCAATAAAATGTCCCTATTCACCGCACCGATAACACAACATTTTCTCTTTCTTGCGCGCCCACTTGGTGGCTCTTTCACCATCAGACTTGTCAGAAGATTTATCATTAGCCTGTTCACGGCCCTTTGCCCTAGTTGGCTCGGCCTCCGGCATGATTGGATGGAATAGATCACTCAAAACACATACATGTATGAAACTGCACACTGTTACTCTTTTGGATTGGATGGAATAGATCACTCAAAACACCAGCATGCATACTGCCATATATACTACTGTAGGATCAACCAAGATTCAGGAATATATGTAAGCAGCTCAATTAACTAGAATAGACTAGCTTCAGGATCAGCACCTTTAATTACCAATCCTGGGACGGGCCATACCACCCCGAAGGCGAGCAGAAGCCATATCATCTCTCATGCCAACATATCAAGTCGGTGACCAAAGCCCTTTCAAAAAACAAAAAAAATGTCGGTGACCGAAGCGTGCATGTATCTGAATGTACAACAAATCTGAATGATGAATGCCATGACTTGAAGAATCAGTATTTTATCTAACCACACAACATGCTGTCTAATACCAGAAAGGCACACGGAGAACAATGAATTACCTCAGTAATAAATGACAGCAACACACAACAAAAGGGCAGCAAGGATCGCGGTGGTTCAGTAACTACTCTGTCTGTTTCCTTCAGAAAATATATTATTTTCTCACCACAAGATACGATATCCCTGCCTTTTGGCCCATTCTAGCCAAAATAAGAACAAACTGAATAATTGATGGATGGCAAGAAATATAGCTTAAACACCCTAAAAATGGCTCGACACGACATGATGTATAGCTCACCTCAGCCTTGAGTCAGGCAATGAAAACCAACCAAAGTGACAGCAAACAGAATAGATTAATAATACGTTGCCTGAAGCCTGCTTATGGCAAAAGTCATGGCTGTCGAAAAGCTATGAGAACTAAAATCATAATAAAAAATCTTCTCTCCAACATTTGAAAAGCACCACCTAAATGTTGGATTTCAGCTGATGATGTGTAACGTTCATTCTTCGTGCTTATTGCTGTGATTCTTTTTCCAAGGTTGATTGCCTGCGATTCTGAAAGCTACATATTGCTTGCAACCGTTGGACTCTGCTCTTCTTGCAGCCCTTGAGATGATGCATGCATTCTGAAAGTGGGACACCTCCACAAGGCCTGTCACTAGAGTCGAGGAAGTCAAAAATAAAGCATGCTATTGCTATTTGCATGTTTCTAGATGAACAAATACATTTTCTTTAGATAAAGGGTGAACAACTGCATGAACAATGTAAAAAGTAAAGGAATTTAATCCCTTACCTGTAGCTATAGCTAGTGCAGTAGCAAATCTTTTAGTCACCGAATCCTTTCCTGCAAGCCTTTCTTGGTTAGTGCAACAGTAACTCTTCTGATGTGTCTAATCTTGGTAAGATCATCGCTGCATTCATTTGGTTCTCTCTTTTGCCGAAGCTTCTCTATGAGCTCTTCTGATGTGTCAGTCAGATCTAATTCCTCAAGGGTTGTAAGATGCTCAACACCATGAGGAAGAAACTTCAGTCCAGGACAGGCTCGGAACTTGAATTCAACAAGGCCTGCCATTGCACCCTCTTCTGTTTCAACTTGGTTGAGTTACGGTGCATCCCATATAGATAGATACCGAAGTTTTGGAAAAAGACCCTGTAGGGAAGTGCAGCTTCCTCCCTTCAAAAGCCTTGATAAGGGAAAGGCGACATAAACCACGTACCATCAACAGACTGGAAAATGTTTCCTCATCAATTCTGGAGAATGCCAACTGCAGCCAAGTGAGTCTATTAAGGCGGGATCAAGATGAGGCAACTTGAGGTACCGATGCCTTCTCGAGCTGCCCTGGTAAACTAACCTTTTGAACCGTTAGAGATAAACAAAGTCCCTCCAGCTGCAGCACCTCCTTCTCACCCATAGTTGTGATTTCTAGATGCAGAAGATGTCTCATTTCCTTGATAGCATTTCTCAAGTTGGCGGAGTGTCCAGTTTCAACGTTGCGGGCGGCAAATGATCTTAGCTGTGTTAGGATGAACACAACCAACACCAACGCACACGTAAAAAAGTCACATCGGCAACTAGAAAAGTCAAACACGACCGAAGCTATGCCTTGGAGGAGTAAATGAAAAGCAATCAAAACAATGAACAACAATCTATGGCAATAACCATATCCACACCAACATCTCTCACTAGTGCAGAATTGGGCTTTAGTCCCGGTTCGTAAGGCCCTTTAGTGCCGGAACCGGCACTAAAGGGTGGGGACTAAAGGCCCCCCCTAGTCCCGGTTCAACACGAACCGGGACCAAAGGCCCACCACGTGGCACAAGCACGCGCCGAGGGGCTGGGGGCTTTTAGTCACCAACCGGGTCTAAAAGGTTTAGGGGTTTTGGGTTTATGGTTTATTTTTCCTTTTAGTTTTGTGTTTTCCATTTAATTCTTTTTTATTTCAAACATATTTTACGATACTACATATTGTACACGTTATGCATATATATAAATAGAATTTCTCGTAGAACCGATCATATATATATATATATATCATCGAATGTCTCACACGACCATTCACACATACACATGTATATATATACAATTTGGTATATATGTACAATTTCTCCTACAATCTGCAGATCATTACATATGGAGGAATTACAGCTTATAATAGTATTCTCCTTTGGGATCGATGACCTGGTCTAGCAAAAATCCAGCTATTTCCTCTTGGATTGCTCGTACGCAAGCCGCTGGTAGGAGCTTATCCCGCATCTGCTTCATCTTTAAAGAAAGGGATCAATATGCATGTATTAGTTGTGTGTATATATATTAGATAAGGATGTAAAAATTATGAATAGTGTTCTGGCAAACGTACCCATCGGTTTCTATCATCTTTGCTCCTTTCAGACGCCATCATGCGAATGTTCTCGCAAACGTAGTATGCACATAAATCAGTCCCCGACGCCTGTTTCAGGGCCTTTACGAGAATAGAATTCAATCAGATAATAATTAATCAAGCAGGATAATGGTATTGAAACTAGAATTAAAGAGATGGTAGCTAGCTGGTACTAGGTACTTAATTAATTACCCTGGGTCGACACCATTTCAGCTCTTTTTTCCATTGGCCATCAACTTGTTCGATGAACTTTTCCCAAGCCCTGCCCGCCGGCAAATAAAATGAATAAATGAGTTATTAATTAGTTGATATCAGGAAATGACGAACTAAAGAGGCCGACATATAGTTCGATAATGTTTGAAATTACCTGTCGACCATCCCCCTCACAATTGAGTAGTCATTAACGTCTTTAAGAAGTGAGTCCAGTACTTGAACTTTTCCCTCGTCAACTTCAATGATTAACAAGATCCAGTGGAAACTGTATGCGCACACGTTTGCATGTATAATTAAGCGGGCATGTGCATAACTCATCAACTACCCTAAACCCTCTATACACTTATTAACATCTAGCTAGTAAGCAAAAACAGAATTTGTAGTACAAGACAGTGTGACTCACCCGAAGTTGTAAGGAAGTAGTATTTCTGGACAGGTAGTTAGACGCACCAAGAACTCTAGAAAGCTTTTCTCTGTGTCTTTTCGTTTCCATGGACGCGTCCATGTCGCTTGATTAATGGTATTTGGGTCAATGAACCCAATGCCATAGCGTCCAGCTTTTTTCATTTCATACATCTTCATTCTGCATAATATCACAGAAAAGAATATAGTGAGGATAATTACAGGTAATGATCAACGAGCACTACAGCTAGCTAGAGACTTAATTAAATTACAGAATGAAATCACTTACAGACAATAGCAACTGACGATAGATTTGTCGAGTGCGTCTTGATTGAATAACTGAAACAGTTCTGTAAACTCAACATACAGAGCATTTTCATGGTAGTAATGCTCTGGCTTGACTCTCACCATGAGGGACTCTTGATCGGTAGTCTTGGTTTCTTTCATGTACCATTCATGCAATTCATACATTCTCGTTGATAGACTCTTGATCTCCTCAGGCTTGCCCAGAGGTTGGCCGCGGGCATATTTCCGTTTTAGTTGCTCCTCGGTAAAAGTTTCCATGGGCTCGATGCCTAGGAGTTGTTCTACAATGACACCGGCCTCTTCAGCCTGCCTTCTATGATCGTCGGTTATTACCAGCTGATCGGCGCCGGTACTCACATGTGTTGGTACAATGAGCGGGGGGGGGGGGGGGGGGGGATCGATTGCACCGCCTGTTCTCCCAGCTGGGGAACAGTTTTCCCGTTTTTTTTGGCAGCTGCTTGGCTTGAGCTCGAGCTCGACTCCTTTTTGTGTGCTTGATATGACTTCTTGATTTGGCGTTCATAGTCTGAGTCAACATGCTTGGGAGCTAGTGGTTGAGCCATACGAATAAAGTGGTCAATGACATGCTCAGGTACTTTCTCCTTTGGCGGCGGGGGCGGTTTCGGTCCAAAATGGGCCTTCACTTGGGCTTGCACTTCGATCTCGTTTTCCTCTTCGGTCAGGTCGTAAGGCAACCGAGGGAGAGGCTTGAGGCTTGGACCAAATTGGTATCTCTTGCCTCCTGTTGTACTGCTAGCCGCCGTAGCTGCGGCGCCTCTCTTCCGCTGTTGCTTAGGCGGCGGAGCCCGCTGAGGCGGCGGAGATGGCTGACGCGGTGCCTGACTTGGAGGAGGAGGACTGGGCTGACGCGGTGCCGGACTTGGAGGAGGAGGAGTGGGCTGACGCGGTGCCGGACTTGGAGGAGGAGGAGTGGGCTGAAGCGTTGGCGGACTTGGAGGAGAGGAGTCTGCTGAGGGGGCTGGCGCGGAGGAGGAGCGGGAGTGAGCTCTCTGGAGGAGGGAGGAGAGAGGAGGAGGCGGGCGGTGAGGGCGGTGTGGCCTTGGAAAGACGATGCAATCCTTTCTCCATAGAATGATACGATGTATGGCCTCTCCCAGTGTGCGCCCGTCGCACCTCCAGGAATGTCAAGCTTAGCCCGAATATTGTGCCACCACTTCATCAACCGCGACACGAGCATAGGCAGCTGGAATCGGATTGTAAGGGAGGTTGCTTCAGGGGGATTTGTATAAGCAACGCTGTCCGCCACCTTCATGGATATGTTCTTCATTTTAAAGTGTAGCTCACAATTAGTGTTATCCATGATGTCATCCACAGGGTATCTATCCAGCAGTGCCTCATCGCCCGGGGCGGAACCCACGCTGCTTCTCGGCATGGATGGGATGGTGCTATCCAATGCTGGATCCGCTAGCTGCTGCCGCTGCTGAGACTCCCTTTCCTGGCTAAGTGAGTCGATCTGCTGCTGCTGCCGCTGAAAAGCGAGTTCCAAATCCGCGTGCTTTGATTCTATGATGCGAAGGCTGTCTGCTTCCTGCTTCCTCTGCTCCTCCTCCAGCTTCCTCTTCTTCTCCTCCTGCATCTTCTTTCTCGCACGGCTTCTGTAGTCGGCGTTCCAGTCCGCAAACCCCTCAAACCACGGAACAATGCCTTTGCCTCGTGTTCTTCCCGGGTGTTCAGGATTCTTCAGGGCGCGCGTAAGCTCGTCGTTCTCTCTGTTGGGCGTGAACACCCCCGTTCGAGCCTCTTCTATTGCAACAATTAAATCAAGGTCGGCTCCTTTAAGACTTGCCCGCTCCAAAACCTTGCCTGTCTTTGGGTCCAACGTCCCCCCATGCACATAGTACCAAGTCCTGGACCTGGGGGGCCAGCTCAATGTAACTAGAGTGACCCATGCATCCACCATTTGTTGCTCAGCGAGATCCCACTTAGGCCGGGCCACCTCGTAGCCACCTGGCCCCAGCTTATGGTGCCACTGCTTTTTCGCGGCATTGATCTTGTTTATTCTCGACCGTTTCTGAGCTAGTTCCGATTCCTTGGATTTCATGAAAGCGTCCCAGTGATCTCTTGCCTTCTCCAGTGTTCCCTTGAATTCTGGAGTCTTCTTTCCTCCTTCGACGTACTTGACCCATATACTTTTCTTGTGGTTGTTGAATGCTATCGCCATCTTCCTAAGAGCAGTGTTCTTGACTTTCTCCACATCTGCATCTGTGAAATGATCTGGTAGGGTGAAATGTGACATGAGAGATTCCCAAAGCCGATCTTTTGCTCTTTGGTCGACAAAAGTAAGATCTGAACGTTCTTTTGCTGGGTTTTTCCATTCTTGAATGGAGATCGGGATTTGGTCCTTCACAAGAACTCCGCATTGACGAATGAACTTGTTCGCATTCTTCTTAGGTTTGCGCGGTTCGCCATTAGGTTTGATGGCATCGATGTTGTACTTTACGCCATCCTTCAACTTTTTGGCCGGGCCTCGAACTGTCCTGCTACCTGTAGAAGATTTACTCGATGGGGAGGGCTGAAAGAAGAAAGATCGATTCGTT
Organism: Thinopyrum elongatum; assembly: GCA_011799875.1. Lineage (NCBI taxonomy): Eukaryota > Viridiplantae > Streptophyta > Magnoliopsida > Poales > Poaceae > Thinopyrum > Thinopyrum elongatum. The sequence goes on from CM022303.1 coordinate 733,639,626, forward strand.
AATATATATATATATACAAAATCAATTAAAACATGTGATGATCATCAGATGCCTGCTTCTATAAATATACCTCGCCGGTATTTGTTATTTGAAGATCATCATAGTTCTGGACTTCATCTATTCTTTCGCCTTCATCGAATATCATATCACCCTCCCCGGTATTGTTCAGATATTGTGAGCCGTCATCTTCTTCATTCTCATCTTGCCGGCTCGGGGAGCGTATGATCTCGAACAGGGCCTCTTCTCCTTCTCTGCCGGTATTGTCCGCCATAGCTTTTATTTAACTAATCTAGAAGAAATATAAAACAATTTAGTATTCAAATTAGAATGAATGCATGCAATCAATAAGGAAAAACTGAATCATAGTACATAATATGCATCTCGAATAATCCAGATAATTAATATGCATCATCGAATATAATCTCGAATACATCGTCTCGAATATTATCGAATAATATAATCTCGAATATCTCGAATACATCACTGCTAGCTAATACAGATCGAATACTATCGAATAATCTAGTTCACTCACGGTTCCTGAGGCGCGGGCGGTGGACACCCAAAGAGAAGGAACCATCACAGGATCATAGCTCGGGTGAGATCCCCGAAGAACCTGCCAGGTATTGGTGAACCTGACGTCCAATGCAGCCATGTAGCGACGGACGTGCTCGTCCTCCTCCCTGACACGGCGACGTACCACCTCCGGCGGGGCAGGCTGCCTCCGCACCGAAAGTGGCCCACGCGAACGCCACCAAAGGAGCTCCAGGTCGACGACGGGACCCGGTGCCAGGTTCCTCACCAAGCGGCGCGCCCCTGAAGGTAGCACCTCCCAGTGCCAGCCCGGCGGAGCCCAGTCCCGGACATGGCTCCTCTGAAGCAGGACGTCGTCGCGAACGGGTCGACGGCGAGGATGCGGGCCGGGCATCGTTGACGTCGAGAACAAATTCTATGCAAATGTAACATTTTTTAAATGATTGGATTGTGATTTCTTATATACGAGGAAAACCTTTAGTCCCTGGCTATAGGAACAGGATTCAGAATCATAACGGATTTTCTTAACCTTTAAGGGATTTAACAAAATGGCGCCATTCTGGATGTGCAGAAAATGGTCCATATTTTTTTTGATCTCATCTACCCTTCTATATGTCACGTTGTCTAGTGTCAAAGGATTCAAGAAAACCATGGCTTCATCATGTTTCACTAGATCAAACTTTGACATATGATCAAATGTTGCATATGTCAAAATTCAAACTTTGACATATGATCAAATGTTGCATATGTCAAAATTCAAATTTTGACATATGATCAAACTTTGACATATGATCAAATGTTGCATATGTCAAAATTCAAACTTTGACATATGATCAAATGTTGCATATGTCAAAATTCAAACTTTGACATATGATCAAACTTTGACATATATACATCTAATCATCTAGTGGAAAAAAATGTCAAAATTCATCTAATTAACATTTATATATCTAAAATCATCTAACATTTCTATAACTAAAAGTATAAAAAACTAAAAAAAACATGCATCTAACATTTATATATCTAATTCATCTAACATTTATATAACTAAAAGTATCAAATTCCTTAACTTTTTTCTATATACATCTAATCATCTAGTGAAAAAAAATGTCAAAATTCATCTAACTAACATTTCTATATCTAAAATTCATCTAACATTTCTATAACTAAAAGTATAAAAAACTAAAAAAAACATTCATCTAACATTTATATATCTAATTCATCTAACATTTCTATAACTAAAAGTATAAAAAACTAAAAAACAGAAAATAAGAAAATAGGAAAATGTGTGTGTGTGTATGCGCGCGCGTGTGTGTTCATATGCATGTGTGTGTGTGTGTGCGGGCTTGATCTATGGGAGGGCGGGCATGGCGGCAGGGGCTCACAGCGGGGCGTCGGGGGCGGCGACGGCGACGGCGCGCGAGCTCAAGGGAGGGGCGGCGCGCGACAGGGGCGGCGGGCGGCGCGTCGGGGGACAGCGACGGGGGACGGCTTGGGCGGCGCGTCGGGGGCGGCGACGGCGTGGGCGGCGACGGCGTCGATCGGGGCAGGCGGTGCGTCATCGACGGAGAGGAAGAAACAGAGGGAAACTAATTTTTTTTCAAGTGTTGTATATATAGGAGGGACCTTTAGTCCCGGTTGGAGCCACCAACCGGGACTAAAGGTCAGGCGAAGCGGCGGGAAGCGACCACCTTTAGTTGCGGTTGGTGGCTCCAACCGGGACTAAAGACCCCCCTTTAGTCGCGGTTGGAGCCACCAACCGCGACTAAAGGTGGTGCGCTGCCACCCGCGGTGCACAAGTTTAGTCCCACCACACCGGGCGAAGGGCAGCCGCACTGGTTTATAAACCCAGCCGCAGCTGCTCCTTCGAGCTTCTCTCTAAAGCACGTCTTCTGGGCATACCTCTGCTGCGCTGCCCTGTGGGCCTACTGGGCCTTGCGGGCCTGCATCCTGGCCCAACTACAGGTTGGGTTTCTAGTCGTATGCAGGCCGTTGTGGCCCAGTAGGTGGGCTTTTTTAAAAAAAAAAATTTGTTTTTTGCTTTATTTATTTTCTTTTATTTTTGAGTTGTTTTTTGCTTTATTTAGAGTTTCTTTGTGAATCTTTTTGCTTTAGGTAAAAAAATTATAAACTTTCTGTTAGTGCGAGTAGTTTTCAAATTTGAATTATTTAAAATTTGTGTGAATCACTAGTTTGCAAATAACTTTACTTTAAAAATAAATTATTCAGTGATTTTTTTTTCTTCTGGTTAATATTAGTGTGTTTTATCATTATATTCAATTTGGTAAAACTTAGATAAGTTTAAAAAAATAAAATGCCTTTGTAACAGATGGGTTTTCGTCCGAAACCCTGATACTTCGAAAGAGATTGTCCATTTTGTACACGAAGTGGATCCAGTTTTTGCCGTAACCCTCTCAACTTTTTAGCACATGCTATGTGGGTGAAATGATGATACCATGCCAACTTTCAACCTTTTCAGAGTTCATTTGTAGTGCTTTTCAATTTCAGGGTCATTTAGCTCAAAAAAATCAGTAAATGCATGAAAAATAGCAAATGAAGTCAGAAAGGGTTGATAATTGATGACGTGGCTTTGAATGGTGCATACTGAACGCACAAAAATTCTGGAGTTGAAATAAGTTTAAAAAAATGAAATGCCTTTGTAACAGATGAGTTTTCGTCCGAAACCCTGATACTTCGAAAGAGATTGTCCATTTTGTACACGAAGTGCATTCTATTTTTGCCGTAACCCTCTCAACTTTTTAGCATATGCTATATGAGTGAAATGATGATACCATGCCAACTTTCAACCTTTTTAGAGTTCATTTGTAGTACTTTTCAATTTCAGGGTCGTTTAGCTCAAAAAAAATCAGTAAATGCATGAAAAATAGCACATGAAGTCAGAAATGGTTGAAAATTGATGACGTGGCATTGAATGATGCATACCGAATGCACAAAAAGTCTGAAGTTGAAATAAGTTTTAAAAAATGAAATGCCTTTGTAACAGATGAGTTTTCGTCCGAAACCCTGATACTTCAAAAGAGATTGTCCATTTTGTACACGAAGTGCATACTGTTTTTGCCGTAACCCTCTCAACTTTTTAGCACATGCTATGTGGGTGAAATGATGATACCATGCCAACTTTCAACCTTTTCAGAGTTCATTTGTAGTGCTTTTCAATTTCAGGGTAGCTTATCAGTAAATGCATGAAAAATACCATGCCAACTTTCAACCTTTTCAGAGTTCATCAGTAAATGCATGAAAAATAGTAAATGAAGTCAGAAAGGATTGAAAATTGATGACATTTGTCCGAAGCACAAAAGTACACGTTTCAAATGCCAAAACACATAAGCACCCTAACTATTACAAAGATTCCCTACGGTTTGTCCAAAGTGGGACTTTCCAGATATATAAGTCCGGAAACTCACTAGAGAAGAAAGTGATGACAGTGAAGCCGGTCACATCCCAGAGTGGGATCTTTGGGTGTGAAATTTTTTCTTCGTGTGTGTCCCTTTGCGCCGTAACCATGGACAATCTTCATCATTTAACTGGATGCTCGGGTCAATATTCACTGTGAAGGGAGCAATTTCATGAAACTTTTCATAATCTTCTGACATGTCTGTCTTGTCATCCACTCCCACGATGTTTCTTTTCCCTGAAAGAACTATGTGGCGCTTTGGCTCATCGTATGATGTATTCGCTTCCTTATCTTTTCTTTTTCTCGGCTTGGTAGACATGTCCTTCACATAGAAAACCTGCGCCACATCATTGGCTAGGACGAATGGTTCATCTGCGTACGCAAGATTGTTGAGATCCACTGTTGTCATTCCGTACTGCGGGTCTTCCGTTACCCCGCCTCGTGTCAGATTGACCCATTTGCACCGAAACAAAGGGACCTTCAAACCACGTCCATAGTCAAGTTCCCATATCTCCTCTATGTAACCATAATATGTGTCCTTTCTCCTCGTGGTTGCTGCATCAAAGCGGACACCACTGTTTTGGTTGGTGCTCTTCTTATCTTGGGCGATCGTGTAAAATGTATTCCCATTTATCTCATACCCTTTGAAAGTCATTATATTCGAAGATGGTAACTAGGACAGCAAGTACATGTCATCTTCAATAGCGTCGTCATGCATGGCACGTGTGTGTAACCAACCGGCGAAAGTCCCCGTTTGTTCACGTGTAATCCAGTCGTCAGACTGCTCCGGGTGTTTGGAGCGTAGAATATTCTTGTGTTCCTCGATATACAGAGCCACCCAGGTGGAATTTTTTAGAACTGTGTAGTGTGCTTGGGTGAGAGAATTCCCGTCCATACATATTATTTGTTTCGGTCCTAGCGTGCCATTTCCACCCAGTCTGCCCAGATGCCGCGATTCAGGAACACCAATCGGCTTAAGGTCAGGAATAAAGTCAACACAAAACT